>VWZI01023826.1:0-74006 GCA_013396835.1 Psilopogon haemacephalus | reverse complement strand
AAAAAAAGTTGTAATTGCTACATCTTGAGTTGTGTCAAAAGGTAAAAACTCTTTTAAAAATATAGTGTATGATAGCATATTGTTCAATGGACAATTAAATATCTACTTAGACAATTTTGTTACTTACATTTGGGCTGATTTGGTTCATTTTCAAAGAGACCTGTTCACTTACAGTGGATGAAACAGAATTAATATGGTATGTGCTATGTTAGAGTGGTAATACACAGGGGAGAACCTGGATAACAGAGTTTATTTTATTGTGTCTCCCTTTATCAACATCCACCTCCTCTTGAGATAATCAGTACAAGCTGGAGGAGGAATGAGCATTCACAAAGTGACCTTTGAGGAAGCAAGTCACCCAGAAATGACCATAACTTGGCCAGTCAGCTTTCAGGTTTTTTCCTTTCTACCTCCCCCTCCCTGCTCCAGTTTTTGGTAACACTGACTTACCCAGAACCTCTTGTTCAGGCACTAATCTTTCCTAATGCCTCTCAAACTTGTTATATTACTTTTTTGAATAGCGTGGTTAGATGTTAGAAAGGTAGCTCTGACAAAATGTCATTAAGATGTCTTAGTGTGAATTAACGCATTTAATAGAGGTACTCATGGCTGACTCATTGACCCAGTACTATGCTCTCCTGGAATTAATGGATGCCAGGGGATCAACCTTTTGGGAGGAAAAGAAAGAAAGAAAAAGAAATGGCAGCTTTAAAACCTTGAAGTGAATTATATTAGAAAAGTGAAAACGTCTGGGTTGGATTTGATTTCACTGGGAGGCCATAAAATGGTATACCCTTAGCAAAACATATTAAACAGAAACGTCAGATTTGATGCAAGTGGCGTACAGTTATAGTAGTGTTAATAGTGGTCCTCTATCACCCCAAGACATATTTTTTAAAGTTTAATTTCTCAGCAGCTTGGATTTGTCACAGGCTTGTAAATTAGAAAATGCATTTGGGGATGTTTTCTTATATAAAGACACAAGGCATGTAATACTGTTAACTATACCTTGGGGTTTTAGTATAGCTGTTAAAATAAACTAGAGATCACATTTACAGACAAGAAATGTCTGCTATAATATTCATTTTACCTGTTTTTCACACCATTCAGTAGCTTTACTGCATTGTTCTTCATCTGAGAAGAGCCAAGCATCGCAAGCAGTTTGAAATGTAGCTGACTATTAAATGATAGAAAGCTAACCTGTCTTATTAGAAGTGTGAATGAAAGAAGAGCAGAGGAGGTTACCAGCTTGTGAAATGTCAAAGACAACTAGACAGAAATTACTGCAAATAGATTTAGATCACTAGAATACCTATTTTTATTAACTCTTTGGACTATAGGTATTTATTGTGGTAAGAAATTACCCATGACAGGATATGTTGTTGGAAAGATTTATTTAGAACCTCTGATATGTTTTGGCAAAGGCAAAGAAACCAATAAAATTTACTGAATTGCTGTCAGTTAATATGAAATTATACATCAGCTGAATGACATATAATAACAATATGAGCACTTAAATTGCTCATCTGGTCTGTTAATATTTTTCAAGCATCAGACTTTGAAAATGTATTGATTTGAGGAATCTAGGGTAGGGTGTCCCTGCCCATGGCAGGGGGATTGGAACTAGGTGATCCTTGTGGTCCCTTCCAACCCTGACTGATTCTATGATTCTCTGATTTTTTTTTTTTTTTTTTTTTTTTTTTGCATTCCTTTATTTGCCTACAAACTGATGTAACTCCCAGGGAATATTTTTGTGTTGTTATTCTTGATGTGTTGCTTAATGTCTTGATTTGCATTGACAGACTCAATATTTGTACAATAGGAAGAAAACTTTTGGGGATTTGTCTTTCATGAATATTTGAAGCTTGAAACGTAAACTTCTCAATATATGGTAGTTTCAAACAAGCATCCCTTTGCATAGACTTGGCTTTTCACTGACCTTTTACCACTAGTGCTGCTGAAGGTGCAATAGGTTTAAGTATCCAGTTACCAACTATTCTGTCTGTTAAGTGAAAAGCAGATTGAAAGACAGAAGGTACTCAGTGTCCCATCCCCTGGTGTAAATACCATCCCTGACCATACCTTTTTCCCCTGTTAATTTCTGATTCTCCTCTCTCTTACTTCAGGGTGAATTTAACAATGACCCCTCTAAAACATGAAGCTGGTGATGGCTTGATGAAGCTGTATTGTATGGCAAATTACACTGTCCATAAAAATTAATGAAAAATAGCAAATGTTAGAAAATTGTGCATTCTTAACCTCTGATCTAAAGACCACAGAGGTGGATCAAAACATTTATCTTGCCCTCTGTGTTTTGAGCATGTGACAATATATAAGAAGACCAAAGTGTATATATTAACAAAGTAAGTTAAGTACTGTTTAGGAATAATTCTAATTTGGGGAGTTTAAAAGACTAGTTTATACATCTGTAACTAAGACTTAAGCAAGGTGGC
Organism: Psilopogon haemacephalus; assembly: GCA_013396835.1. NCBI lineage: Eukaryota > Metazoa > Chordata > Aves > Piciformes > Megalaimidae > Psilopogon > Psilopogon haemacephalus. The sequence goes on along the minus strand of VWZI01023826.1, from coordinate 71,553 downwards.
AATAGAGAAGGTAAAATCATTGTACTTCATTTGGAGCTGACAGGTTGTGGGTAAGATAATGCTTTCCAAATGTAATTAAGCAAAGGGAAAACAGTAATTTGTTGTCTGCATATGGGATAGATAGCTAGAACAAGGAAAATATGCTTAGACTGTGTAATGAAAAATTCAGGCCCAGTATTAAGCAAAACTTCCTCAGAGTAAGAGTACTGAAATTGGTTGATGGAAAGATTATGGAGTTGTCACACACACTTGGGGACAACAGTAAGACAGGTATCTGGCAGGAGAAGTTAGTACACCTGAAATGCTTCTGAAATGAAAGAATGAGCAAGGTCACCTTTCCAAATATGACAATGGAACAGTTAAGTATTTGAGGTATCCATTCTCTGTCCTTATAGGAAAGGCACCAAAACAGCTGTCTCTCTTTAGCCATAACCTTTAGTAGAATACCAACTGGCACAAATCCACTTACAAAGCAAACTCTGTCTCTGGCTAAGAAAAATATAAACAGATTTTGGAAGTAACTCTATCCTTTACTAGTGTTATCCTTCCCTTCATTTGTGTGTTCGTTCTTGTAGCTTTCAGTGGCTTCTCAGTTAAAGCAATTCTCTCAGGGTCGCTGTTGTCATCTTCCCATCTCCACTGAGATTTGCTCCTGTCTGTTGCTTCTTTTTCCCAGTAACCTCTCAGGCTCTGTCATTGCTGCCTGCTCTGTCCTTGCTAACTGCTCCTCTATTTGCTTCTCTCAGCTTGTTACTTCTCCTAGTGAAGTATGCTCAGGGGTCCTGGGTAAGGGTGTACTCACATTTACATCCTTGCTGGGTACCTGCCCATGACAGGTTAGAAGAGATGGCTTCTTCATTTTTTCAGAACAGAATAAGTGGTGAACACAAAACTGAAGCTTTCTACTGCAGTTCTCCAGATTATTTGCATTTTCTGTGCATCTAAGTAGCTACATATGCATTTTAAAGATTTCCCCAAATGTTATAAAAGTTGTGCTCATAGGGTGACAAAAGTTTTCATAGTGGGTCTACATTTTACTATGTATTTGTCTAGAAATAAGGGGATGGATTTATCTGAGCTAGGTGTAAGTGTTGTGGTTTCTTAATCTAATCAATAATGAAGATAGCAAAAATTGTAAAAGGAATACCAAATGCTACCAAAGAAAACTACATGGTTGGTGCAAACTATGGGAAATATGCAAGTATCTGGGAAAGACAACATGCAGGTTCAATTCATTCTAAATATTATTTAAATAAGCGAAGAAATTTGTATGCGGCACTAAAATTAGCATTAAAGATAATGTTGAGACTGTAACACAGTGGGTTTATTTATTTATTTTAATACTGTGTATAGTTTCCTTACTTTGACTAAAAACTAAATAAGTACCAAATGTGTAACTGAAATGATTAGGGTTCTAGAGAGATTGCTATTTGAAGAGGATTTAGAAGTCTGGCGCTGGTTAGTTTCCAGAGCACAAGAATAAGACAGGTCAAACTAAACATATACAACACAGTAAATCATATGAAGAAAGTTAATCAACTGCTTTCTATTCATTCTATTTCTGTTTATGTTTTCTGCTGTACCAGACAAGGGAACATTAAATTATACTGAAAGCAAATAGTAACAAAGATAAAGTTCCTAAATGGAAATGCCATTAAAATATCATGCTGTTTCAAGATTGTTCTGAAGCCATAAGATCTGTAGCATTCTCTGTTTTTCTGTTTCTGGGAAGCACACCTCTTTCAGATATATTGGATGTAAAGGTTCACAACTTGATTTTAAGTTTTATGTAAAACTAGAAAAGGAAATTTTACAGTTAATGTAAATTGGATGGAATCAAAAACTTGCTCGCTGTTTGATTTTTCCAGGTTAGTACACCACCATGTTGAATTAAAAAATGGTGATACTTAAAAGTAGTGGTATGTGATTCAAGACTTCCATATAAAATAGAAATAAACTTTGCTTACTTTTTTTTCTTTGTTTTCATTGGAATTGTTTCATTTGATTGCTGACTTTTAATTTTATCTGGACTGAGTGATATTTCAGCAGTCTGATATTCTTATGAGCTGTTCATATTTTTGAGACAGTGGTTTGTATGGTAGCACATAGTGAGTTCTGGCCAGCTCTTAGTCCCAAGTTACTGGTGGTTTGTTGAGATGTAGAAAGACTGATGTCTCATTTCCTCCAACTGTGATGATTGTTTGTTCTACTTTGGAATATGTTAGAGAAAACCAAAACACTTACAGGGGAACCTGAGAGTGAGTCCTGTTTAGGTGACAGGCTGAATTTGGGTTTTAGAAATATTCTGGGGAAATTAGAGGTATATAATATAATTTAAAGTTGTGAGTAAAATAATACTTTTCCTTTTCACTTTATAGCATATTCAGCATTGCTTTTAGTTTGTCTTTGCTCTAGATGCTGTTTTATTATTTACTGCATGTAATAGTTGTATTTTTTTGCTGGGTTTTTATAAAATTAGAGCTCATTCCATAATGAACTGTTCAAGCTCAGGCATGTTGGACTTGGCTAGTGCTTTTGCACTGGTTAGATATTGATTGGCATTGCAGTTTAGCCTAATCTGAGTCAACTGTTTATAGTATATTAAATATGATGTAAAGAAGTAAGTAAATTGTCTCCTTAAACATATTTAACTTTGCAACATAAATATTATCTTTTCCTTCTTTTTAAAAAATGAATACATTTGAAAGGGCCATCTATGCTTTAACTGTTCTACTCTCTATGGAGCTACACATCAGATTTAATTAGATAAATTTTTGTGTGCAATGATTTTTTTTTTATGCTTCACATGCATGCTTCACATGTCTGCAGCCTTGAAAGGTCCACAGAGAAACTCAGGTTTCAGGTGCTCTGTCATCAGTTTTGATCACATTACACGACTGAATACCATAATGCTTTTAACAATGTAGTTTAGATAATTTAATCCATATATTAGAAAAGAGGTAGAGAGCTTTAAACCTTTTTTATTATTGCAGTTCAGTAATTACTACTAAAATAATGGACAGCAGTGAATGTTGATATTTATTATGCCAAAATTAATTTCTATTTAGCTGTCCTTGAAATGGAAAATTTTCACACGCTTACTTATCTATAAGGTATTAATACACTTAATACACTGAATTAGTTCTGTTTACTCAGTTACCAATTTTTACATGTAAATGTCAGACATTTCTGTTTTAGGGATTTTTATTGCAGTAACATTTTTTCTTGCATTTTTTTTCTTAGAGTAGAAAAAATAATTTACACTGAATTATTTTTCCCACTTTTCCTTATGCAGTTAAAGAATATAGAGAAAGTAAAATCAGGACAGTGTTTTATCAGTAACTTTCCTCCTCTCTTTTAAGTAGTTTAATTGACTAGTGATTAAGAAAATCTAACATATTTACAGTATCAAAGGCTTAGCATACAGTTTCTTCTATCACAAAATCACAGAATATATGTGGTTGGAAGAACCCTCAAAGATCATCCAGTCCAGCCTGTAGCCCAGTACTGGAGGGTAGTAAACAGTAAACCATGTCCCTAAGCTCCAGGTCCACACACCACTTGAACTCCTCCAGGGATGGTGACTCCACCACTGCCCTGGGCAGACCATTCCAAAGTTTGATAACCCTTTCAGTGAAGAAACATTCCCAAATATCCATCCTAAACCTTCCCTGGTGCAGCTTGTAACCATTTCCTTTAGTCCGGTCACTTGTCATCAAAGAGAAGAGGCTGGCCCCCTCCTTGCTCCAACCTCTCTTCAGGAAGTTGTAGAGAGCAAGGAGGTCTGCCTTCAGCCTCCTCTTCTTCAGACTGAACAAGCTCAGCTCCTTCATATACACCTTGTAGGTCACGTGCTCTAGACCCTTCAGGAGCATCATTGCCCTTCTCTGGACACATTACCTGTTATTCTGAAAAAATCTGCTTTATTGATGTGAACTGCTGTCTGAAGTTAGGCTTTTCATAAAAAAGCAGATATGAGCAAAACAAATATTGAATATTCCATTACCAAAAAAAAAATTGTATTTCACCATAAGTTCAAGAAAACAGCTTATAAACTTTAGAAATGCACAGAAATGTATGCAAAACCAGGGATGCTTTAATATGTACTTACAACAGAGACTGATTCTGGCAGAACCATTTATCATCTTTTTAAAAATGTAGAGTCTCATTGCATATTTATTCCTTTCTAGGAATTGATTCCAGAATTTTACTACCTACCAGAGATGTTTGTCAACAGTAATGGCTATAATCTAGGAATCAGGGAAGATGAAGTTGTTGTGAATGATGTCGATCTCCCGCCATGGGCCAAGAAGCCTGAAGACTTTGTCCGTATCAACAGGATGGTAAGCTTCACTTTAATTTTATTATAAGCTTTAACACACTGACCTATTGCTGATTTTCACTCTTTAGAACAGAATAGGAAGTGAAGGAGAATTTGCATTCTATCCTCCTTGACAGAAGCCTTTATTTTAAAATGGACTTTCTTTCCATGTGTCCAAATGACGAGAAACTAAATTCAGTTATTCACTCTCTTATGATAGAGCATCGGATGGATGTGAGCTGGACAATAAAAGATAGACTGAAAACTTTTTAAGTCTGCTCCTCCTCACCACTTTTTAATAAATAAGAAAGAAAGAAAGAAAGAGAAAGAAATGGATATTAAAAATGCTGATACCTTGCAGGATGTATTCCTTACCTGACCAAAGCTGTACATTTCCTATTCATCAGAGATGAACTGCAAGTACAGAAATGTGAATATAAGTCATACTTATGGTTCTAGTAATTTTTAGGAAAACTAAGGTATATTCTGATGTTTTGGCCAGCAATAGTTCCATTTATGGTTCTGTTCTGGAAGTGGATCTTACTTAAAATGTCCTGTAGAATCTTGCTACTTACAATAACCGGTGGGTTTCCATACAGTCACAGAACTGTTCAGCTTGTGCATTACAGCCTGTAGCATTTTAAGTCTAGCAGTATTGGATATTTTCTGATCAGTTTGTCAGTTTGATTTCAAGAACAGTTCATTTAAAGAAAATTGTTCTTCAGCAGTTGATAGAAAAAAAATAGCTATATGAAGTTCAAAAGAATAGGGGAATATTGTAAAAACAAACCTATTCCTACATGTATTTTAGAAGCATCCTCCATTTAGAAAAGTAAATGGTTTGACATATATACAGCAGTCTCCTAAGGAAGTGATGGACCTTGTCATGTGAAACATATGACATGCACTACACAAATCAGAAGAAACGTGTTCCAGAGAATAGTCCTTTGTTAGGAAGAAACAGAACAACACTCTCCTTCATTTCTTTGACTGATTCCTCTTATAGCTGCGTATATTGTAACGTTCTTTCTAGACCCAATTGTCACAGCTAGGTTCAATAAATTCAAGTGCAATTTTACTAGCAAGGGAGGATATGGCCTTGAAGGATGACTTACACTCCATTAGCATTCATAAGTGTGAGATGTGCAGTCACAGGTACCTGTCTCCTGAGTGGCCATGTCACTGTAAAAAGCTTTTTTTTTTTTTTCTATTTGATTGTATTGTGGCTGGGCCCAGGAGAAAACATGCTGAAGTTGACCAAGAGGTTCAGTTTTGACATCAGTAAGAACAGAAATGTGATACTCAGAAAGAGGCTAAGCTGCCACCTATTGGGGAATATATTGAGAGATGCATATTGATTCCCTTTGGGAAATTTTATAAAGAATGTTTCTCCTTGTATCTTAAACTGTATTTTCTTCATTTTACCTTTCCACAAAGATGGAATGATGTCTAGGAGGATAAATGTCACAGTATGATAAGAGGTCACATGAAAAAAAGCTTTAGCTTTTGGGAAATTGCACAATTTCTCTCATGTAATTTCTTCTTCTTTTAAAAGAAAATAACATAGGAGATCTCTGCATAAATGTTTTGTGCTGTTGAAGAAAACAGCTGCTTGCATGCATCTAGAGATAAAATTTATACCCCTTCAGGACAACACTTTCAGAAAAGTGTGATAGTTAAAAGCTGCAAATTCCTTTTCTGTATTAAGCTGTAGTAGCACTAAGACACTGCTTTCATATGTGCATGCTCAGGCTGCCAGGAGATAGACAAGACAATGTTACATTTATAGTAGTATTAATATTACAGGCTTCAAGTTACGGAGTACTTCACAAATTTCTAAAGTCAGGAATGATCTCACTTAGGTATCATACCCTTCCTATACTGCCTTCCACTCCTATCGTCACAGATGTGAGCATCATGCTGCTATTGTGAAGCTTTGCCTGAAGGCAATTTCTGCATGGCCTTTATTCATCCCAGCATCTACTTTTAGCAAGAGCATGATCAGTAGTTGAAATTCATTTCTACACAGATATGTGCTGTCTTCAAGTGAACAGTTTGAGGTTCACGAAGTTGGGAATTGTGTAGAAGACAGGAAAAAGAGGCTTAGATTTATTTGAATTAGATACAGAAAATACACTGAAAATCACCTTGGGAGGAAAGATTTTAAAATATTCTAGAAGAAGGAGAAGTCTGGAAACAAAAATAGTAATAAAATAAAGCAGGAGCAAGGCAAGTATGGCAATGAGCAGTAATTAGATTAGACAAAACTCTGTAATTTTGTATACACCAGAAATAAATATATTTTTATGCCATCTATGGAGAACCATTGCATCACAAGGGATTTAAGCAGTTCTACCTGTCTATGATCCTTTTGAGACTGCACCTGGAATATTGGTCTCACTTCAGGGTGACTAGATGACAGAAGTACTCACATTTGGATGGAATTCAGAAAATAGAAACAAAGTGAACAACTTTGGGATGTTTAAAGAGCATCTTGTATGCGTAGTTTTTTATAAAGCTTATTCTAAAGTAGGAAGTAGCTAAAGAAGGATAATCTCAGAAAAATGCAGAAAGTAATGGAATTATGCAGAAAGTAAGAAGTAATGGAATTATATTTTGAAAGTGTAGCAACTTGACTGTGTAATAATTGTTTTTCAGATAAACTTCCTCATGTAGGGTTTTATTAGCATATACAGCATCACTGGCCACTAAAATTAGGCTGATCAAAGTAAGGGAAAAACATAAAGAGATCATAAAGTTTATCACTCCCTACATCACGTCTGACGCCATGTTTTGAACCAGCCAGCAGATGTATTATTCAGTTAGGTCATCTCCAGGCCAAACTTTGGCTGTTATACAAGAATCTATCTTGAGATAGAAAAAAATGGCCTGGGTGTGGTGCTGACATGTATAACACAGCAAGCTCGTGCGAGCCTGAAATTTCTACAGCAACACAGCAAAGCAAGTAGAGAACACATTTGCAGGAAAACCACAGAAATTTGATGAATATTTCAAATAAATTTTACCCTGATCTCTTGTCTAATGAAACCAGCAGTAGTAATTTAATTTTGGTGGAAAGAATCTTGTGCAGTACTACACAACATACAGTGGGATCTCGTTTATCCCTAGCTGACAATATTTTCTTCTGTTCATTTCTTTTCTGTCTTTTTTTTTTTTTATACAAATACCTATATACATTCTACTTGCATATTTGTGAATATAGCCATTTTCTTTAAATAACAGCAGGAATTTCAGCATTTCATCCTGATCCTTACCAAAGCAAGTAGAGAACACCCTAGAAAACATCATAGTGGTACAATGACATAGACCAATGTAATTTAGCCAATTGGTTAACAAGCTTTACAAAAATTCTGCACAAGTTAATAAAAACAGACATGATTCTAGCGTTGTCTTAGTGTTGTTTGGCTGACTGTTGTACACTTTTAAATAAACACAGAATTGGAATTGAAAATGGTTTTCCATCAGAAGAGATTCCCTTAAACTTTTGAAAATTAGACTTGATATAAAGACCAGAAAAGACGTTCAGTCAACTTACTTCAAGACTTATTACAGTAGCTTCTAAAGCACTCAGCGTATTCTTCAGGGATTGTTGCAGCAGTTTTATTTATCCGTACAAAGCTAGACTGATTACTATGGAGTTACTCATGAAACATTAATAAAGCACTGTGTTCTATGCTAACATGATTATGGTCTGACCTCGGTGATGGCACAAAGGACAGAGGCAGAAAGTGTCCCTGATAACATTACCCTAATGCTGAGCTCATCAATCATAATCTCCCAGTTTACCAGAAAAAAAAACCCCACGCATAAAACCTTCCACAGATGTGCATCTGTAGTCCTGCTCAGCCTTTCAGTCCCCACAGACTCAGAGTGGTCCTGAGAGCCAGAAATAGAACAGATTCAGTCAGTAAGTCAAGCATGTTAAATCAAGGCAGGGAACACCACTGTGAAACACAGAAGCAGGGCTTTTGTAATAAGCATTCTTTAGTTTTGAAACAAAAGATGCAGGATTATGTAATTCAAAGTTAATTATAATGATATTTTCATTATGGCGTATGCACATAATTAAATTACAAATTACAACATTGAGTAAAATGCATCCACTATAAATTGTATTTTGAGATACTGGATGGTGTCCTGGTTTTGTTACACATATTTTGTTTCTATTACATAAGTGTTAGTAAGACGGGATTTTCTTTCTATGTACTGATTCATTTGTGATCTTCTGCTGCCTACCAATTACATTTTTATACAGTTCCTTGGCTATTCAGAAGCATAGAGAGTATTTCATAATTAAAAAGCTTTTTTGTATAGTCATTAGAAACATCTACTATGAAATCTCTGTGATATAAGGATCTAGATGATTCTCTTTGTCATTCAGCAGTAGTTGACATTCTTTTTTACTAGATAATCAGTAGATAAGATTTGATAATACTTCCTCAGTAGTAACGTTGATGTTATTTTATATATTGGCAAGGTTTGCTGTCAATGCAATTAAAACTCATTCAGCTAACAGGTTTCAATCTAATTGGAAGTGGCAGTGATTCATATAAAATCTTTCTGTTTCACTGGAGAATTTTTACACCTCGAAGTTGCTCACATAAAGGATCCATTTTGGTGTAGCTATTCCTGAATAGCCTAAATCTGTAGAATGCGTTTTCTGTGTAACTTCCATGAAAAAAAAAAACAAACCAACTTTGTTTAAATAAATATAATTAATTTCAGATATCAGTATTGCCTGATTTATATTTGCTGAGAGTCAAAGATTTTACTCTGATAATCCATACAAGAAATAGTAAATGAGGCAGAGAAATGTTAAGGAGAGAGGTCAACAGCTACAGAGGAGCATGGGTTTGAGGGGAAAGAAGAGAAACCCAGCTCACAATGAAACAGTTCATGGTCTGGTATTGGGCAGATCTACTAAACCAAAGTGTCTTGGAGTGGTTTTAAGAAAATGTTTTTAAATGTACTGAATATCAGTTAATAGCAAGATACTCTGGTAGGAATTCTTGGAGAGACAGACAGCATGTAATTGTGAAGGGGAGGGAAACAAGGGAGAAAATGCAAAAACAGGAGGGACGTGGACAGTTGTGGTCCAGACAAGGGGCAGCATCAGGGCTTTCCTGTTCTCTTGTGACACAAAACACCCAGGTAACACAATATATTTAGTTAGACATTTGAATAGCATATTTTATATATCCAGAACTCCTGATACTTTGCGCAGCACATAGTGTGCATTATAATAAAACCAATGCTTCCTATTAGAATCTCTGTAAAAGTCAGTTTTCAGATGAGCAGAGGAAACTGCAACATTCAGTACTGCACAGAAGTCTGAGAAAGGCTATAGATTTAATATCACTAAGCAATACTTTCATTTTGTTTACACCTAAACATAGGCTTACTAATAACTGTTTACATTTTACAACTGCTACAATTTGTATTTTCAGCCTGTAGAATGTGTACATACACTTGCCTGCAAACACTCAAAACTCCTAATGCTATTACTTCAAAATATGTGTACACCAGGTATATAATAATCTTTGCGATTAACCTGTTAGCAATAGAAACCACTCCATTGAAAACTGTAATACAAGAGACTGAAAAAAACCCAAAACCATGAAAAAAACTATTTGGAATGCTGCTATTTGAAAATTAATCCATAATGGCAGTAGTTCAAACAAGACCAGTTCAAGAGTGCCTGAATAAAACAATTTTCTGTACATTTTAATTGCAAAGGCAAGCTGGATATTAACCCATTTCTGTTTAACAGTAAGAAGCTTAAACCTCATGAATAGCATTGTATAATTATACAACTACTAACTATTATTGGTTTTAAGGTAAAATTGTTTCATTGTATTTCACATTGAGAATACACTAAAAAAAAATTAAACTTCCCTCAAATGCTTTAAAGCAAAAATGTTCCTGAGACATGTTGTTCTTTAAGGCCATCATCAACCTCATTTAAAGATATCATTGTTGTCTTTTCCAGTATGTTGTTCCTGTTGTACCTACAAATTATTTTATACACAGAAAACTCCATCACCTGATTGCCTACTGGGTATTGCATATTCTGTAAAAAAAACAAATAATGTACTGCTGACAGTGAATAGCTCATAAATTTGCAGGAGGTGCTTTGCATGGAGGGGGAGCAGCCTGTGCATTAGAGAAAATTAGGGAGAGGATTCTACAAGTATTGCATGAGTAGCATTGCAGAATTACTTGGAAGAAACACCACCAAACCAAGTCAGACCATCAGAGGCTTTCCCCTGACTAAAACAAGTTTGAGTTTATAAGCACAGATCAGGAGCCCTGTCCTCTAACCAAGAGCCAGGTAGGACTTTATAGCCTTCTGGTGACCTGTACTAGCGTGTACCCTAGGTATTGTTTATACCAAGCACCATACCCCACAGAATCCTCTGATGGGAGGACATGAACATCACACAGCACACATTGCAGCCCACAGCTGGAGGCTGCTGAGTGCTGCGGCCCATATAGAGCCACTCTCTTTCACAGCTCTGGCTCCTTTCTTCATCTTCTACTCTGGTCTCTATTTCAAATACTCTACCACACTAGGCTTCCATCACACAGTGTCTGGCAGGTACAACACTGTTAATCCGCTTGCTACCACCAGCATCCTCGCAGCCCCCCTGACAACAGTTCTTCCAACTTACAATTTTTTGTGCAGTTCTGAAATCTGTTGTTCAAAAAATTTATATTTACTCCTTACCAATTTTCCTGAAGATTTCCCAGGAAACTTTATGGGGTTTTTTTCCCCAAGGGACAAAATACTTTGAGGTTCTCTGAAGATCAGCTAGACCTGTAAAGATATCACAATAGAACTACTTAAAGAATTGGAGACGAAGACATGACAGGCTGCTGTTAAAAAGCCACTCATTTATTTAATAATGAACGGCAGCATGGTATTGAATATCAGCAGATTCAACTCAGTCCATGACAGTTATTAAAGAACCATTCATCCATGTGAAATAGAAGTTCTCCAAACCTGCCAGGGTCAGTAAGACCTTCTCTGGAATGACAAGCTGCTGAGTAAGGGATGGTCATGCAAGTAGAAACTGCCTCAGGGAAACATAACCTAGGCATTAAACTCTCATAACTCTCACAACTATGAAGGTCAAAGAAAATGTATTCCCCCTGGATGAACACAACTGCCAAATTGGTAACAACAGACAAGAAAAAGGCCGAGGTACTCACGAAATTTTTGTCACAGTTTTCAGTGTCAGTCTTTCTTCACACACCTCTCAAGTGGATGGACCACAGTGTAGGAACTGGAGGAGCAAAGCTTCTAACACTGTAAGATATCAGATTCATGACCACCTGAGGAACACAAATATTCATGAGTCCATGTGACCTGAAGGAATTGGGTAATGTAGTTGCCAAGTCACTCTCCATGATACCTGAAAAGCTATGTCTGTCAATGACTTTCTGCAACCAGTGGTGACTGGAAAAAGGGAAACATTACACCCATTTTTAGAAAGAGTAGAAAGGACAACTCTGGAAACTACCAACCAAAGCCTCACCTCTGGGAAGATCATGGAAGCTATGCTAAGGTACATGGAGTACAGGGAGGTGGCTTCAGATGAGCCAATATGGTTTCACTGATGGTTAGTCCTGCCTGACCAATCTAGTGCATGAGCAATCAGCTGTGGATGTTATCTATCTGTACTTCTGTAAGGCTTTTCACATGGTCCCCCACAACATCCTTCTCTCTAAATTGGGGAGATAAAGATTTGATGAGTGGACTGGTAGGTGGATGAGAAACTGGTTGTACAGTTAGATCCAGAGGGTAGAGGTCAATGGCTCAACGGACAGTTGAAGGTCAGTGACAAGTGGTGTCCATATTGGGAGGAGCAGTACTGTTTCATATCTTCATCAATGACATACACACTGGAATCAAGTGCACCCTCAGCAAGTTTGCAGACAACACCAACCTGAGAGACCTGGACAGCCTGTAGAAGTGGGCCCAAGTAAACCTCCTAAGACCTCTCTACTTAAAAGGAACCTATAAGATGGGTGGAAACAGACTTTTTGAGTAGGACCTGTTGCAACAGGATGAGAGGTAATTGTTTTACACTAAAAGAGGGTAGATTTGCAGAAGATATAAGGAAGAAAGTTTTTACAATGAGAGTGGTGAAGCACTGGAACATTCAAGGTCAGGCAGCATGAGGCTCTGAGCAACCAGAGTTGAACTAGCTGGTTTTACAGGTCCCTCCCAACCCGCATTGTTCTGTGATTCTAACAGCAGGGAAGGGATGTTAGGTAAGGTAATGGGTGAAACATACTTACTTGATCCAAGGATTTTTTTTTTTTCATGTGTAGTATCCCACCTCTAAATAGTTGACAGTTTTGTCTCTCTCCTGAAATGGTTTCCATATTTTAGAATTTGCAGTGCTATTTCTGACCAAAGCAAATGCTTGGCAATTTTTGTTTGTTGTTGTTGTTTAATTACATTCTAATAAATAAATAAAATATGCAGATGCAAAAGAAACTTATGAATACGCAGCATTTGGAGGAGGAAGAGAACAGTTAGGCAGCTCACTGTAAGTTGATCAGAGATGGATACTGGAAAGACAACAGGTGTTAAATTGCATTTTAAGTTTTATTACATACAAAGGAGCATTAAAAATTGAGCATTTAGAAGTCTGGAAATGCTTTTTTTATGGTTGCTGTGGCATGCTTGATTTTCTTATCCCTGTATGCTAACATCAGGCATGCTTGAAAAAGATTATATGGGGCGATGGTAGTTGCTGACATTATCATGTCCCATGCACACAATGCAATATAATTAAGGATCTGGCATTTAAAAATATTTCTTGGGAGAGGAGACATGCTTCGAAACCAAATAGTATTAGTTTAATAGTATTTAGTATTAAGTAGTATTAATGCTATTTAATTCGTATTAATTGCAGTTTGCATATGGTGGCCTCTGATCCTGAAAAGGATACCCTTGACACCATGGAGCTTGTAACTAATGATGAGTGGGTTGAAAGCCTATGGGTAAAAATCAGAGGGCAGACCAATAAGATTTGACATACTGATTGGAGTCTGTTACAGGCCACCGAACCAGGAAGAGAAGGTGGATGGGCCCCTCAATTCATGATGTTGAGGTGTTTGAATGTGTCCAGAGAAGGGCAACAAGGCTGGTGAGGGGGCTGGAGCACAGCCCTGTGAGGAGCGGCTGAGGGAGTTGAGGTTCTTCAGCCTGGAGAAGAGGAGTCTCAGCGGAGACCTTATTGCTCTCTACAACTACCTGAAAGGAGGTTGTAGCCAGGCAGGGGTTGATTTCTTCTCCCAGGCAACCAGTGACAGAACAAGGTCTCAAATTGTGCCAGGGTAGGTTTAGGCTGCATGTTAGGAAGAAATTCTTCACAGAAAGAGTGATTGGCCATTGGAATGGGCTGCCCAGGGAGGTGCTGGAGTCACCATCCCTGGAGGTGTTTAAAAGGAGGTTGGGTGAGGCACTTAGTGCCATGATTTAGTTAATTAGAGGGGTTAGGAGATAGATTGGGCTCAATGATTCTAGAGGTCTCTTCCAACCTGGTTAATTCTGTGATTCTGTGATTTTTATATGATTCTTTGGGACACTTATATAAATCTTCTTATGATATGCCAAAGCCCTTGAAGACTGAACTAAATGTCAGCTATTAAACCTGAGCCTTGCCATCCATTTTTCTAAGAAATAATACTCATGGATTTCAGCAGGTCCACCAAAGCACAGACAGTTCCTTTTCCACATGGAGCATTACAGGGAACCATCTGAGGAACAATTGTGTGATTATCTGAAGAGCCAGCTAGATTCATATGGTGGGGAGAGGGCTGCTGCCACTGTGCAGTGCATGGCATGATACTTCAGTGTCCAATGATTATTTCTGAAGCTGCCTCCTTTTTATGTGAATGAATGAAAACACTTTTTAAAAAATGTTTATCTGTCTGGATCAGGCTCAGTGATAATACTTTCTTCTATAATAATTTCTTCTATCTAGAATTACCTTTTTTCCACGTGCTGAGCAAAGTAATCGCAGTCCTTGAATCCATCTTTAAACTGTTTTCCTCGGTGAACCAAACTAATGTTACAAATGAGTGTAAAAATTGCTTTTCTCCTTTGAGAAATTGGTCACAATTTACACAGGGAGTTCAGAACCTCATTTAGCCAATACACCTTTCTAATCTCCAATTTCCATTTTAACTTTAAGGCTTACTAGAACTAGTTGGAAAACAAGGCAGAAGACTGTGTTTTGGAAATAGTTTTCTCGTTTTCATTGTTTGTTAATGGCAAATTTCCTAACTTCTTTGATGTTGTAGATTTAGCCAGTTGAGTCTGCTGACGAGTATTCAACACCTTGCTGACATCATGCCAGATTTAAAATGGACATTCTGGCTGGAGCAAACTATCACGGGGCTTGTAATTCAGATTGTAGCACAAGAGGCTTCCTCTTTCTGGTTGCTGCTTCCATTTTCAGTTTTTGGAGTACTGGTCTTTTCTACTGGGCTGCTTGCAGGTGTGAGGGTGGAGGAGTCATTTTATTGCTGCCTTCTGTTGCTGTTTCTGCTTTTGCTGTGCTTTTCTGTGGCTAGGTAATTGTACATTGTATCATCTCATCAAACTTCTTGTCTCAACCCAAGGCTTTTGTGGTACTTTCCCTCCTGATATGAGGGCGAAAGGGGGACTTGCTTGTGGGAGCAGGCTGTGTGAAACCAGGACATTTCATGAGCCCAAAATTTAATAATTAAAGCCCTTGCAGCTAGGAAAAAAAGCAGTAGCCAAGAAGAAAATTAGGATGATATAGAGCTAAAGTAAAGATTAATGTCTTCTTAGTGTTTATTTCAATATAATTAGTTCTGATTTCTAATTTTTGAAGGATTTCAGATAAGCTTGAACAGTAAACATAATGATTCCTATTATGTTTCCTAAGTTAGTAGGAAAAAGTAGGACAATTTGCAAGGTGGAATTTACCTCCTAACTCTGAATTTCACTTGCAGGCACTGGAAAGTGAGTTTGTATCATGTCAGCTTCATCAGTGGATTGACCTTATATTTGGCTACAAGCAACGAGGACCAGAAGCAGTGCGTGCCCTCAATGTTTTCCACTACCTGACATATGAAGGCTCTGTGAATCTGGACAGCATCACTGATCCTGTTCTCAGGGAGGTAGGTGTTTACTGCCATTTTATTCTAAAAATTGATGTCATCTCACAAGAAATGGCACTTTTCCCATCTTTCAGTGGTGGAGGAAATTTTTGTGTCACTTGATTCGGAAATAATATATTTAGGGGTCAGTTATAATGTAGGAAATCAATGTATTGTATAATAGATATTCTGCTACTTTTCATAATTTACTTAGTAGAAATGGTGGAAGTTAAAAATGCATCATAGTCATGGGGAGAAACATCCAACCTTTTCAGTCGGATAATGTTGGTGACACTATGTGTATGAATATATTTGCTAGACTGACACAAGAAATTATTCCAATTATTTTTTGTGTTAATCACATAAATTATAATCAAACCATTACCAAAATAGAAAAGTTTGCTATTTCTTGTGCAAATATTTATGCTTGCACATATGTATGCAGGAAAAAAAATACATTTATGTACACACGTGCACAAGTAAGGTTTTAAAATATGTAAGTAAATTAAAAAATAATTATACCACCAATCTTGATACATTTCCCTTCCAGTGACTGTATTTGTTTTTAATAAGACCATTAATTTGAATGATCATTTTCTAATATCATCCATTTGTTGGATAAAACAATTGAAATTTGGTGAAAAGTGTGAAGAAGCAACAGCTGCTAGATGAGTACCGCTGTGATGAAGCTGTACACACAATCTTCCATTCCCCTAGATAGCTGCCATCTGCTGTATGCAAAACAGTAGTAATTTATACATTGCCAGGCTGTGGCTGTTTGTTTGTCCATGTGTTTGTTTTCCAATCTTGGAGAAAGAAATTTACCAATTTCAGAAAGAAACAGATCCCTGAAAGCATTCACATTCTGCTAAATATGGGGTTTGGCATATTGGTTTATAGCAGTGCATTGTTGCATTTGGTGCCTTTTGAGGAGGAGGAGGAGAACTAGGAACCACTCAGACCCTTGGCTTCCTAGAGCTGGATTTATACACCATGCATTGTAAAGCTTGTGTTTTGTAAACAGTATTTGCTTAGTTTAAGAATGGCCAGGACTGTTTTGAACCTACTGCCTCAAATATGTACTGTTCACATCTACATAATGCTTTGAGCCTGAGAAGAGTCAATAAGGTACAAACCTGGAGATATGAAGGAGCAATACTGTTTAAAGCATAAAACGTATGTCAAGCACCATGAATACAGGGGATTTGCATGGCTTAAGGTCCTGATTTGCATGGGCAGACTCCTATGTCTTGACTTTAAGGGTCTACTCCCACGGGGCGGCTTGCAGGATTGAGGTTTATCTGTCTGTTTGTGCACCTTATTTAACATAGTCTGACATGATGAGACTCTTCAGCTCTCCTGTGGCTCTGTTTGTCATCAGAAATTTCAAGAAATTCACGGAGATCTTATTGTCCACTCAGTTGTACATCTAGCTCATGCCTTGTCAATCAATAGCATATAAACCACGTAAACTTTTAAAACCCACAAATTTTTTATTCTTTGCCACAAGTTAGATTAGTAAATAAAATTAATTATTAGGAATGAGAAGGCAGGACATCTCAAAAAAAAGAGTCCAAATTATTTTTTCATATGTGGCTACAGCAAATTATACACATACATTTAAAATTACTGTGCTTTCTTCTCCAAGAGATCTTAGACATAGGTGATGTGTGGTTTGTCATTAAAAGTTTAAGAAATACTTTTCATTCATTTTTAATCAGAAATTGAAATCCATGTGTAAGTATAGACAGATTTAGGGCCTTCACCAGTTTCCTTGAGCTATATTTTTGAAACTAGCAGACATTCTCTGGCCAATAATAAAGCATTTGACGTCTTGCTGATCAAGTAGGATCATGTTTCTCTTACAACTGTATGTTCTGTATACAGTTGTTGGCTTTTATTTATACTTTATTTTGGCTTTTAGAAGATACTGCAGAAAATAAAAGCAAAAAACCCACAACCTTTTAAAAGCCTCTGAAGAGCACTTATAAATACAGCAATGCGAGGATAGTAACACTAGCACCTTTAAAAATAACGATAACAGTGGTTTAGTATGGTTTACAGTGGCAGGTGGTGTTGTCTGGCATCTTAACTTAGAAACACTGCAATTCAAAATTAATTGAGATTTGCACCAACCTCTCCACAACATCCTTTCAGGTAGCTGTACACAGCAATGAAGTCTCCCATCAGCCTCCACTTTTTCAAACTAAACAGCCCCAGCTCCTTCAGTCACTCTTGAGATTTATGCTCCCAACCCTTTGGCTTTGTTACCCTCCTCTGCACTCACTCCAACACCTCTACATCCCTCTTGTATTGAGGTGCCCAAAACTGAACATAACACTTGAGGTTTGGCCTCACCAGAGCCGAGTACAAGGGGACAATCACCTTCTTACTCCTGCTGGACTCAGCATTTCTAATACAAGCCAGGATGCCATTGGCTTTCTTTGCCACCTGGGCACACTGCTGGCTCATACTCAGCTGCTTGTCAATTAGAACCCCCAGGTCCCTTTCTGACAGACAGCATTCCAGCCAGACCTCCCCAAACCCAGAATTGCTTGGGATTGTTGTGGTCCAAGTACAGGACCTGGCAGTTTGCCTTGTTGAAGCTTATGCCCTTAACATTGGTCCATTGATCCAATCTGTCCCTCTGTAGTGCCTCCCCACCCTCATGATGATCAGCGCTGCCACCTAACTTGGTGTCATCTGCAAACTTGCACATGTATAGGGGAGCCCTCTAGGAGCTCTCTATTGTTTAACACTGGAAAAATGACCATCTTGTGCTTTTGTTCTGTTTGAGTCTATTTAGTAGAAGGCTCTCCATCTGGCTTGTTTTCCTCAGTTTCTATTTCACAATGAATGAAACCGGAATGCTGGGATACCATGAACTTTTAGATTACTAAAGTCTACGAAATCATGTGTCTGGCCTCGTGCTAACTCTTTGGCATCTTAAGATCTCCACTGGATGTGTAAAATATTCTGAATTCATTTAAAAATACTAATTTTGATTTTTCAAACAAGTTTGTAATTTTCTGATACCACAAAAAAGTATTTTATCATTATAATTGGTTTCAAGAGGAAATCACTCACTTAAACACTCCACAGGGCGTATGAAAATGAATTTTGTTCTTTAGAACTTTAACGATTACAAAATTGGGAAATTCTACAGTTCTATCACTTCTGTTGGTCTCTCTTACTCTGCACAATGCTAAGTTGTTTTTATATTGTAATGAGGAGAAAAAAAGAATTATTTTGCCCCAAATTAGGAGGCCTCCAAATCACTCTTTTGTTTGCTCTTTTATTGCAACCTTTCATGTGCTATCTGTAAAATTTTGTTGGTTTTTCTTTTTTTTTTTTTTTTTAAACTAAGAGCAGTGAGGTGAAAGCTAAAACTTAACGAACAGCTTAAGGATATTGATTCATTCTTACTTGACAGGTGAAATCATTGTTGCAGCACTAACCACAGCAATTACGGCATTAAAATGTCAAGAAATTAGAGGTCAGAATAACAGATAATTTTCTTCCTTTTGTCAGATTAAAAATTGACATTCTTTGACAGCACAGGATCTCTGGTGGAGAAAATTATGACAGCTTAACTCATCTTGTACTTGTAAAGCAGTAATTGATAATGAACTTTACCATGACAGTCTTCTCCTGTGGAGAAACATGACAGAACATCCCAAGTACAAAGCCTGTATCTCTTTTTAATATGTAAACAGTAGTTATGTTGGACATTAGGTGTTATTTGGAATTGTCTTTACTGTTAGTTTACATCATAATCCAAATCCTTTCCACTGGACAGATTTGGCTGACTTGGGGAGGTTGGTGCTGGGAATGCTAATGTATAAAGAACAGTATCTGAAGTGCAGTTTATTTATGCCATTTCCGTGTTATTGGTTCACTTCTTTAGGAAGCTACCCTGGTTTTTCCCAGAACCTTTGCAGATTTTAAGAGCCTTATTTTTTCCAGACACCTGGGAACTTTAAATAGAGTTACACTTTTTTTTTTCAAGTTGAGAACTTGCTTGTGTATGACACAAAGTGTTGCGGCTGAAAGGGACCAGCACAGTTAGGCTGGTCATTAGAAAATGCAACCGAAAATCTGAAATTATTTTCAATACTTCCTTGTAGGTGAAACATGAAATAATCTGGTAGGCAATTAGTGCAAAATAAATTTATCACATGTAGTGGCGAAAGCACATGTAGTATGCAGAAAAATACTATTTCAGGCTTTCTGTTTACGTTCAAAATTACAGCCAGATCTCGGTTTATTTTCTTTTAGACACGGAGCGTTTTTTGTGATTTCAAATGTTTGGAAAAAATCAGGCGAAACATTGTATTACACAGCTATAGATTTGTGCTAGACTTTACACTAACTTTGTGTCATCCCTTGTGTTTTGTGAGTTGTAAATACACCTTAGCATCACAGTACAGCGATTTTCTTGTGCCTCCTCTGTCTTCACCAAACACTTACATCCCTGCTTCAGACAGGAATTGAGAGAGTGTAGGAAAACAGATCAGTGTGAAGCTACTGGCCTCAGATATTTCTTCTGAGCAGCCACCTGTCAAAATACCTGAGCATACTCGCAACTCACATAGCAAATTGAAAAATGATTAAAATTGCTAGTGTTTGACAGGCAGTTGCTGTGCCCATAAACTAATCCTACTAGGACAGTTTTGCTGCCAGCTAACAGAGCATATGGCCTATGCAATATTTATTTCTTTGCTGGTGACTTGATATTTAGCATATTTAAATAAATTGAAAAGTCATAATAATGTGGTAGTCTTGCAGTGTTTTTCAGTTATCCTCATTTCTGGATTTTATTTTTCCTCTTACATTTTCTTCTCCTATCTCTTTCTTTGATCTGACAGGAATAACAAAGCAGCCCTCTGGATCTGCTATAGTGAAATATGCCCACAGGAAGCAGAGTAGATCACATCAGTTTTCACTTCTGTGGGGTTTTTTTTATCTCCTTTCCATTTTTTTCCCCTCTCCTTGCTGAAACACTCTTTGCTACTACAGAGGGCTGACATGATAGGGCTGTCAAGACTCAGCAAGATAGATATATCTTTAACAAAGGGAGCTGGAATGCTGGCCTTTCCCTGGTGGCTGAACCTGGTAAATTTATGAAGAAAAAATTAACACTCTTTTCTTATAACACTACATAATGCTTTCAAAGTAGCACCAGCCCTTGCAACCAGGTGCTTACTCTTACTTTTGCTTGATGCTATTCTTCTTAATTCTGATTTTGGTTTTAACTTGTTAGATCTTTTCTTCTGGACACTCTTTCTTTGATGTGACAAGAATATCAAAGCCACCCCTATGGATCTGTTTGATTGAATTGTACCCACAGCACTAGCCACTTACATGTTCTGTTGTGCTTAATTGCCTCCATACAAGGGATAGTCTTTGCTTCCTTTTTAGGAGCAGTCCTGCTTAGACATGGATATGGATAGTGGTGAAATAAGTAGGAGCTGCATGTAGTATAAATATCCACTTTTTGTTGCAAAGTAGAATTGAAGGAATCTGTATAGTAAAAATACTTATTCAAAATAAACCTGTCATTAAAGTAGAATTTATTTTATTCTATGCTAAAGGTACTGTTCTTCTCTGACAAATGTGTAGTTGCATCCTGTTGATTTTTCTTGAGAAGCCTGCATTTATTTCTTTTACTCTCAAATACTTTGTTTCCCAGACTTTTTTTTTTTTTGTTTTGTTTTTTTTGTTTTTAATTTATGCTACTCTGGGGAGAAACTACCTTTATTATTTTACAATGTTTTTGCCCTGTGTGTCTGCTTGGTATGCATTAAGAGGTTATCAACAGAAAATGAACTGGATTTTTATGTTTCTCTCTGGGAGCATCTATGAATATAATAATTATTATTTCTTTCTAGCGAGTTTCAGAGCTCATATCCTCTAAATGCTAGAGGAAGAGCTTTCACATGCTGTCACTTTGTTATGATAGCTCTTTGTAGATCAGGAAGAAAAGCACAGTGATTTTCTGAAGGTAAGACATTTACTTCTGGAGGTAGAAAATCCTTCAAGAGACAATGAATACAGGAGGGGACACCTGTAATCAGAATATGTAAATTGCATGAGGCCAGTTATTGCAGAGTAATTGCCTAGTATAGGCTTTTATTTTGCAATTAATATGTGCTCTGTTATTTCTTTCTCATTTAGGGGAAAGGGCTTTCAGGTGGTGTTTACTGCAGAATAACTGAAACGTTTTAGCAATGCATCCAGTCATACTATGAAATAACTTTTTGGTAACACATACTTTTAAGTTATACAAGCCGTTTTTGATGAGGACTCAGAAATTGTTATCTGATGCATAGCATGCCAAATTAAAGCCATTCTCCTGCCATTGCTTAAAACAAAGTTAGGTTAACTCTAGATAACTCCAGTTAATGAATGTGTTAGTGTGGTGGTTTGAACAGTTACCTGCCCCCCCTCTCCCCCCTCCTCCCCCNAGAAACACCACTCCCCTCCTAGAGATCAAAATCCCTAAGAGGGGTTTTCCAGTCACCCCTACCACCTTTCCCCCCTTCCCCAATCTTATCTCACCATCTGTTGATGAAGCAGATAGGCAAAGGTAGATCGGCCAGGGGGGTTAGCAGTAGGAACGAAGTTAGTAGAATTATTAAAAATCATCTACAAAAGGCAGAGACAAAGGAACTATGCAAGGAGCAGCTACAGTCAGAGAAGTCTGAAACCGTCTCACTTATCTGTATTTGGGTTTCTACTCTTAAAACAGTTTTTTTTTTCTTTCTCAGTAAAGCTCTGGGTGAAGCGACATAATGTATTTTCATTTCTCAGCCAATAGTCTAATTTCTCACTCAAATTCTCCAATTAGTTCAAACCAGCACTGTTAGTGAAGATCTATAGTCAGTATTCTAGTGAATCTGTGGTGATCAGAACTCATGACTATTCCTGGATTACACTATTTTATGTTTATGGAAATTCAAAATCTTCTCATAGTCAGGAAGGTACACATCCTGGAAGCAAAAGAAATTGTAGCTGATCTAGTGTCCCTGCCCATGGCAGGGGGGTTGGAACTAGATAATCCTTGAGGTCCCTTCCAACCCTGACAATTCTGTGACATTATTCCCTCATAATTAATAAAAATAGCATGTGCATGGTAGGAGAGATTTTGCAACGTGAAGGGTATTACAGCCCATGTATGGAAACAATTATTTGCCACCTTCAGGCCTTTGTCAGGACACAGTCACCCTCCATCAGACTTGGAAAGTTATTTGCTTGGGTTACTTTATGCTGTTCCGTTTCCATTATCACTGCATTTTTTCTCCAGTGCCCATGACAGGGGGATTGGAACTAGGTGATCTTGAAGGTCCCTTCCAACTCAAACCATTCTACGAATCTNTTTTTGTTGTTGTTCCAAAATGACATATAAGAAGGCTTGGGATTTGTTAATTGTTGATTGTACTTGTGATAAAAAACTCAGCATCTAGACAGAGGTAAGCACTGACACTCAAAATAAACTGCCAATAACTTATTTAGCTGAGGAGACTTCAAGTATTTGATAAGTATTTAAGATAATTCATTCATTGAAGTAATACTAGGCAGGGATTCTAAATAACTCACAGCTCAGAAAAATATCTCAATCTACTTTAAGCATTATTTGAAATTGTTTGGCCTATTCTCATCTACCTTAGAAATTTCGTATTCATTTGTATTGATTGTGGGCGATTGAAGAGGCTGAAATTATAAGTTCTGTAGCTTTTATAATTTCCAAAAGCCCCACCCACAATCTGTGTGTAGATTAGTTTAAGTTTGGGTTCTAATTCGGTTGGGAAAAGTCTTCAGAAGGATGCCTTTTCTTATAATTCAAGAAAAATCAGAAAAATGGGAAGGTTTGGGCATGAAACAAACCTTACAGACGGTAGACTGTCTCTTTCACAGCAGTGTCTGGAGTCCAGTGCCTGCCAAAGTCCAAGATGACTGTAGGCACAGCTTTCACGAAGCCACGATCGCAAAGCAAGGCAGGGGAAAGCCAGGGCTGCTCCGCGGTGTTCCCACAAATGGCTGCAGTTTACCGTTAGAGGCAGGTCCTGCAGCAAGAAGCCAGGATGCTCCTCAAGGTCCGGCTCAAAGTCCGTGTGAGATTCGTGTCTCCAGGTCCGTGTTCAGGTCCCGGTGCAGGTCCGTGCAAGTCCCAGTGAAGGTCCAAGCAAGGTCTGAGTGCAGGTCCCAGTGAAGGTCCGAGCAAGTCCTGCTCCAATCTGTCCAGCTGCCATATATATACTGAGGTGATTTGTTGCCTCCCTGTTCAAGCCCATGGAGGGTGGGAGAAGGCACTTCACACCTATTGTACTAAGCCTCCGGTGACAGAGGTGGGGAGGCAGGAAGACCGTTTCCTCCCCCATTCACCCCTCTGGTGGGACAGTGGACTGGTGTGCGCCCTGCCAAAGTTCACACCTCATTTAAACCTCTGGTGGGGCAGTGCCCTGCCCTGCCACATCATTCTTGCCCAATCATCTTGGAGTCTCATCCAAGCTGAGTTTAATGTTTTGCCAATATAAAAAGAACCTTAACTGCAGTTGCTCTCCTTATTGTAGAAATATATAAAATATAGTTCTGGTACATGAAAATTTTCTTCTGATTATTTTATTTTTCTCCATATGGATGACACATACCAATTATTGATTTTTAAGATTAGCAACAAGCATTTTAACATGCACTTAAAGTAATATTTTATGTGAGAGAGACAGAGAGAGAGAGATGGGGTGAAAATTACTGCAGCTGATGGTAACAGAAATAGCTGGAAGGGGCTTATTTTTTCCTATTAGCACAGATTTCAGTTATATTACACTGTCATTACCTCAGCATAAATTAACTATTATTCAAAACATTTCACATGCAGCAGTTTATTGAAACAGATATTACTCAGTCTAAGTATCTAGTCATTCACTTAGAAGTGTGCAAAGCTGAGCTTTCTAAATGTTTTAAACATATTGACAATGTGCCTCTTTAATGCCATTTTGAAGCCTGGGTACAGTATATCTATATTGTTGTTTTCAATTTATGTCAAGAATAAAGTGAAGTTTTGAAGGATGCGTTCTGGGAAATAATTCAGATAGAATTATTTCTTTATGAGGTAAACCCTGAAAAATATCTGGGAACATTTACTCTAAATATAAGAGTATAAGCTGTTTATCAAATTGAACTTCTGATATACACTGAAGCTTCATGAATGCTCTTATGTGATGCCTTTCAGTATGTGTGTTTTGCCTGCTTCCCTGTCAATCCTTTCTCAGATGTTAGTTCTGAAGTTTTGCCTGTTCTCTGAGATAGTTCTTGTGTCCTGCAGTGGATAAACTGAAGGCTGGCAAATGGTTGGACCTTCATTATAACCTTGCTTTGCAGTCAAGAGTGTGTTTTTTGCAAGTCTCACAGCACCTTCATAGGGTAAATGATTTGTGATAGAAAGATGAGGCTGAAAGAAATCAGCAATCATTTGCTTTCTATTCAGATAAAAAATAAAACCACTCATAGTAGTACATTTTGTTATATTAACGAGGAAATATTTTATTGATTAATTTGATTGTTTGGTTTTGGTTTGCTTACTTTTTCCTTTTTTTTTAACATGACAGAAATAGATAATGCAGTCACACTTTTAATTTTCTGTAGGTTTATACTTACAAAACAAGAACAAATCACACAAGATAGGCACTTTGGTTTACTGAGTCTGTTCTCTTTTCCCAGCATTAAAAATGTCTTCTGGGATCATGTTTTACTTCAATAATCAGCCAGAAGAAAAAAAAAAAAGTCACAACTAAAATGCATTCTTTAATGATTAAGTACCATTTCCTCTTTTATTACTGCAGGCTTTCAGAAGGCCTGTTCTTTTGTTTGCTTCCCTGTTTTTCTTATTTTCTTTTGCATTTTACTGTGGGAGAAGTTCTTAAGTGTAAACTATGTAGAAATAAATAAGATGTCTATGTTCTGCACAATGGATTTCTGAAACCTGTGCAAATTTTACTTTTGGCAATAAAGAGTACTCACTGGTTGAGCCATTAATAACATTTTTTCAAAACTATGATATTTTCTAGTCTTGATCCTATACCTTCGTTTATTTACTTCTACATCAAAAGATGTCAGTCTCAGTAGTTCAAAAGACTATCTGCTTATAACCTGAATTCTTGTCAACTACTGGCTGAACTGTCGTCAGGCACAAACAATCACTAATAGACCCCCTTTTCTCTAATGTTTTGGTTGAAATTCCTCATGAGCATGGTCTGTTACTCTCTTTGAAGACTTACCAGAAAGATTTGAGAACATGAGAGAAGAGTATCCTAGTGATGAGAGGACAGAGTGTGATGGTTTGGGAGTTACCTGCCCCCACACACAATGAATTCACCCAGACTAGACTCAAGTCATCTGGAAGTTAAGGAATGAAGCTTAATATTCACAGCTTAGCACAGTATACAAGCAGATATTTACAATATATTACAAATATTTACTGCTATATACAGGAATATACAAGTTAAAAGTAATACAGAAACACAATACCCATCCCAAAAATCAGAGTCCCAACCACCCTTCCACCTTCTCTCCAGCCCCCAACCTTATCCCAGAATCTGCCTTACTTGCAAGGTGAGTTGGAAGGAATGACAAGGGGAGTTAGAAGCAAAATGATTAGGTGGGTTACACAGATAGAAGCAGAAGCCAGGGAGAGAGGCAAACACCAACAGACTCTGACAGACAGACTCATACTGTCTTATCTATGTCTGTGTCCTTGTTTCTATACATCTCAGGAAACCTATGAGTGAAGTGGACATCACCATTGTTTTATTTTCACAGCCTACAATCTATTTTTTCTCACTAAAATATTCCAATTAGCCTCAAACCGGCACACAGAGAAGTATGATATATGAGGATTTCAAGAGCTCTACAGAAAATAACAGAGTGAAAGAGATGTGTAGCAGAAGGGCATGAATTTGGATGGTTGCTCTTGCCAGGTGAGATTTTGGGGTATTATGTAGTCTGATGCCAGATTAACTACCAAAACCAGGATCAAAATCAGACAGGAAAGTTCAGGCTTAGTGGCAGAAGTTTCCTAGGGTCTATAAACTGTAATTTGAGTACACAAATCTCGTAGGAGAGTTTGTAGAAGCATCATTAAGTAGGTAACTTCAAAGTAGAAGGGGCAAGCTCTGTAAAAGTGCATCGTTAGGAAAAATGTACGCTGTGAGGAAACAGAAAAAAATAAATACTTTTTTCATCTGTATCTTTTATTCTGCTATGTTCTGTTATGGCAATAGCTATAAGCATAACATGAACATAATTGCTTTGTCACTGACTACATCACTCTGTGCCTCTTATGATTACACTAACTTCCATCATAAATCACTGCGTCTTTTTCTCTTTAATTCAGGATTATATTCATAAGTTTTTAATTGACGAACTAATGATTAATGTAGTCATTATTTTTTAAATTGCTTCATTATGGGTAGAAGTTTTTCAAAAGAGTCAGTTTAACTCTTTGGAGCTCTCTGTTATTTAAGCCCCTTTGTCTGAGAGGCTGGTCCTTTGCCAACTTGTGTAGGCTAAAGTCAACACGTTTTTAAAAATGCCCTGAGCACCTATCATGTATAGATAGATATTCAGAGTCAGAATTTGCTAAACTTCTTACAACCAAACCCATTTGCATGCCATTTGAACCATTTTCTGTGGAAATGTTGATGTTCCCTTTTTCGTTTCTTGCATTGCCGATTTTGCCAGAACGTTGCACAGAATGTATAGATGTGAAGTAGCTTGACAGAACACAGTGCTATTGTCTGAGCATTTCCTAAGAGAGAAAGAGGACAGACAGAATTAAACAGGGAAATATAATTAAAGTGGAAGAATAATGGGGAAGCAATTCAGACATTTTTCTTTAAAAAAAGGAATAAATCATATTGATGGACAGGAAAATAATCAAAGGAGTAGAGAAATTTGAGAATTTTTATTCTTTAAAAAAAAATTCCCTCCTGAAGTAAACATTTTTATTTATTGTTGCTTTTAAGAAAATTAACTGCGAATTTCTAAAGTTTGCAATTCAACTTCTAGAATAAAAAGCATAGTAAAACCCAATTGTAAGCATGCACAGTTAAACCTCATGGAAAAAAAAGAGCGAATGAAGTTTCAAAGCTTCAATGAAATCTGTTGGTATTGCTGCTGCATTTTTATGGATAGGATGCCTATGCTTAAAGGCCTCAATGCTGTCAGTTGAAACATGTAGTGTCTTAAGCAAAAACAAAGGCAAGGGGAGCTAATAAATTGTATGAAAACTAACGTGATTCCCAGCAAATTCTCTCTTCTAGTGACACAGAGTAAAATTTGGCTATGTGTAAGAAGCAATGCATTATTCTGATGACATCAGCCTCCCTGAAAACCATGGGAAGTAGCCCAGTGCTACTTCCTTGGCTCCACTCCCAATTAGTCCTCAAAGCATTTAACAGGTCTAGGATACTTGGTTTTGTTCTCTTCCTGGTTAGTTTTTCCTTCTGTTCCAGCAGCTCTGTGGGTACCAGCAAAGCCAGACTCTTTCTGCTTCTGTGGCCTTTTCTGGCTGGAAGTCACAGACATTTGGTCACTCAGCTTGGAATTTGGGAGCCCTTCAGAAATATTCACTCACTCAGTTTCCTCAAAAATACCACTGCTTTTTTTCACTTCATGTGTTTAGCTTCTTTAAATCTGTGAGTGATTTCTGCTCTCCAGAATAGGCTGTGGAATAAGGACAGAGGTGATTAGTCTGCTGCTTTGTCCAAAGTACAGATTGTTCCATGTGTCTTTCTGTAGCTCTTCGTGAACAGAAAAAGTTTATTCTTTTTTCTGCCTCAACAAAGAGGAAAAGTAATAAGATTTTTTTACAAGTACCTTCTCTGATTTGTAGCTTTTCCTTTCCAGGAGTTTTATTATTATAGGAATACAAACAATGATGCCACTGTCTTAATTTCCACATACTAACTAGCTTCTGCTGTCAACTCAGCATTCTGATTAGTGTAAATGATGGTGGATCAGACACATGTGAGTCTGAATATTTTTAAAAATTATTTTTATGTGATAGGAAAATTCAATTTTTGCCCAGGATGAAGTCCTGCAGTTCAAGAAGGACATAGAACTGCTTGAGTCCGGTGCAGAGCCACAAAGATGATTAGGGGAATGGAACATCTCTCTTACAAGGAGAGACTGAAGGAGCTGGGGCTCTAGCTTGGAGAAGGGGAGACTGAGGGGAGACCTCATTAATGTTTATAAATATGTAAAGGGTGAGAACCAAGAGGATGGAGCCAGGCTCTTCTCAGTCATGCCCAATGATAGGACAAGGGGCAATGAGTGGAAGTTGAGGCATAGGAAGTTCCATGTAACAGAAGGAAACTTTTTTCACTGAGAGGGTAACAGAACACTGAAACAGGCTGCCTAGAGGGGTTGTAGAGTCTCCCTCTCTGAAGATATTCAAAACCTGCCTGGACGCATTACTTTGTGATCTGGTATAGGTGATCCTGCTCTGACAGGGGGTTTCAACTAAATGATCTCTTTGGGTCCCTTCCAGCCCCTGGCATTCTGTGATTCTGTGATTTTGTGATACTGCAATACTGTAGCATTTAACTGAACAGGTTAGAGTGATCAGCTTCTCAGCATGTCTGAAGAAGTAAAAATTAGGGATGAAGGAGTGGAAATGGAATTGCACTGGACAATGGGCATTTATTTACTCAACGCCTGTCTTCTTGAGAAGGGGAGAGAGAGACCAAGGAGCAATGGAAACATGAGAAACCAGCTGAAGAACAAAGTGGGGGAAAGGTCAGAAAGGACATTTAGAGCTCTTGATGCAGAGAAGGAGGAGCGAAAGGGGTAGCTGCAAAATCCTTGAGAGCCTTGTAGAAGTGAAGGAATTACTGTAGTTCAGGGAGCTCTTAGTGTGGTTATTAACACAGAGAAATGATGTTTGCAACCTTCCCAGAGTTTTATGGGAATTTTTAGTCTTGACCTTTGGGAGTTCTTTATTCGTTAGTGAATTCATTGAGGTATTGTATAATATAATCAAGTTAGGCATTTCTAAACAAAAAAGACTAAGTGCTTTTGAGTTGTAAAATTTAGCAGGTTTCTCAATGCAGTTGACAGTGTTTTGAAAAATACTACTGGCACAACTGGAATTTCAGTCTCTCTGGCTGTTATTCACTACTTTTCACATGTGGAAACAATTGCAGCCTCCCAGACAGCAGCAATTATTTTTAAAATGCCTGTAAATTTTAGTGACTCCCAACTAAGGGATGATAATGACAGTTTTCATACAATTGTTTTATTGCTTCACTTCCTCTTTTTGGTGGACTTTGGAAATCTGTAGTGGTTCTGCTCACAGGAGAAGCTACAACTTAAAATTCAGAGAATTTTTTTTGCTTCATAATCTAGGAAATGGAACAAATTGATCTCTGCTTTAGAAAAGCCATAAAGTGACTTTTCATTATTAGAGATAACACACTCAGGAAAATAATGTTTGTGTCATAAATTCACTCTGTTAAAAAAAAAAAAAATCCATCTCAAAGATCTGAAAACATAAATTAAGATTTCAGCACTCTAGCTTCTATTTCATATGTAAAATATAAAATTAAATTAGTTAAACTATACCATAAGGAAGAGGAAAGCAAAATCTAGACTTAAAAGCAAAATCTCCAGACCTAGAGTGTCAAGAAGTAAGAAGTATGACAGACCTAAAACTTTTAAGGTAGTTTTGTTTTTTTTTTTTAATAAAATGGGAAGATGCAGGCAAAGAAAGCTTCAAGAGGAGTTTTGAGAATAACAAGAACTTACATTTCTTGAAACTGGTGAAAACTCAGTGAGAAAGGAACAGTTTGACCACGACAGAAGATGATGTTCTGAGCAAGATCTTGTTAAGACTGAGAACTCTCTTTTAGTAACAGGAGTTACACAACAGGAAGCACAACAGAACTGGTTTGGTTTTCAAATCCTAGCTGGGACACATCTGCAGTTCTGTGTGTTGTGATGCTTTGATTACCATCGCATAAAGGAGTAATACAAAGGAGTAATATCAGCAGGGAAATTCTATGCTGCAGGTGTACATTTTAGCAATTTGCATTGCAGAATCAAGATGTCAAAGACAAGCTTGTTCCACAGACCTAACCACCAGATGGGAAAGATCATCTAGACAGGCCTCTCACCCAACAAATCACATAGAGGTTTTCTCCATGTAGCCTTGTGAATGTAGCCAAAAGTGTTGGTGTCTGAATAACAAAAAGATGATGTGGAAGCATTTCCTTGTATTGGTAGACTTAAGGTGATTGAGAAGTTATTTCAGTCAGTCACCTTAAATGTTTATCATCTGAAAACAAACCCAAAACCTCTTAAAAAAAAAAAAAAACCAAAAAAAAAAACCCCGAAATGTCTTCAGAAAAGGCAGAACTCCTTGTCACTGTGGGAGGAATGCTTGTTTCTGAGGTTGTCTGTTATGTAACCATGGGTAATTATTTCAGGAAAATCATCAATCATTTCAAAATAAAAAGTCCTGATTGCTATTTATGGCATCAAAGTTACATATTTAATGAATTATTGTATCATGCTATTATATTTCTCACAGAACTAAATTAGCAGTAAAATCTTTTTTAATGTGTTGTACTGAGTAACTTAATGATCAAAGAAAGCAACATCTTGTTTTATAAACTTAATACAGATTTGGGAGAATGATGACAGAGCAATGATTTCATTTGGCATAACATCAGTGAACATGCAAGAGTTTAAAAAATGTTACCAATCAGTATGGGACAGGAATTATTACAAACATGAACATAAGAAATACAATACTTCAACTGAAGAGAATAATGGCATGAAATAAGAATATAATGTTCTTTATGTGGAGGGCAACCTCATGGCTCTCTATAGCTTCCTGAGCATGGGAAGTGGAGAGGGAGGTGCTGATCTCTTTTTCTTGGTATCCAGTAACAGGACACATGGGAATAGTTCAAAGCTGCCCCAGAGGTGGTTTAAACTGGATATTGGGAAGTATTTCTTTCTAGAGGGTGGTCAAACACTGAAACAGGCTTCCTAGAGAGGTGCTTGGTGCCCCATGGCTGTCAATGTTTAAGAGGTGTCTGGACAATCCCCTTAACAGCAGGCTTTAACTTTTGGTCAACCCTGAACTGGTCAGGCGGTTAGGCTAGATGATCATTGTACATCCTTTCCAAATGAAATATTCTATTCTATTCTATAAAATAAACGTAATATCATTGTAAACAAGATTATAAATAAAGGTACGACTTTCCTCAGTTCCAGACTATGTTCAGAGTTTTGCACAGCTATACAAGTATAGGGATGTCAAATCTATAGACTATATAAAAGTAGAGGGCTGCTTCCTGCCTGCCTAATATACAGACAAGCAGCAGGGAAGAAAAGGCAGCAAAATTGTCTTGGCCTGGGAGCAAAACCCAGAGTTTTAAAAATTATTGCAACTATAAAAAGAAAATGATGAACTGAACAGTGTGGCCTGAGGAGCCCCTGTAACAACATTCTAGCCCACGTCAGAGGACTTGGGAGTTGAAGAGCATTATAGAGCTTATGCTTTAGAGCACAATAGAATTTGCTGTAGTTTTTAGTGTAATTTAATGAGAGGATTTCATTATACCAGTGGTAAACTCCTTTGTTAAAGGCAGGGTTGGAAGGATACAGGAAAAACTGTAGTTTTGTTTTTTTTTTTTTCCCTCTGGTATGGCTAGGAAGGGAGGGGAGCATTTCACCTTTTGGCATCAGCCCTTCCAATGTAAGCAAGGTTTCTATAAGCTGCTGGAGGGGAAAAGGAAGAAGTTGTGCACATAAGAGTATGCCTGAAAGAGTAAGATACACTCTCAGCTAAACTTGCTCTGGCTGCAGGATGGATGCCTTTATGGTATTTATGCTTTACCTTCTCTATTTCTGTTTGTGAGATGCATTGGATTTATTTCCCACATGCAGCATATTGACCAATTTCTTGCTTAAGCTGGCAGAGCATTTAAAATATTTTTGTGTCACGAGAGACATATTGGACCACCAGGGACAAGAATGGGAGAATTACAAAGATGGAAAAGGGAAGAATTAGATATCACAATTAGTAGCTTAATGAGGCAAATGTCAAAGCTCAAATGCAGCACTCTCTGAGACAAATAAGGTGACTGATGTGGCTCATGCCTGTAAAGAGAATGAGAGATCTCACCTTTCACATTCTCATTCTTTTATAGTACTATTTCCTTTCACAGGGGAATAAGGAAGAAGTTCAGAGGTGGACTGACTCTGGGAGGAGGCTGAAGGTCAGCTGTGAGCTATTGGTCTTCTGCTGAGAAGCCATTTAATTGCACACTGGATCCAATGAGATACCTTCTGTGAGGGGAAGGAGCTTAGGCTTGCCCCTTCTCCATTGTTAAATTAATAAAGTAGTGACCTGTGGAGAAAATCCATTTCTGTGCCCATCTTTCAGTCCCTTGAGTATCCTGATTAAATAACCAACTGTACTGAAGCCTCCAGACTAGTTGAGTCATTGCTTGTGTTTAAACCACAGCATTTCTTTCCTCTAAACATACAGTAATAAAATGGAAATCAATACTCTTAACCTAACTTATCAAAATTCCTGAAGATATTGATGCTGCTTAACAGCTGTACATGCAAATGAAAATGCAATGCCTCACACCACTCCTATGAAACAATAACATTTCAAGCTACTTATGCTACTCACCAAAGAGCTGTCAATCATGTTTGCTCTGAAGAAAACAATGCTTGGGGGCTGTTGAGCACACTGGCTGCATGGATGGGAGATCATGTAGATGATTCCTATGCTCACTTAGATGCAAAAATGAAATAAACTTTCAGGAAAGGCAGAGCTGGATGACTATTACTATGCTGCAGATTTCTCAAATGCATACACATTTTTTTTCTCTTTGCTGGAGTCAGTCCCCAAGCACAAGGGAAAACAGATTGTAGAAAAACCTGATGATGTGATACACAGGAGGAGCAGAATATATCAGGATTATGGGATATTGACTAATTTTTTTTTTTTAATAATAAACCCAGATAATACTCAGAGAAACTCAGATAATACATATTTTAGAAAGTTTAACATTTTATGGTCATAATCAGTGACGATGAATGAAACAAAGCCACATAAGAGTAAAAGCATTGTCTCATGATCTGCAGTGCAATCTGGTTTTAGGAATTTATTCCCCCTACATGATTCAAAATAAAAGTGCTCATGTTTTTATGTTTAGTTTGTTTACATAGTCACCAGGCATCTCTCTCAACAAAGAGGAGTTTGGAAATGAGATGGACCATCTTACTTGGTGATATTACCTAAATTTCTAAACAACTTTTTTTGGGGAGGGAAAAGTGTGGTAAAAATAAACTGCTTCAGGGCTTACCCATTTTTGCAAAGGTATGTTAACAAAACCTGTACTTCTGTGGTGTTTCAGAAAAGTCAGTTCTAGCATTGTCTTTTTCATTAGGACTGTGCTTCTGAAATGGATCTGCCAATCATCCCTATTTGCCATGCTTTCATTCACACTGTGGAGCTGTGTCTTCCAGGGGTGCAGCTAGCAGAGCTCAGCCACTGTTGGGGTCTGGAGCCCTTGCTGGAACCAGGTGTTGGGAAAACCCTGCAGTGGGCCTAGCTTCAGCTTGGGTGCCTCATGAGGAAGATGGTGCTGATCTCTTCTCCTGGTATCCAGTGACAGGACACATGAGAATGGTTCAAAGCTGCAGCAGAGGAAGTTTAGACTTGACATTAGGAAGTATTTCTTCACTAACAGGGTGGTCAAACACCAAAACAGGCATGCCAGAGAGATGCATGTTTTTCCACAAGCCTGACAATGTTTAAGAGACGGATGGACCATGGCCTTAACAGCAGGCTTTAACTTTTGGTCAGCAGTCAGGTGACTGTACTAGATGATCATTGTACTAGATGATCATTTCATTACAATTGAAGAAAATTTACTGTTTGCTATTCCAAAACTAATTACTTTGCTCTGCATCTCTGCTTCTGATCAGTTATACTCTTCATGTTGGAGGCATTGCCTTCGACCACTGAAAATAGATCTTACACCTAAATAAGCAGTTTTTTTAATTATTTAATGGCAATTTGTATTTCTTACAACCAGAACTATGAGATAAACCCCAAATGCTTTAGTAGACTGCATAATAAGTAGATGGACTGAATTCTTCATTCCGCAGGAAGCTGGATCACACTCCTCCAGGTTGTAGAGAGCATCCCAGTGTCTTTGTGAATGTATAGTCTGCCTTCAAGCATAAAAATTAGCACTCAATAATGCGTTTTGTGGAGAGACTGGTGCTGGTCTCTTCTCACAGGTAATTGGAAACAGAACAAGGGGGAATGACCTCAAGCTGAGACTAGGTAGGTTTAGATTGGACATTAGCGAAAAGTTTTTCATAGAGAGAGTTGTCAGGCACTGGAATGAGCTGCCCAGGAAGGTGGTTGAGTTACCAACCCTGGATATGTTTAAGGGTTGTTTGGATGTGGTGCTTAGGGATATGGTTTAAGGTGCATCTTGTAGAGCAGGATTATAGGTTAGACTTGGTGATCCTGAAGGTCTTTTCCAACCTAAATGTTTCTGTGATTCTGTGATTTGCTTTGAGGAAAATATATGTTTTTAAAGCATATAATGCTACTCTCTCTGAATTATTTTTTTAATGGGCAATACTAAGTGCTATGAAGTTGTGTTTTGCTTGATTGCATAAACTGGGAAGTGTGGCATAGCTAATTTTAAACTTGAAATTGTCAGTAAGTTTGCAGTTATTTTTTTCTTCCCTTGTTCTGGCCTGTGATTATCAGATAATGGGCTAAGACCCATTTTATCTTTCTGCAATACATGATCATATCCTAACAGATATTCCCTGAAGTGCCTGGAGTACAAATCTCATTTTGTGTGTATTAAAAACAGTAGGGAATCTCAAATCAGCTCACTAAATAGCTTTTCTGCAACACCTTATTAAGAAAGTGAAAACTGATATAATTCCTATTTTGCTGTTCCAAAAGCATTAAATCTAGTAGCTGGTGAATTTCAAGCTTTTATTGTTTCTACATGAAGGACATTTGAAGGTGAAATGAGAATAAATTGTATTTTATTAAAATTTGTATTACATTGACTAGCATGTGTGTCTCAGGAAGCGGTATAACACTTTGCACACAATACCAAAGATCTGTTGAGAGAAAAGGAATTGATTAATTACAATTAAATGTTTACGGCCGTTAAATAAATCTGGAGTTTGAAGAATTACAGTTCAGGGAAAAGTGTGGTATACACTTGCCAGTTTTCAGTTTAATTTCAGATACAGACAGAGTTCTCTTGTAAACAAATCAATGTAATACATTATTATTCACAGATCTGTTCTGTACCTGCTTTTCATTTCATGTCAAGTGATCTGATAGGAGGCAGCATTAGGAATACCCTTGGGCCAGACACTTTATCTCTGTATGCTTATGTTTATCTTCTGTTTTAAGTTTTGACAAGGTTTTTCTGTCCTTTTAAAGTGTTGTGAGCTTCAGAGAGGAATACCAGTTGTAGCTGTGCACAGCTGTGATGTTGTACTGACTATAGTCTCAGAGCAGTACTTCAGTATTATTTTTTAAGAAATAACAGTCAGATTTTTTAAACGATTCTAAGAATTGGCAGCTCTACAAATGGTATTTTTGAAAGAAAAGGGTAACGTTACTATCCTCAAAGTGTAGGGAGAGGTGGTTGTCTCCTAAGTGCAAGCCAGCAAAAGTGCTCAATATCCCCTTAGTATCTAGGTCTCGATTATGCATTAGTTCTGGTTGCAGGAGGACTTGACATTAACTTAAATGTTTTTAAATGTAAATTATGTAAGAGAGTATTTACCAGGACATCTTCAGTTGTAAAATAACAGTTGCTTTTGACAGGTATGTTTAAATTATCCATTCCTCATAATCTGAAAAATTCATCCTGATTTGTTATCATATTCTGCTTCTCTTTTCTCCTGTTACTATCATAAATCTACCTTAACTGGGAGGCAAAGCCAACAAAGTTCACGTGTGCGGAATTTACAGCGCAACAATCAGAATTTGCCAAAACCAAACAATGTGAAAGTATATATGTAAATTAGAGTTGGGCTGAACTGAAAAATAATTTGATAATTATATTGGTGTGCCAGTGTGAGAACAGAAATATTATTTAAGTGATTATTATAGAGGGTGGGAGAGGAAGATCTGGATTTTGTTCAGTGTAGCTGCCAAATACAATTCACACTCTTATTTCAACACAGAATTATTTTTAAAATGAAAATTGAATTAACCTTGATAATTATTTGGGGGGAAAAAAAAAGGAAATTGCTTTCATGAAAATATTATTCACAGATCTTCATAGAAGGGTCTATCACACAGTGCTTTATCATGTCAATATTAGCCTTTGTAATTTTGAAAATTAAATTCACAAACAAGTATAATTCCCTTCCCTCCTCACCACCAGGCAAATCAGTTTTAGAATGCTAAACGTGATAGATAATACTCTGTTTGACTTATCTGAAGTGTAGTTTAAGTTCCTGTTTATAAAATGTTTTCATGAGTGAAGGTAGCTATATGCAGTGTGTAAAGAGGTACTGTTTGTATTGTACATCTAGATAGCTGCCATATAGACATGTATACACATACATGCACATGGCCACACAAATGCATCAGTTTTCACAGAATCACAGAACCACAGAATGTCAGGAGCTAGAAGGAACCTCAAAAGATCATCTAGTCCAATCCCCTGCAGAGCAGGATTACCTATACCAGATCACACAGGAATGAGTCCAGGCACGTTTTGAGTATCTTCAGAGATGGAGACTCCACAACCCCTCTGGACAGCCTGTCCGAGTGTTCTGTCACCCTCACAGGGCAAAAAATCCTCCTCATGTTTGCATGAAACTTCCTATGCCTCAACTTCCACCTGTCCTGTCATTGGGCATCACTAAGAAGAGCCTGGCTCCATCCTCTTGCACTCACCCTTTATATATTTATAAACATTAATAAGGTCTCCCCTCAGTGGGGCTAAAGAGCCCCAGCTCCCTCAGTCTCTCCTTGTAAGAGAGATGTTCCATTCCCTTAATCACCTTTGTGGCTCTGCACTGGGCTCTCCTAAGTAGTTCTCTGTCCTTCCTGAATTGGGGGACCCAGAACTCGACACAATACTCCAGATGTGGCCTCGCCAGGGCAGAGTAGAGGGACAGGAGAACCTCTCTAAACCTACTAGCAACACCATTTTTAATACACCCTAGAATGGCATTGCCCCTTCTGGCCACAAGAGCACACTGCTGTCTCATGGTCAACCTCCCATCCACTAGGACCCCCAGATCCTTTTCCCCTTCACTGCCCTCCAACAGGTCAGTTTTGTATTAATTTATTCAATT
Source organism: Psilopogon haemacephalus (assembly GCA_013396835.1). Classification (NCBI taxonomy): domain Eukaryota; kingdom Metazoa; phylum Chordata; class Aves; order Piciformes; family Megalaimidae; genus Psilopogon; species Psilopogon haemacephalus. Next base: position 33,674 of record VWZI01023826.1, on the reverse strand, counting down.
ATTTTTAATGAATTCATCGTTAAATGATGTTGATAAAACCTGAGATGTTCACCAGTTCCCACAATGCACCCTGTGCCTTGGAGACTGAATTTCACACTGAATTAGTTAGCAAACTGGAAATCACCTGTATTGGGATAATTCAGCATCAAATGGGCTAGGGTTGCAATCCATAGAAAGACCTTTAGCTGCTTGACTGGACTTTGCATTAAGTTTCTTTTTCATTATCTGTTTGTTTCTGGTATTCCATTATATACCTGTCAAGGTAGGGTATCAAGAGTGGTAGACATTAGTGAGTTGTGAGGAATTATCTCTCTAGCATCTGTTCTTGCATCTACACTGTGAAGAGGAGGAAAACATAGATTGACTTGCAGGAATTACAAAATATGTGGATTCTTCTGTGTCATGAAGTATTTATTGTGCTTCTCACCATTTTTTGTCCAAAAAAAAGAACAGAATTTACCAAGATAGTAATGTATTTGATGTTTTCTTGTGTTTCTTATGTGGTAGTGAGTGAAAAATTCATAAAGCTTGCAAGTAAAATATTCAGGGTCAGTAGTGCAGGGTACAGTACGTATATAGATACATGATGTAGAATGCATTTCAAAATCTGCCAGTTTAGTTTTCTATGAACCCTTTATTCTCAATTTTTACAAAGTCAAATAAAATAGTATCAGCCTGAAGAAAATGGAGTGTTCTTTAACAGTATTGCTTTCACAAGCAGCATTTTCTTTGCTAAAATCTTTAAGAATCTGTCTTAAATATGTTTTTGTTTGAGTCGTGGAAGAATCACAGCACTCTGCTGCATTCTACACCCTATTGAATTACTCCAGATTTATTCTGAAAGTGGAATTAAGTCTTGAAAAATACACTGAAATTGCTAAATTTTAATTTCAAACCTGTGATGCCTGAAAGCCCATGAGGAAAAAAAAAATGCAATAAAATTAAGCATGAAATAAATACATTAAATGAATGTACACAACTCAGAAAGATTTTTATGTTAGTCTAAATGTGTCTGGCAAGATCTATTTTTGGTGGGATTTGTTTGTTTGTTTGTTTTAAACTACTAGTATTGTTTTTTATTATATTTTATACACAAATTTTGTTTCTCAGTTTGCTTTTCTTTCCCCTCATTTAAGATTCCAGAAGCTTATTTTATTAGAGATCCTCATACTTTCCTTCTTACAAAGGACTTTGTTAAGGTATATATATTCTTTTTAGTGTAAAAAAAAAAACCTCTCTCAAGACCTGAACTGCATGTCCTCACAGGTTAACATTTTCACATATAATGCCAGTTACTGGAAATGAGAATGGTTAGTTGGTTAACTGAAGCATGCTTGAAAGGAGAAGCAAAGCTTGTCTACAAAATACTAACACTTGGATGAGTCTGCAGCCTGGGAGGAGAGCACCGGGTGAATTTTCTGGACTTTTTTCATGGCTGACTTGGGATATGCCTGCATTGTCACACAGTGTGTTGACCTCTCTCCTTGATGCATATTGCTCATGACAGTCCCTCTCCTTTGCCCGCAGGCCATGGAGGCGCAGATACAGAACTTTGGACAGACGCCATCGCAGTTGCTCATTGAGCCCCATCCACCTCGGAGCTCTGCCATGCACCTGGTGAGACATAACCGCTGGCTGGGAATGCATTCCTTTTGAACCTGAGGATCCTTTGTGGGTCGTAAAGTATCCATTGAGCAACACTTCTAATGCCCTCCACTGCCCATACAGCTGTACTTTCTCCTGGCAGCAACAGCTCACAGTTCTCTAGCGGAACAAGGTGGAGGTTTGAATAGCTTTAGCTCCCTATAGTCCTGGATTTTCCTTTCTAGTGTTGTATAAAAAGGCCCATTTTACATAGAATTTACATTGGATAAACAGAGATTTGTATTCTTATGTCTGCAGGTAGTGCAAACGACTACAGATTTTTCTTAGAGTGATTGTCTTCTTTTGTTTATGAAGATGCATTGTTAGGGGCTGAGTAATGAAGAATGCCTGCTTGAAAAAAAATGGAGTATTACCATTCAAGTCATGTTGGAATCCTCCTGCCTCTTCCCCTGGGAGAATACAATGTATATTTTGAATTTCAATTTCAACTCCAAAATTCAATCCTAATGCGTTTTTCTCTGTGCTTCTCACCAAGTATTACATGAAATAGCCAGACTGAATGAGACAGATCTCTGTGCCCCTCAGTGACTTTGATTAAATGCTCAGAACTAGACACGTTAAGCTTTGTAAATAGACAGTAATATGTGCAGTGGTTTCAATCATTTTATCTATCTACAAGGAAATCACTCTGTCTAGTTGTATGAGGTGAAAATGAGAATTGATTTGGAAGTGTTAGCTGTGTTACTTTAAGCAATGCATGGATGTCAAATACCCATAAAGTTTATTTTACATTTTTAATAAATGTTAATAATAATTTAAAATTATAAGGAAAGAAGATCGCTAGAAATAATTCTATTTGTTACAAGAGTGGTTAAAAAACTCCAAACATTAAACCCAGTACTTAATAGCAATATTATTATCCTTGTACAAAAAGTGGTGTCAGTTGTAGAATCATCAAACAGCTTTATAATTACTTTCAGACTTCCTAATAAGTGTATGCTTTACATAGAATTAAATTCTCTGTGTTTAGAAGTGATGCATTTCATAAAGAATAATTAAGAAAAATTAAATACCTGTGAATTTTCAAGTCCCTCCTAGAATTTATTTTTTCAGTTGTAGTTATAACATTTATATTTATGATGTATTAATTAATTAAGTCTTATTTGACTTGTGTGTCTATTGTATGAATATTAACTGCTGTATAATTTTCCAATTTGCTGTATATTAATCAATGATGATTTTGGTCATTTTGCGCCCCATAATGATAACCCTTACCATACCTACTCTCTGCTTGTCCTCATGTAATGATCCGATAACAGCTTCTGATTTTGCTTTCCTCCATTACTAGTGTAGATGCACAGGTAGTGTTGTTTTCCCTGTATGTGCACATGCTTGCCTGCTCTTTTTTAACCTTGTTTTTCCCTCGGACCTCCTCACTAATTGTGTTATCCCTTCTGTTTTCTTCTGCTCTCTTCTCCTTTCTACTCAACAGTGTTTCCTTCCACAGAGCCCCCTCATGTTTAAAGATCAGATGCAGCAGGATGTCATCATGGTGCTGAAGTTCCCATCAAATTCCCCCGTCACACATGTGGCAGCCAACACGCTGCCCCATCTGACCATACCCGCCGTGGTGACAGTCACTTGCAGCAGGTTGTTTGCAGTCAATCGATGGCACAACACAGTAGGTAGGTTCTCATGGACACGTTTCATTCAGATTTAAGACCTTGACAGTACAGCTTTAATTTCAAGTGCCATTTAGCTAGAAGCAGGTTCATTTCCTTCACTTGCCTGTGCACAAAATTTTACTTTTTTTTCCTGGTTTACATCAAATAATCAAAGATTGTGTTTTCTCTGGTGCCATTCCTAGAAACTGTCTCTCCAGCAGCAACACATCACCACGGCAGACAATCGATTTGTGGTTACATCAGGATCAGCCTTTGATATAATGCTTTTCAGGAGAGTGCTGCTGTTCTTGACACACTGGATATTAATATGTCCCAGGTTTCAGGAATACATACCGGCTAGTATGCTAGACAGCACACATCAATGTCTGCTGCTTGAGAGAGATTTCAGATCTGCCCAGAAGCTTGTCATAAGCCTTCCCCTGGGTCACTGTTAGATATTGTGGGACCCTAAATAAGCCTAAGCAGCCAGATGCTGAGCTGTTCTGAAGAGGTTTTCTCGGTCTCTCCCAGTTCTCAGAGCAGTGTTTTTCAGAAGATGACAGAGGCTAGCTGTAGACTGTTTTCTTTCACCTCCTCCAGTTGTCTATTGAAGTAGTAAAACATGGAATGTATTCTCCAGAACTTTGTATCTTCTGTTATGGAGGAAATTCTTGTGCAATATGGCAATTCAGTAGTGACCATTGTGATTTATATGCTAGGGAAGGTACTCAAAAGAGCCAAAGCGATGCAGAAAAGCAGATAAGACTAAGCATGCAGCCACTGTTGCACATTTTAGCAGCTTACGGACTGCTTAGGATAGAACTAATAGGAGTGATTGTGGCAACTTTACAGGAGCCTACAATTTTCCAGCTAGACATACTACATAGATCCATGCAAAGGTCTAAGTGTCACTTAGAGATTTGTGTATGTAAGAAACTCATAACAATATTTAATCCAATTATTTTTCTTTTCTCTGCTATTATAAGATAGAATCATAGAATTGTCAGGGCTGGAAGGAACCACAGGGATCATCTAATTCCAACCTCCCTGCCATGGGCAAGGACACCTTACAATAGATCATGTTGCTCAGAGCCCCATCCAGCCTGGTCTTAAAGACCTCCAGGGAGGCTTCTACCACCTCCCTTGGCAACCTGTTACAGTGTTGCACCACCCTCATGGTGAAGGACTTCTTCCTAACATCCAATATGAATCTACCCACTTCTTGTTATGCTCCATTCCCCCTAGTCCTATCACTACCTGACATCCTAAAAAGTCCCTCACCAGCTTTCCTGTAGCCCCCCTTCAGATACTGGAAGGCCACAATAAGGTCTCCTCAAAGACCTCTCCAAACTAGAACAGCCCAAATTGTCTCAGTCTGTCTTCATAAGGGGTGTGCTCAAGCCCTCTGATCATCCTTGTGGCCCTTCTCTGGCCACATTCCAGCATGTCCATAAGACCTCATTCAGTACTCAAATGTAAGAAAATATCATCTGTAACACTATTCTAAAGGAGTTATTTAAGGAATGTTTGTGATGCTTTCACATTGTATAGTTTACTATTGCATTACTGAAGAATTAACAAATGTATATTTGTGTACCACAGAGAAAAGAATCTTAAAACATTCATAGACAAGTAATACTAAGAAGTTTTTATATATATATATATAATATAATCAAATAATGCGGTTTTTAAAATAGGAAAATAATATTAAAAATTAGATGAGGTTCCTATGTGCTTTATTGTTCCTTTCATATGTAGGCCTACGGGGAGCCCCAGGATATTCTTTGGATCAAGCCCATCATCTTCCAATTGAAATGGATCCATTGATTGGTATGTCAAGAGGAAAATGTAGCAGTATATTTGAAAATGGCATTTTCAATCATTATAGATTAAGCTGTATTTGTATGTTATGCTTCATTTAATGAAGAAAATAGGAAAATATTTATTATGGAGACCTAAGAGTGTTACCTATTGATGCTGAATGAATTACATGAGTGCTATTTGTTATTGATGTCACCTGCAATTGACATTAAGAAAGAACCAAATAAGGCAGTTGCATTGTTAGCCCATATCTATAATTCTGTTCTAAGTTCAGGTCACATTAGTAAATTAAAATGTAGATTTTGGTAGAGTTTGCACATTTTCATTTCATACAGCCAACAGTGTATCTGTGCAGATGCAGATCCATTTATTTTTATTCAGTTTAAGGTTAGAATTGCTTTAGTTGGCGTTACTAAATTAATAAACACCAGATTTAAGATTGGTGTGTGATTCTATTTTGTAAACGCAGGAGTATTTGGGAAAGTGAAGTATTTTGAGAATTAGCATCTACTAGAACTGTTAGATTATAGGACTTGTATTTCTAATGTTCATTATTTCCCTTTAATTGCAACTATTTGTTTGGGGGGCTGATATTTTGGTTTGATTTGTTTGGTTTGGGTTTTTTTGGGGTTTTATTTGTTTATTTTTGCAGCAGGCATATTTATGAGACAGACCTTAGGTATAGGGAAAGCTCTTAGAGACAATTTTGCGGTACCAGTGAGAAAAATATTTGCATTTGTAAACATCTGTAGAAGAAAATTTCCTTTTTTGTCTCTGTCAGTATTTACAGTTCAAAGATTTATGTAGAAGTACCTTGGGGGAATTAGCTTTCTCCTTCTATATGCTTCATTTGCTGATACAATGACAATGGTTTTCTCTTTAGAATTTCTTCTCAATAGCTAGGGTGCAACAGCTGTATTCACTTGTTCTGAGTAATTTGCTATTCATTAACTTTCAGTGGATGAACATAGAAGGTGTGGCATTTTAATGTGTGGTTTGTGAATGTATATAAACATAGCATTAACTTCTGCAAGCAAATTTACAATATGGTCTTTTAAAATTGAGTCTTCCATTTCAAGCAATTTTGAACAATTGAAGCAGAATAATGAAAAACAAAGTAAATTTCAGAATATTATCTACATTAAGTCATATTTGTACATTAGAAGAACCATCTTTCAAAGTGAGTTTTATCTCACATAACTTCCATTAGCTGAAGTTGGTTGTCAAGATTCCCTCCACTGCTACTGTAGAAAGAGAAACCTAGAGTCATTTAGTACTTGGACAACTATTAGAGTGTGAGGTAACTTGAATGTGAAGCAATCTCTGTCTCTTTCCAGTGGGTATAGAATAGCACTTAAATCATATCCTGAGCTTTTACAAAGTTATTATTAGCTGAGAAGGAACACACCTTTATTGTATTGCCAAATCCCGTCTATTATACAAGTACACAAACTAGTTACTTTCAGTCCTTCCCAACAAGTCTGTTTGACAGTTGAGATGCTGGGATTCTGCATGAACCATTCCTTTTCTGTCTGTCTGGGGGAATTCCCAGCTGGTACTGCCTTTGCCCGTGGCCTGGCTCACTGCTTGAGGAATAGTATTGGAAAAGCACATTAAATTTTAATAGCTTCATTTGTTGAACCCTTATGTCTTTTGTCCAGTTAAGTGTCTGCAAGTATGGGGGATGTCAGGGTCACACAGTACAAGCTGGAATATTTTCTGTAGGAGAAATACCAACCATCAAGAACTGACTTTCTACAGTATTGTTTACACAGAGATGGTATTTATGACTTCCATCACTTTCCCCTAGTTCAGCTTGGGTTTGGAGACTACTTCAGAAGAGCAGTTAAAATATTACCACATATTATGCAGTGCATCAGACCATTTATAAGAAATTGTCATCTCCTGTAAAATATTTTGTCTTATTTAAAGGGAAAACAGAAATCTCATGATAATTTTGTATTTCTGACACCCATATAGACAGCTCTAAATGTTCATCTTCAAAATGCTTACTCAACAACAAATTCACAGTTCATTGAAAGTTAAATGTATTCATTTTCTCCTGTAAGTGGATGACAGGAAGGTGTTGGAATGGCTTACTTGTAAGATGTGTTTTGCATTTCGTTACAGCCAATAACTCTGGTGTGAACAAACGGCAGATCACAGACCTTGTGGATCAGAGCATCCAGATCAATGCACATTGCTTCGTGGTCACAGCAGACAATCGCTACATTCTTATCTGTGGTTTCTGGGACAAGAGCTTTAGGGTTTATTCCACAGAAACAGGTGACCCTAAATACAACTGCTTGTTTCTTCTTAGGTCAAAAAGTGGACAGTTGTCTCAATAATAGCATATATAATGACAGTTCTTACCCCTCAGTAAATGACAAAGGGCAGTTTATTAAATCCTGCATTATTATTTAAGCATAATAGCTTTAAGATGCTCTTTTTTGGAAAATAAATTATGTAAAATTAAATAGAAAGGCATTCAGTTTTGTTAGTGGTGACTTTTGATAAGCATAGCTGTATTCAGGAAATTAATGGTATCAAAATATTTGTTCCCATATTGTTTCTATGTCTATCTATTTCAAGTAATGTGGAAGTTGGTTGTATAGCCTGCTACCAGGAGCCAGTATTTCGTTTGTCTGATTATATAGCCACAAATCATTCAACATATTGCTAAAAAGCAATTGCAATAATAGGAAGAAGTAAACCTTAGTTTGACATTAACATAGAAGAAATGTACTTTTAAAATATAATAATGTAGCACCAATATGGAAAAGTTCATGTGCTGTCTTATGCATATCATTCATGAAATTCACAAGTGTTTTAACACCATCACTTAAGTAGTGATGGAGCAGTAACTCCACTTAATATTCAGTGACTGCAGCATTGTCTTGATTTTCAGCAATACGGGTTAGGCTGTGGATTGACACGGAGCAGAGTCCTTAACAGGATCTCAAAACTGAGAAAAAAAGTTTTGTCTCTGTGATTTTTTAATTTTGTGGTAGCATGTAGTGAATTCAAATTAAGGTACACAAGGGGGAAACTACATTTTTACTAGTATTTGTTAATGGTTAAGTTAATTTCTAAATGCTGCAAGTAGTTTGAAACCCCTAAATGTCTATCACTTTGTACTCCCCTCAGGAAAATTAACTCAGATTGTGTTTGGCCACTGGGATGTCGTGACTTGCCTTGCCAGATCAGAGTCCTACATTGGTGGCGATTGCTACATCGTGTCTGGGTCTCGTGATGCTACGTTGCTACTTTGGTACTGGAGTGGTCGACATCATATTATAGGTGACAATCCAAATAGCAGTAAGTATCCTGTAAAAAACATCTTCCAGAGACGTCCTCTGTTACACCTATTCATTTTTAGCATTCCTTCTGTCAGCTTCGGAAGGTACTACCAAATAGATCAATGACTTCACTTACGAGTTGAAAGATGGTATAAGAAGAGCACCATATGCTAAGCAGTTCATTGAGTACTAGCCAAAAAAATGCTTAAACAGTCTGTACGTGGTAGCAGATAATAGCAGGGGAGTAATTCTTAAATTCATAGTTGTCTTTGTCACTTATAGTATCATGTCATCATAAAGCAGAACAAGATCATTATGGCCTTTAAGTGACAGGATGTACATCACTATATTTTGACTTTCCTTTCCCCAGAAATATTTTTTGGCATTTTAACTTACTCCTTTTGTGCTACAGCATGCCATATCAGCTGCTTGCCTTTTCAAAAAGGGAATGTCTCACATGCCATGGAATTAAATGAGTCTCTTTGAGAAAGGTCTACAGCAAGTGAACCTTTGGAGAAGCAATGTGACTGAATAAAAATAGAAAAAGCTGAAATGTCAGAGAGAGTTTACATATCATTTAAAGAGGACTAAATATCAGTGCTGTGTAAAATGATGGGGACACAATAATAAAAACATTAATTTATGGAAGAAAGCACTTAAAGTGCATGATTAATTTACAAGGTCCCCTCACTCAAGCCGGAAGTGTGACTGTAGCTAAGGACAAGAACAACTTTTATCCATATGCTAGTTTTATACAACCCTAAACCCATTTCATTTAAAGCCATTTTTTAATTGTAATGCTTACTTTCAGGACAAGGATATTGCTTCTTTAGATAAACTTGGAAGAATTTACTACTGTCAGTCTCTCTGGTTCGAGTACTGACCGGAGGCAGTTGTAAGACCTATCAGTTACAGTGAAGCAGCTGTGAAGTGAAAGTTTTTCCTCAATGGACCATCTGGTAGAAAAGTATTTTATTTGTTGCAAAGTAAATATTTTGTTAATTTTACAGCAGCAGGTTTTTATTCTTTTAAAATTTTCTTCTGTTTATCTGTATGCAGAGCAAAGGGGAAACATAAAAGTCTCACTTTCTCACCTGAGTTTCTCTTGTTTTTTTTAATAGGGAGAGAAAGAGGCAGGAGGGGAATAAAACTGTTTCCATCAAAAATGTATCTATTTTTTTAATGTGCATTACAGGGCTTTTAAAGCACATTCTCAGTCATGGAGAAATTCAGTCTGAAAAGGACATAATTTTGCTGCTTTGAATGCCTGTATGATGCATATCAAGTATTCATAATTTCAGTGCTTAGACTCAGAAAAAAATCTTGTTAAGAACCTTCTCCTTTCATTAAAGAAAAAAAAAATTCCTTTATATCCTTTGATTATATGGAGCTTGGACAGCCTTGCTATTAGTACCTCCATACTGACTGATATAAATTGCTTCAATTCTTTTACAGGTAAATTTATTTTAGTTCCCATAACTTTTTTGTCATCATGAACATATTTGAATGCAAGAAGTGGTACTTTTTTGGAATCTCAGATTAGGTATCTTAGGAGTATTCCTTTGGAAGTGTCTGGCTTAGGGATCTTTAATTTTGAGGGGGAGGAAGTGTATCAGTTATTTGGCAGAAATCAGTGAAAATAGTTATATGATTTAGTCTCTGTCTCTGCCTCTGTGTGGAAAAGGCACTGTTTTGCTGAAGTCCTTACGGTCAGATAAATAGGAGTCTGTGCTGCAGGAAGTCATGCCCAGACAAATGTAACCTCACAGACACAGGTAGCAGAACTCAAGAAAATTAAATACCCAAGACCACTGTGGTAGCTTCAAAATAAATTGCCAGATTTCTTAGTACTCATGTTGAAGACGTGTTGAAGATTCATGTTGATTAAAATTATCATGGATTTGCTAATTATGTAATAACACTGTTCCATAATGTGTTGGTTTGAGGCTAATTGGAATATTTTAATGAGATAAATTAGATCATTGATTGTAAAAAGAAAATCTGTATCATTCATTGGTTTGCTGAAAAGGATAAAAAGCCAAAGTACAAACAATGTGTCTTACTTTGTTCCAGGATACCACTTCTATTTGCTTCCTCTTCACACTGCTCTAAATATCTTCCTCTAGCCTTGGCTAACAAATAAGCTTGGTGGTTGTTTTGGTTTCTGTCTGGAAAGAAGGAAAGAGAGAGGCTTTGAGCCCCTTCTGGGCAGCTTCTTTTTCTGGGAGGGAGTTTGGATTTCTTGATTATTTCTAATTTGTATATAGTTTTAAATGCTTGCAAATATTTTGTGTATATATGCTTGTGAATTTTGCTTTGCTGTAAATATAGCTTTATCTTACTTCCAAGCCACCTGAGCTGGTCTGGGGTGGGGGAGGGGGGCGGGGGGGAAGTTCTTAACCCACCACCTATAATCAGAACTTCATAGGATGTAAATATATCCTTATTAACAACTGTTTTGACTTTTTGTGAACATGCACATAAATGTGCCTGAAGGACCTACTGCCTATTAAAACTGCTACAATTGCAAAATCTTTCTGCTGAAGTAATGACTGCAAGATTCTATTCCCTACCATGAGCAGGTATAACAGTTATTGTATGGCGGATTCCCCACACACTAATATTCAGGAGTGAAATATTCTAAACAATCCTTATGTAAATATGTTTGGAAGTTGTACATAGGTATAGCCCACTGAAATAGTGTAAAATATTTCCTAATATGCTTTTCTCCAGTATACTCACGGGTAAAAGATTAGGGTTTACCTTGTAGGAAAAATGAAAGTGAGATGTTCATTGTAGGTCAAATCCAATTAGTTAACATATTTAGAATGAATTTCCAGAAAGATGTAGGTGATATTTTCAGGGGAAAAAAGGGGGGTTAGTGTTTCAAAAGCTGTCATCTGGAGACACAGATAAGGTATTTTATGCCACAGAGTGTAAGAAGGTGAAAATTTCAAGGAAAAATGTCAGATATAGTAATTATCTAGGTTATATGCTTGACTTTATAATGATCTTTTAAGCTGAGAGACAGTTAATTATCAATTTCAGGTTCAATGCATCCAATTACTGAAAGAAACTGTAGTTGTTTCAGAAAGTGTTAAGGAAGAGTAAGCATGCCCACAGTCCTAAACAGAAAAAAACACAGATAGCATTTCAAAAGAAAACATAGCAATCACAGTCATTTGTTGTGAAATGCTCTAAAGGCAAAACACTATTAGATTGAGCTCCTTACCAATTCTACTAAAATTCCATCTTTTTGAATCCATAAGAGAAAATCTACTAGACAACACATACACCAATAAGCTAACCTTCTGTAGAGTCTTTTGCAGAGATACCTCTGTGAACATGTGCTCAGAGGGTGGCCTCAGCTGCCTCTATGGGAAATACAGAATCAGTTCTGGTATGAAGAGGAGAATGTAGGAAAATGGTGTCTTGGATAAGACTCTTGCAGGTGGCTGCTTTAGCTCAGTGAATGAAAACTTGCCTATGGGAGTATGGCGAGCCTCATTTTATAGTTTTAAATTTATTTTTTTTTTCCCCCATCACCGCATTTATTAAATTATCACTTCTACAGTAAGTATCAAAAAAGAGTTTCTGGTTCCGTTTGGGGTTGTCACAATTTCTTGACACTTCTCACGACTGCTGTGAGGAGGCTGAAGTTTCACTAGATTTTAAATACAATGTTTTCAAAAATAGCTTGTAAAAAAACCTTCTGGTTAGAAAATTTGTCCGAGAAGTAAGAGAGGAAGTTCTTGGCCTCCAGAGACAAATTCAAATGCACATTCCCATGTCGAGAAGCATATGCTGACTATCAGTCTATAAATTAATGTGGGAGGGACTCTCTGTGAACCTCCAGCTTTGGTGGAAAGCAAAGTTATTCTTCCTGTGCTCTTCTTTGTGGATCTTACGTAACTTGACAGTTGGATAGAATGTGTGGTAGGTTTAGGACTAATTGTCCAACCGTAGAGATAAAATCCTCCACAGGACCAGGAAATCCCAGCAGGGTGGACAGTCTGTGCCAGAGGGCATCGTAATTTGTTATTTGTTATTCTACTCCCTTTTCCTGTACCTCTGTACATAGGGAGCAGACTGTGCAGTCAGCTCTCTCTCTCTTGCCTCTCTCCTTCCTTGGTTTGTGTGGGAGTGGTCCTGGCTGGCAAGGTATTTGTCACGCGTAGCTGAGGGTTGCTGGGCCTACCTTGTTGGAGGAGCACTGAGGCCTAATATGAGCCTGCTGGGCCTAGTCTGGGGAGAAGAAGCTTGGCTGGTTGGGGCCTGTTTGAGGCCTAGCTATGACCTAGGTTGAGGTGGGGCTAGGCCAGGGTTGGTTCTGACTGTACATAATATGCTTCTACCTTGGCACCTTTGATATTTGTTTGCTTTTTAAAATAGTATTTCTATTTAAGCGCCAACTCTGAGTGTGTTTGTTTTATTTACTCCTTTGGGGTAGAAGACTTTCTGTCCCAGCTCAAACTAGGACATAGAGATAGAGAAACCAAGGAAAAAAAAAAAATTAAAAAAAATCAGCAACCAAAACTGCACACCTTCAACATCAGTATGTAGGTCAGGTCTTTTCCCTGCATTACATTTTCTCCAGTCCAGCAGACCAGTTTCATGCCTATACAATGACTAAGCTCCAATAGCATCAATAGAAAATATCCTTTTCCAGCCTGGACTAGAGCCTGGTGCCTGGGGATGCCTCTAGAAAGATGGGAGATGTGTCATGTATTCTGTTAGGAACTGCGGTTGAATTCAGTTGTTTGAGCCTCCCTTTATTTCTTTGTTCTTAGGTAACTACCACCTTTGGGAAAAAAACTGAACTGAATGAATCTTAGTCATTTTGCAGGTCAGATACTTAAGCCAAAATTGCCCATCTGAAATAGGTAATCTGAACCTGCACCTTTTTAAGTTGATGACCACATCATAATAATCTGCTGTAGTTGAGAGAATGGTGAAAGGAATCTGTTTTCTCTTAGGAAGATGTGACACAGGCAAAGGACAGAGTGTGCTTACTTTAAGTCTTTGAAGTGATCTGGCAAATGTAAATCTTTGCAATTCTAATAAACTGAGTAGAAAAACTATTGTGGTGGAGTTTCAAAATTTGTGGTTTGATTTTTTTGTCTTATGATGTGTAGGGATTTGGTTTAGCTGAGTGTTAGTCTGTATACAGATTTCTTCTCACATAGTGACTGTATTAGTCATCACAAAAAGGAGCAAAGAAAGTACATGACAGGCCCTGGAGTTCAACGTGTATCATTATAGTTGCTTTATTTTTGTATTTTATGATTGCTTTATTGACTGTTTCCTTCAAACAAATTACTTTGAAAATGAGAATTTTCTCCAAATCTTTGAGCAGATACCAAAGTGGATGATAGAATTGCAGAAAAGTGAGGGACAGATGCTTTCATCTGAAACAGACACAAATTCAGAAACTAATTTGGAAGTGATAAAAATTAATTTGCACACTTTAATTGGAATTGGACTCCTGCGTGAAGGAAAGGAAGGGTAGGCAGCTTGTGCTAAAAGCTGATTGAATTTTTTGTCAGGTAAGTATGTTGGACTTGGCCGCTTATCCTCTTGAGCCTCTCTGTGCAATATATTACATTCACCCCCTGACTGGTGTTCTTTAAAAGGATCAATGCTATTCCTGCTTTGTCCCTAGAGCCTGAAATTTTATTGATCTAGGGACTTGACATTTCTCATTACCTATTGTGGCTTCCAAGAGGAAGGCCACAAGAGGTGTGAGAGTTAACCCTCCTTTTTCTAACAGGAGATGTGCTGGTCCTTAGAAAATATTATGTCTATCATCCCAAAGCTGGGTTTGTTTAACACTGTAATGTAATCCTTAGAGGTGCTAACAATTCATCCTATCCCAGTGAATGTATTCTGTACATACCTGAAAGGGAGGGTAAGTGCTACCATGAAGGATCTTTCTCAAGGTAACCTGTACTTTTTTTTTTTTTTTTTTTTAAGTCTGCCATGAAGTATACCTTTACATGTTCATTTTACATAGCATATTTTTGTAGCAGTGTAAAATTGTGAACATCACAGGTTTAGTGAGTTTGTCTCTTGAAAGCGTAGGTATTTTGAACTCAGAATATTCACGTTTTCTTTTATGTCCCTTTACATTTTAATACCCTATAATGTGCCATAGTTTAACCTTAAAAGGCCAGCAATTTAAAAATAGGCACCTCGATGGCCATCTGAAGGTCCTGCAGAAGCACATTGGCACACATGCAATCTGCTTTGCATGTTTAGAGTTATTGTGGTGCTTGTGTGTTTGTACACTTTAACTATTAACTTTTAGAATATGGTATTTTAGCACTGTTCTGGCAGCTCTTTGAAAACTACTGCATAATATATACTGGCGCCATCTCTGCTCTGGTAGTCAGAGATCTCTCTTCTAAGACTTCTTTGCAAAGGTAAATGAGTCAACAATATATCCGAACTAATGCGGTTTCATCCAAGGTAACCTGTACTTTTGTCTGTGTCCATGCAAAGAGATGTCTGTGTCCATGCTTTGTTGCAGTAGCCCATGGTAAGTGTACAGGACAGTTCAGCAACTTGCCAAACATTCCAAAGCAATTTAACAGAAGAACAGGAAGAGAAGTTAAAAATCCTTATTCTTCTCTTCTCCACTGTATTTTAGCTTTGTGGATCTGGATAGGTACAAGGTACCTGAAAGTCCACCCGCCTGGATTGTTTGTAGATATTGTTTGTACAATGCTGCTCACATCTGTCATAAAACAGACTAGTTCTGCCAGAGGTCAGAACATTTTGAATATATGAATATTTTCCTGTTAGCAGTTTTTGTTTTACAACTGTTGCATCCTTATGTTGGTGGGTATTATTATTGGCTATTTCCTGGTTTGGCAAATTCCCATGTATTGGTCATAGTCTTATCTTTTCATCAAACTGCAGTGCATTATTTACTGACAATAAAAAGTCCAAGAAGGTTGTTACATATTAATTTAAATTAAAACCATAGTATTTTTCTGAGATACTTTTTCCAATGAGTATCCCCTCAAAAATGCTAATAGTAAAATAAATTATTATTTTCAACAAATAATTCAGGTGTAGCCTCATATTTGATTCCACCAAAGTCAGAGATGAAACAGAAGCTGGAATTTGCTTTGTGCTCTCACTCTTCTTTATACAGAAGACTCCATCGCAGTCTGTACATGACTTCTGGAAAAGGGCAATATGGGAGGAATAGTAACACTGCCTCTTTTCTTTCATCTTTCTTTTTTTTGTCTTCCCATGCATGAACACCATTTGTTCAAGAAGAATGTGAAACCAGTATTAAGCATTGTATTTTTCAAAGACAAGGAAAGATGTATTTATTTTAGTCTTTGTAGAAAAGCTTGCTTGTTTGGAAATAGAGTGCTGATTTTTTTTTTTCCTTCTGCCCTGTAGTAATTCAGTTCAAAGGTGCTCCTATGGGGAAATTACAGGGAATTTACAGTGATGGTATCTCAGTTCACAGGTAGAATATTTTCACCTGCAATTCCCTCAGAGCTGCAGCTTTTGACCTCTGGCTGCATCTATCATTGGTGATGCAACAGTGACAGAATATTTTTCTGGATTTTGAATCGTTCTTGGAGTTCACAACTTCTGTCTTTAGCAATAAAATACAATAAGATTGATGTTCTCTTCCCCATGGCACAGCTTGTCCTGTAGAAAGTATTACTAAATATTTTTTTTCTTTGAGCCCTAATGGGAAAAATCCCATTTTCAATTGCATTTGGACTGTTACTCTTTATAAAGATACTCTGTTGTTAATTTGTATGTACCGAAAAACAGGACTAAGAGATCTCTGTTTTGGGGCAGTTTCTTGTAAGTATTTTCCTTCATAAATCAAGCAGTCAATTAAATACACTCATTTTTCATATTCTGACATTTTGTACTTTCATGATATTATAGCGTTTTGCTAGGAAACACTGAGGAAAATGTCTTTTTGAAAATTTTAGTATTTCTTTTCCCTGAAAATTCTAACCACGTAATAATTTCAGACTTTAACCTTTGCAGTCTGATGTCACCACTGTGTACACCTTTCACACCAAGATGATCCAGGAGCAGAATTTTTTTTTCCCCTTCCCCAGGAGGGCATACAGAAGGGAAGGGGAGGAAAATTCTGAATTTAGTGGAATTGTACTTTTTTGGTCACTTTTCTGTTATGTACTTGGAGAAAAGAAAATCACAAAAGGAGATGAGTTTCTCAAAAGCAGCGTTGACAGGGAAATGATAAAAATCAAAATCTCAAAATATAGCTAGTCTTGAATGAAAAACACAAAGCATCCTTTTTTTGTTTCTTCCAAAATCCAGCCTTCCCTAGCAGTAAGCCCAGTTTTCAGTTGACATTTTCACTTTCCAAATCAGAATGATTCTTTTCTTTCAAATAGATGAAAGATTGGGAAACTAGATTTTATTGGGATAGCTGTTTTCATTACAGATAAGAAAGTGTTAATGTTTCTGTATAATGCAATAAGACTAGGTAGATTGGACTACATCATCTCCAGAGGTCCTTTCCAACCCCTACCATCCTGTGCTTCTGAAATTTTGTGATTGACCCACCCTGTATTATCTGGTCCAAAACCGAAGTCCAGAAATCCACAGTTGTTAGTGTTCAGCTGGTTCAAAAAGACAGTAAAAGACATGGAATTGCTATTAAAATTTTAATGTCAGGAGATGTTAGCGTTTGGCAAGACATACTATAGATTCATGCTAACTTTTCAACTGCTGTTGTATGCAGTTCTGACTACCCAAATTCTAAGAAAGAACCTGAAGCTAGACAGGCACAGAAATGAGTTGTTACAGTGACTAAAAAAATGCCAGGCCCATCACTGCAAAGGCTTTTATAAGAGTTTGATTTGTTTAACAGAGTCAAAAGAAAGACCAAGAGGGCAAATTTATTGTCTAAGTGGGGAAAACACAAGAAGAGGAGAAGACTTGTAGCTAATGAACAGTGCTTACACAAGAACAAAGAGGTACAAGGTAGATAAGAATAAATTCAGACTAAAATCTGAGATTTCATTCCTTTAGAGTAGGAAAGTGGGAACATCTTTCCAAGTCGCATATGCAGGTAACAGTTTCACTGATCTATTAAGAGGTTTATTTTATGTGAGTGTCCACAATTAAAAAAGGACTATATTAATTGACCCACAGGTCTATCCAAACCTCCATTCCTAATGCATATTTTTTAGAAACCCATACAATATTGCATAGCTACACAGGTAGCTCCCTTTTAAATTTGTTTTAGTGTTTAATTGTTTTCTAGTTAGGAAATTTAATTTAATTGCATGGTTGAAATGTGTGCTGCCATTGGAGCTCACTATTCCATTAGTGGCAAGAAAAATTTCTGGGCCATTGGACATCTTTTATTACTGTGACTCCCAGCTTCTGTGATCAAGTCACTGCTTTGCTGCCCATGCAGTGAAGATAGAAGACAGTTTAAATACTGTGCAACAACCTCCTGTCTTCTTTTTTTGTATCAGTTGCATGACTCTCCTTTAAGCTAATTTCTGTAAATATGGGTACAAGACTTTAATCTTTCTGGCCTACGGTGGCAAAAGAATTCTTAGCTCCTATTTGCTATTCTTAGGTATTGCAGTAAAAGTTAATGTTGAGTCAATTATCCTTTCTGGCTGCATAAATCCTTCTCTGTCTCACTGTCTTCCAGAACACAATCTCCTGTCTGGTGAGCAGAACTTGTGCTTGTCCGGTAGTGTCAATCTTCTACCTGGCTGCATTCAAAATAGATTAAATAAAGGCATTTTGGTGTCTTTTTTATTTAACTACGCAATGGGGAGAATGTTGAAAAAATTACGTTCCCTCTTGATTATGCAGTTACTAATGAATCATTGTATCACTTTTATATACAACTGTATCTTACCAGCAAAGATTTTATATTTTCCTGTAGATAACATTACTGCTTAGTATTGTTAGTATTACTGCTTGGTATTGTTGCCCAGGGAGGTGGCTGGGGCCCCATCCTTGGAGGCGTGGCTATGGGCAGGCTGGTCTAGTTGAGGATACCCCTGCTTGGTGCAGAAGTGGTTGGACTAAATGAACTTTGGAAGTCACTTCCAACCCAGACCATTCTATGATTCTATTATTCTTGTCAATCAAGAATGAATTCCCAGTTCCTAACTGGACACTAATTTCTGATATCTCAATATGTAACTCAGAAACTTTTCTATGGATAAAAAGTATTAAGGTCCATCACTGAACCAGCTTCTGTGCCATCCATGCTGTCCACAGTCAGCTCCATATAAAGGAAGTTTAAATCAAAATGTGTTACTAAAAGAAATATTTTGGAAAAAATACATGGAAACCATTTTGACATAGCCATCTTTATCAGCTGTACCTGTCATCCTATCAAAAACAGAAAAGGCACCCATTCCAGTACAGCATGGTGACTGGTATTAATGAGACTTCTGCTTCAATTCATTGTTGGCAGAACTGTGAATTAACCATTTTGTTATTCTGCATAGGAGTCTATGCAGTAGTAGTATCTTTCTCGTACAATGCTGTTCCTCCCTTCTTCATACCTCCAGTGTCACAAAACAAATTGTGATTATTACTATAGGAACATAATCAGTGCTCCTCTTCAGGTTCTTAGTAGAAGTCTAGAGGCATGCCTTTTCAATACAGACCTTTATATGTTTGGTGGTGTGTAGGGATAGGGTTTATGAGTGAACTTTGTAGAGTAGGATCAGTGGTTGGACTTGATGATCCACAGGGTCTTTTCCAACCTGAATGATCCTATGATATAATTCTGTGATATTACAGCTGCTTTTAATCCACCACATTCTGTGTTCTTAATTTGGCGCAGCATATTTTCAGTATTTTTAGGTCATCAAACAGTGATATATTGTTATGATTTGTGTATTGTAAACAGCACACAGTCCATAATTTTTAAACCAAAGAACCTTGTGTTTTGTTAATATATGAACTAATGCATTGAGAGGCTGTGCTTATGAACTTTATTGTCTCTGAATGTATTTTGGTCAGAAACCTAAGTGTAAGATATTTAAGCACACTGCACCTCTCTTTGATACTTACTGTTTTAAGGGCAATTTATAGCGAAGTGCTTTTGTTGATAAGGCAGATCTGGTTTGGCATACCTCTGTTGCTTCCTTTTTTAAAAAAAAAATCTTCCTGTGTTCTTGTTTCACCAGGTGATTATCCAGCTCCTCGTGCTGTTCTAACTGGGCACGACCATGAAGTTGTCTGTGTGTCGGTCTGTGCAGAGCTGGGACTTGTTATTAGTGGTGCTAAAGGTCAGAAATGTTTTTATGAATTAAGTTTTAGAGCCTTTTAAAGTGGTACTTATCTTTCCTCAAGCCACATATACTTTAATTATCTAGTCTCCTTTACTAAGATGTGCTGTAATTCTGAATGAATCTGCAGCATCTTACTCTGAACATTCTTAATACCTGGATTTAAGAGGTTTAGACACAAATTAAATTGATTCCTTCCAACCTTCAGCCTCTGCTACTATTTATCCCAAAGCTGGAAGAGTAATTGATAAAGATTATACAATTTATACCATAATTCATAATAATATCCACTGATTTTGAAGAAAACTATTTCTAGAGACCTGTATTGACAGAAGGGGCAGCTCCAAGTTCTTCACCCTGATCTTAACCGAATGGCAGTTTGTAGGCAAGCAAAGCAAGGTTAGTTCACTTGGGTTTGTTCTTGTGGACAACATTTAACCCAGTATGTTTTTTTGTAGTGGATTCCAATAATGAAGAGCTTGCAGATTTCTGTCGTTTGTTAAACTTTTAAAGCCACCTATTCACACTTTCTTCCTGTTACTTATGCATGGATTTCCAGAGTGTTCAGCCACTGCTGATACAAATGTTCAAAATACGTTTCCAAACCTGCAGTAGTCTCCTGCATAATTGGCAATCAACATAAAGCACCCACCTCACTGTGTTTATTTCACCTTTCCTCCTTCTATTTCTATTTCTTCTTGTTCTCTTTCAATTCTTCCATCTACCTTCTCCTTTTCTGCTTAATTCCACATATACTTTTCTTCACTTACTGCACTTTCTTTCAACTTTTCTTAATTTGACAAACTATGTTTTTTTTATCTTTTCCTATTTGCCTCCCCCTCCTCTCTTACTTCCTTTTGTGCTACATTCTCTCCTCCTCCTCGTTTCCATCAGATGCCTCTTTTCAAGCTCAGATTCCTTAGTTCTGTCCTTTCCAGTCCCTTTCCAGTTTCTTAGCTTGCATTTCATGGCAGAACTGTATTGCTCTGCTGTCCTGGCTGCACACTACCTGTGCTCCCTCATAGGTGACTTGTTCCTTTGGAACTGTCTGTGGCACTGTGGTAAGGTACACAGCTCTTGAAAACCTGCTGAGGCAGGGAGACAGCACATACAGGACTCCTCTGGGAAAAATCCTGTGCATCAGGTTGATGTTTGCACATTCTTATCCAATAACACCCCCAAAAAAAGCCATCAGTCTGTATGTCTTTACAGTAGCATCCTAAGCCAGATTTTAACTCCACTGCAGTCATATCCTGTAGGCCCAGACAGGCTTGAGGTCTCTCTGCATAAGGCTTTATGCAAACACAGATACAAATCTGTAGCAGAGGTGTTTGCAGATGAATGCATTGATGCTGTGATTCTGCTTGGCATACCTAGCTGCTGTGTGAACTTCAGAGAAGTTAGAAGGGCTTAATATGAGGTGGCTGGGCCTCCCAGTGTGAATGTGCTTTCAAGGTCATGAGCCAGTTGTATCAGCAAGAGATTACTGTGCTGTCCAGCAGTATCCTGTGATTCATAAAAGAAAACATTTAGTACTTAGTGTGACTCATTACATTTATCATAGAAGAGACGTTTTTTCATACCAGGAATACAGTTCTCAGTTTCAAAAGAGCTTTACTCTTAGATCTTGAAATGGAAATAGCCCACATTTGCATCTTAAAGTAGATGCGTCTTGAAGTACATTTCATATCTGGTTTCTTCTTTCATCATCAGTAATACAAAGACAGTAAAACTCATATTAAAATCTCTCTGGAGTAAACACAATTAGAGCATGGTCTCCTAAAAGCTCTTATAGTCCAGATATCATAGTAACTGTAGGTTGTCAGATGACTCCAATTATTAAAACAGTTCAGGACTGAAATCTACGCATTTAATATCATCACTGGGGGAGAGGACCTACAGGAACTGCCATTGTCTATTGGAGAAATATGCAGTGATACGATTATATGCCCTCTGGGAATTGCTCCTACTAGTCACTGATAGAGCCCCATCTGTTTAATGTGAATGGGCAGGCCAAAGAGAGTTCATGTTGTTGGAGAAAAGCAGTAAGACTGAGAGTTCTGAATGCTGGAAAAGAGGAAAGAATATTTTAGAAGATAGATCAGTGGAAGCTCCTACAGATTTTAGTAAATAATAAACTACCACCTTAAGACATGTTGTATATATTCTCTTAATATGCTAGCCCTTGTATTTCTCTTTCCATTACAAATTTTAAACTCTTAAAGCAAATATTTCATCATCTTATATCTGTACAGAACTAATTTGATATAAACACGTTATGCATTGCTTTCTTGCACAGAGCACATAGTTTGTATAAGAAGCAGATATGTAATGTCTTATGTTTTCATATACAGAAGGTCCTTGTCTGGTACACACAATTACTGGAGATCTGCTGAGAGCCCTGGAAGGAACAGAAAACTGCTTGTATCCTCGCTTAATTTCAGTATCCAGTGAAGGTCACTGCATCATCTACTATGAACGAGGACGGTTCAGCAATTTCAGCATTAATGGCAAACTCTTAGCTCAGATGGAGATCAATGATTCAACCAGGGTAAATCTAAATGCAAACAAACATTTGTTGTGTCTCACCTTTATTTATGAAAGTGCATTTAATTTATTTGCAGTGTGGGTTAACGGAAATCACAAATGTAAGATTGCCACCTCCTGCTTAAGTCATATTCAAACACAAGTCCTCTCATCTCTGTCTCCAAATGTGAAAATGCACTTAAGCTTTTCTAGAATAAATAAGAACAAACTGTTTATGATCCCACGCAATTCCTGGAATATTTGTTTGGAATTAAATTTCAGTGGGAAACATGTCTTTAAAACAAAATGCTCTGAAAAGAGTCCATTCTCCTTTTATTAGCAAAGACATGTATTCCTGCCTTCGGGGCTCTGCTCTGTCACTAGCACTTGAAGCAGCATTAGGAATGCAGATCACTGCACTGCTTTAGGTGTTAGTGATGGCACTAAGTATTGGAGGACAAACAGTGAAATGTTACATGCTGAATTCAAATTGTGGCAGATTCAGTTAAAGAGCTTTTTGATTATGCATTGTTTTTCAAACCATGGAATTGTTTTATGTGTTTGATTGGGAAGAAAGAGGAGTGGTAGCCTTTTTCTTCAAATTTAAATAAGCAGAGCAAAATAAATGCTTGACTGGTGATTACTTTTTGCAAAATAGACCCATTCTCATAAAAGCTAACTGTATGCTTGGATTTTGTCTTTTTCTCCTGAAGGCCATCCTCCTGAGCAGTGATGGGCAGAACCTGGTGACAGGGGGAGACAATGGTGTGGTGGAAGTATGGCAGGCCTGTGACTTCAAGCAGCTCTATATTTACCCTGGCTGTGATGCTGGCATAAGAGCTATGGATCTGTCTCATGATCAGAGGTGAATTTGTTAATATTTGTGCATAAATGATAATGGCCCAAAATATGCATCACCATGAATGTACAGCATGAAGTTTTCAACAGGATATGGTACAAAATCATTACCCCAGTAATTCCACAACTACATGAAATGAGGTTGGGTCAACTTTTCCCACTAACTAGCAATATGACAAGAAGAAATGGTATGGGGAGGTTTAGATTAGATATTAGGGAAAAATTCTTTACTGAGAGAGTGTTCAAGCACTACAGCAGGCTGCCCAGGGAAGGGCTGGAGTCACCATCCCTGCATCTGTGTAGACATGGCACTTTGGGACATAGTTTAGTGGGCATTATGGTGTTGGGTTGATGGTTGGGCTTGATGGTCTTGGAGATCTTTTCCAACCTCAATGATTCTATGATTGTTATCATGTGAATTTGTATGACAGCATTTATTTCTCATCCTTGAGTCGTGTCATGCAAGCACTAAACTTCAAGATGGGTCTTACATCATTGAAGTCAGCCATACAGAGACTCAGCAAGCAAAATATGAGTAAAATTGCATTAACTTATGAACACAGGATCAGTGTGGTAGTACCTGTGAACCAAAAAAACTAATTACAGAAGTCCGTGGTACGTTGGGAACCACCTGGGGTTGCTTCTAGACTATAATATGTAATTTTATCAGTGGACCTATCTACCAAAAGTAAGTGTGGTCCTTTCCTTTGACCTTTGTGAGCAATGGGAATGTACAGACTTAGATTTATGCAGTCCCCGCAATTACACTAAAATGGTTTGATAGAAGTAGTGATAGAGATAGAGATAGAGGATATGTGATAACTCAAAACTCATCTCAACTATTGTCACCAAAACAATGTAAATATAGGCCTATATTTCAGAGTGAAGCTTTTTAGAAGTACTAAGGTGCCATTATCAGCTTTTCACAAGGGACCAGGTCCATGGTCTTCACAGAGGCATCTTACTCAGTCTGGAAGGCCCTGGGATATCCAGCTAATTCCAGCTGCAGTCCCAAATGGAGTCTTGAGAAAAATTAAGCTCAGCCTAAAATACATGCCAGGTGACTTGTAGAAAGTTGGTCTCAGGCTGCAGAGATGGTACTACTGATTAACACTTAATTTGATTGCCTACCCATAACCAGTTAATACTGTTTGATATACCACAGAGGTCCGGGATGGCATATATGACAAAGGACCTAGTGGAGACCCATCTCCATTGCTAACTGAATCCCACCTACAAGCTTAATCTTTAGACAGTGTTGCAAAAAGAGCCTCATTGTTTTTGCTTTTTCAACTGTTTACAGTGAACTGTTAATTGAGAAGGTAAAACAGGGTTAACCTGACCATCTATTCTACCTTTTTCAGAACTCTGATTACTGGCATGGCTTCTGGCAGCATCGTAGCTTTTAATATAGATTTTAACCGGTGGCATTATGAACATCAGAACAGATACTGAAACAGAATGAAGAACTGAAAGCCCAGGTAAAGCTGAGAGCACAAGTGCTGCAATGAAAGGTGTAGTCTCTGGTGGAAAACCACGTCTGCATTGACCTCCGTTGTACATTCCATTACACCCAGCAATAGCTGTACATTGTAGTCAGCAACCATTTTACTTTGTGTGTTTTTTCACAACTGAACACCAGCTGCTGAAAAGCAAGCTTGTATCATGTAAATTATATGAATTAGGAGATGTTTTGGTAATTATTTCATATATCTTTGTTTATTGAGAAAAGGTAGTAGGATGTGCCACAAGAGACTTTTGAAAATTCTGGGAAACCTTGTGTCCAGTTATTTCAATGTTTAGGCTTTGATCCTAACATGCATCCCATCTCCAGCCTCTTTTCAAGCTGAGATAAAAAAATACGTTTGATACTTTGTACATCAGATGCACATCTTAACTTTAAAGGGATACTTTTGTAAAAGTAAAACCTTGTATAAAGAACAAAACTGTTTCTTAATTTTATTGTGGAGCTACAACTTGCATGTACTTTAAACCTGATGTCTTGAAGGAACAGGTGCATTCTCACAAATCAAACTGGAGATCTCCTAAGGGTACAGCTTGTGTCGAAGGGTTGAATTTGGGCGCAAACAGTAATTTTGACGTTTCCACCAACACATGTTTTTCACTTTTTGAATCTCAACTTTACCCCTCTTAAGTGGAGTTCTGCTCATGAAGCATTTGGATAAAAAGCCATCATATGCCATATTTATACTTTATACAATAGAAATTAAATCCCTCCCTTTTGAATTCAAAGAGTAGAGAGAAAGGGAGCAGAGAGTGAAGTTCAGTTTAATGCTTTGCAATTCTTAATGACTCCCAATACAGACAAAGTGCTATATTTTCAGATTTATTAACATTTGGCATACAAATCACGGGCAAAAGAGACCCCAGTGATTTCCAAACCCCGCCCCCACACACACACCTTGTTTTTAGTCTGAGCAGCTTGGTTTATTTGCCAGCCTTAGCTTCATTATCAAGGTGACTGAAATTATTCCTTTTGGTTTTTCTGAAAATCTCACCTGAAGCCACTCAGACCAAGGCACTTCATGTTTTACAATACTGTAATGATAACTATCGGAATAATTTTCTGCACATTGTACTGGTCAAATTGCACACCCAGGGGTATATACACTTTAATTCATGTTTCTTCTTTGTATATTTGGTGACTGTATTGTCATAGATGTACATATTGTGTCGGTAGGGCTATGAGGCATGTAACAGGAATGTAATTTTCTCAGAATTTACACTCACTTGCAGTCATTTATTTAAAAAGATAATGGATTCTTTGTATTGGCACTTTGCACCAGGAACATATCATTATTTATTGATGTGATTACTTATTTGTTATCCGCCTTGTATTAGTAAGTTTAGCACTGAATTTCCCCCTCCATTGTTGTTTGTATTTATAAGATTCGGAAATCATTGGGGATCAGTGTAATGATTAAGTTATTCATCACCCGTCTGTAAGCAATATCTTGAGTTTGTAGCTTAGAATTGGGAGACTATTGAACATCTGGAAGACAAGTTCATTTCATCTTGAGATCATGGTGAAATATTTTGGATATATAAATTCCTTAAGCTATTGTAACCATGTTTTATTGCAAAGATGTAAAATACGCCAGATGTGTGTGAGTTGGAAATCAAAAAGAAAAATAAAATATGCAAAGAATTCATTGATTGTTTTTGATTTCAGTAGACTTTTCATCAGAACATTCACATTAGCATCAGGAACAGAGAATTATTTTAAGAAATACTCTCTTATGTCCTGTGTATATGCCAAAAATTATGGATACCTGGGAGGCTGTATTTCCTGAGGCCTCAGGAAATAAAACAGAGGTTGCAGAGTGTGTTTTGAAACTCTTTTGATTGTCACTACATGAAGAAAAGCTATTACAGATACTTTGATCAGAAAAAGTGTAAAATCAAAGCCTTTAAGGGATACTTAGTATCCTTGTAAACATGCAATAAACTTGTTTAATAGACCTCACATAAAGCAAAGATCTGATGAGAGCCATTTTGGATATCTCTTAATATCTGATAAGATGGAATTAATTCCATCTTATTTTTGGTGCTGAAAGTTAGATATCTTCACTCCCTATATAGCAGGACAAAATGCTGATTAACATTACTGAGTATGGGAAGTCTCTCTGCATTATGTAAAGTACATAATGCATTCTGTATTGCCTTCAAACAAGTCAGACTCAAAATAATAATAGTAATATTAGTAGTGATAATAATAATAATAATGTGCCATCTCCATTATGGTTTAAGTTATAAAAACAGAGTTTCCATAAAGGTATAGGACAAAGAGTGTATATTGACAGGCTGCTGTAGTCACATTGACCATCTTAAGAGAGCTTTTGTGGTGCAACACTACTGTTGCCTTTCACACTATATTTGATTCACAGAATCGCATATTAACCAGGTTGGAAAACACGTCTAGGATCATTTAGTCCAACCTATCACCTAACCCTTCTAGTTAAATAAACCATGGCACTAAGTGCCTCATCCAGCCTCCTCTTAAACACGTCCGGAAATGGTGACTCCACCACCTCCCTGGACAGCCTGTTCCAATGGGCAATCTCTCTTTCTGTGTAACATCTTTCTTTGTAACATCCAGCCTAAACCTGCCCTGGTGCAGTTTGAAACTGTGTCCTCTTGTTCTGTCACTGGGTGCCTGGGTAAAGAGACAATTTCTACTTTTTAAGGGAAAAAAACAAAAGGGATAGAGTTATGGTTGTCAGGATATTTAAACTCCATTGTTGCTCTTATAATTGGTTGGTTTGTAGTGCTTACATTAGTATAGACCCATCTATTGGAGGATCTCTTACACATCAAAAGGCAATACACACACATCTCCAGTTTATAACACAAGCCTTTTCCAAAGTTTCAGCTACCCCTTTTATATCACACAGTAAAATTGGGCTGACTCAACTTTTTTTTCTCCATAGAAATGAGAGCTCCAGAGAATGAGAAATGACAGTTCCAGAGAATCTCTGAAAACTGCCTGTGGAAGATGTAGCAGCTTTGACCAAAACAGATAAATGTGATCCATTTCTTAGCTAAGGGAGGTGCAACACTGAGGATACAGCTGTGCAACCAAAATATACCTACAATGAAAATAGCACACACTTATTGGCTGTGTTCCTGCCAGTTAGTCCTAGGTTAAGAATTAGACTATGCCGTATCAGGAGGATGATGCAACAGCTGTTAGGATCTTTGACCATATCCTATCACTGTTGAGAAGGATGCCACTTTCTGTACAAGAGCAACAATAAAAAAAAATACTGCTGCATTTTACCTCAAGGAAAAACTAGTTAGACTCAATTTACTGAATAAAAGAATGATTGAGTTGGTAAAGAATCTCATGGATTGTGCTTGTAGAGCTAAAAATGATGCCTGTGAACAGCAGTTGTGGTGAACGCTCTTTATAATACAGTACATCAACCCTGCTGACAAGAAAGCAGGATGTTTGAAACAAGCCTTGTGCTGCCAGGAATAAAAGTGTTTGAAGCAGACACAGGGAGCGAAAGGCTGACTTCTGATAACAGCAAAAGAACCACCTCCTCATGGAAGATGTCTAGTACATATAAATATTTAATTTGAAGACTTCTAGACAGAGTTTGTACTCATATTTTCCAAAGGTGGACTGGTTTTATTTAGGTTTATGTGTGTGTGTTACTTGCAGACACTAAAAATGAATGCACTAACACTGGTATTTAAAGACAGAAAGGGGTACTGGAAATTTGCATTTCTATGCAATACAGTACACTTTATATCTCTAGCCCCAGTGATTAGCTTTGCAGCTCCTACAGTTAAGTTTCAAGATCTGCAACTGACAAAACAAAGTCTGAAGATTGCTTTAATGTAAAATTTACAAGCTGTGGCCAGATAATTAGTTTACAGAGGAATTTATGCAGATCAAAATCTGCCAAACAGCTGGCTCAGTTTATGGGTCCCTTTATGGTGATATCATGGCTAAACAGCATTACGGGTTTGCATCATTAGTTAGAAGTCCTCCCAATTGCACCAAGGATCTGTGCAACAAACATAGGAACCTATGTGCAAAATTCAGAGCCTGGAGTGCTTTTTTATTCATGAAAGGATTGACTTTAGGGCTCTGTGTGCCGAAGGGTGCCATAGTACTAAGCTATCTTCAGCCTAGAATTCCTAACATGAAGCAGAGAATATGCTTTTATGCATAAAACCAGACAGGGAAAAAAAAAAAAAAAAAGAAAAAACACCTCCTCTGGTGCCAGAAGATTACAGACAGCTAAAAGCTATCAGCACTAGTGGATTTGGCTTAAAAGTTTCATCTGTACATACTTTGAAGAGACTTATTCTTGGCAGGATGCTACAGTGACCAACCCCTGTGGCAAAGCTAATCCTAGTATCATAGCTGTGCAAATTTAAGAATGATGCATTTAGTTTCCCTCAGTGTGTACCAGAACTAGTGACTGCCAGAAAATGCAGCATAATAATTGAAAGTGGTCTTTCAGTCATGCTGTACAGCTATGCATATAAATCCAGTGCCCATGGCTGTTCAGTTACATTAGGTTGTAAAAAGCTATCAAACAGGAAATAAAATAATGCCTGGTGACCAGTGTCTAGTAATAGAAAAAATAAACTGTTTCAGTACGAAGGCAGCAGGACTCTGGAAAGGGGCCAGGAGCTTGGAGAAAAGTTAGAGGGACAGATTTCCTCTGCAATAAAACACTCAGCCCATTTCTTCCAAATGGGTCCGTACAGATTGTCCTGGGTTCTGTTCTGCAGTGTTACTTCCCTCTCTCTTTCCTCCACTAAACCCTTCCAACACCCTTGTTTTAACGTGCCGTGAAGAGCAGGCTGTAAGTTGACTTATTTTTTCTCCTGCAACCATGTCCCTCCTGTTATCCATCACGTGCTCTCATTCCCCCCTTATTGCCAAGGAGAACTAAAGCAAATTCAGCATAAAGCACACATGTGAGGCTCCAGAAGGCCCCCACAAATCTCTTCGACAGGCTTCTTACTGTCCCAGTATGAGTTACAGGAGGTAAACCCTGAAATGAGAAGGCTATCCTATCTTTCAGCTGTCTATTCGAGCAGAACCAGCAGTCATGTGGGAGTATTATTCTCCTAGTAATTAACACAGGTCAGGGCCTTTCTCTGACCTGAGAGCAAGTGGCATGACAGCCTCTAGCCATGCTGCCAGACTCCCTGGGACCAGCCTTTAACCTATCCTAGCCCATGGACACTGCAGAGACTTGTTTAGAGGGTGACAAATTACAAGCATGCCAGTTACACCGTACGGATGAGCAAAGCACACTGCCTGAGCCTCCACTTTTTATTGTTCAAGTTGCTGGATGTAGCCAAGGCACCTGTCAGGAATTCCTTGGGCTTCATTTTCATGAGCATATCAACCATATTGCACAGTCATGACAGATAAGTCTTGGGACCCAGTAACAACTCCCAGGCACATGTTTATACACAAGACTACTCTATTGTGTTTGAGCACCACATGCTATGACTACAGCTTTTGGATCACAGACTACAGCTATTGCAATAAGTTACATGAAAGGCACTCATCTGATTAAGACCATAGTGCCTTGTGATGTTCTCAGACTCATGTTCCTCTTGCATGCTGCCTTGTGTATACGTTTATATCAGGGAACACCAATATTACTGAAAAGAGTTTCTGCTCATTCTGTAGCCCTCACAAACTTTGTGCTCAGGGCTCTTCCTTGGCCATTACATCATAAAGTTCACTGACACCAGCTCCACATCCATGAAAATGGATACCTTGGAAAGAGTTAATAAGCTACCATCACCATTATATAGCTTCCTCTGTTGTCAGAGGCTCATTGCAGAGGTCTATGCCCCAACTTGATAAGTCACTCAATAGTAAGAAGCTATCTTGTGGGAGATAAACCTGTCAGCCAGACACCTACTACAGCACTTAGAAATGTCAAGTGGGAAGGATTAACCTGGAACATAAAACTCTGGACATGTAATGAATGAATATGTGCAGAAACTGGCATACAGATAGCATACTCATGTGCACCTCATTCCATGTAGGCTGGATTAGTGTCCCAAGGGGTGCTGATCTTTCTTCATTGATGTATGACCTGGCCAGTACACTAGTCAGGAATACCTTCCAAGTTCCGTGGCAGTCCATAATGAGTGCAATGAGGCTATGCATACACAACTAGAAAGATCAAAGGGTATGGTTTTATGCAAAGTGCAATTTGTAAGTTCATGGATAAAGGATAAATTCTGAAACGTACATAAGGATAAAAATAAGGGGTGGGGGGGAAAATAAAACATTGTTTGCCTGCAATTTTTCTTCAGGATGAGTTATCTATAGGGATATTTTCAATCTATTGATCAGCTTCCTTCTTTCAAGTCTCTTTCTGTCTCTGGTATGCCTTTTGCCACCATATGTTTGCCATGGAGAGGGAAGGGACCACTGTACTTTTCAAAGGCAAGTATGTGTGCATGCATATGTGTGCAAGGCAGCTCAGTTATGGTTTGGTCTTTTTGCTACTTAGGGAACCTTCTAGCAAAAAAAGCCACAAAAACAAAAAAACAAACAACAAAAAAACCCCACCCACAAAAACGGCCAACACACACCAAACCAAAGAAATCTTAAATCACAAGTTTTGATGGAGTAGGAAGGGAGCAGTGGAAATTCTAGTCACAGCATCTAGCAAGGACTGGGTTCAGGGCAAAGTTAAGAGTCAAGGCCCGAGTCCATTTTTTGTGTCTAAGGCAAAAAGAAATAAGACGTCTCCACTGACAATCCTAGCATAGTCTGAAGACATGCATAGGAATAATACAGCCATTCACAAACCAGGGGCTGAAGGGTAAAACACTTAACATTTATATTGCCACTACTTAAATTACACTCAAATCTTGTTTTAAGAATCTAATATCTATCTATATCTGGTCGGCAGACAATCAAATTATGGGACTGCAACTTCTGGAATTGTCCATTTCTAGGCATGTAATGTGAATGTACTTATAAGTGCATAAAACCTGCAGTCCTTGAAGACTGTTTTCCTTTCCAGACATTAATGGTTGCAGTAGTTTCTTTTAAGTAAAGATTTGGTAAAAAAATCCTCCTTAGTAATGCATCTTTCCCACAATGCTTAGCCCAAAAGATTTCTGCATTTTCCATTAAAACTAACACTCGAATACAAACTATGCACGTTTCAAAGATTAAAATACTGAGTCAGCATTTAATGCATCTGAAAAAGTCCCACTCCTACAAGGCTTTTTCCAAATGAAGACATTTGAAATCCCAAATCAATGAGAAATTAATGAACTCAGAAACAAATCAATTTTGGGGATTTTGGGACAACGTGGGACAATCCTTTTATTATATCTTACACTGCTTCTAGCCTTTGGAAAGAGGTTTCTAACAGGAAAATGATCTGCATAATTCCAGCAGAAACTAGATTTTTGAGATACTGCCATAGATGTACCTGTTATTTCTTCGTCAAAATACTATGCAATATTAGTCAAATACGTTTCATGAAACCATTGTCATCCCTTTAAACACATGTGTAATCTCATCCATACGATATCAAATCTATTCTTCATAATTTACTTTGATAGTAAATGACCTCGTTTTTCTAAATTCAGCACTAAACTCCTTATTAACTCCTGTTTTCCCTGAGATCCTGTAAAGATGACAGGCCTATCTTAATTTGATTATGTTTTCTTTTTAATATATCGGCAAGATGTTTTTTGGTCTTTTTTAAAAGACATCTCACCCAGATCCTTGAAACTCTTTGAGGTAAGTTGCAGAATGCACTACCTTGAGACATCTTAAATTAGCATAGTGTTTAATCTCAAGCAAGTGGAAATCGAGTAATACTTATTATTTATAGTTTTCACTGAGAGACAGGTAACTACTTGTAGTGTCAAAAAAGAAAACCACCAGTATTTTCATCAAGAAATCCAAGGACAGTATAGTGCCAACTTTACAGTCCTGCAGGTAAAGATTCAAAAGATCATAGAATGGTAGGATTTGGAAGGGACCTCTGAAGATAAATAACAGAGTCACAACTTCCATGCCAAAACAGGATCACCTAAGGCACTTCATGCAGAAATTAATCCAGACAGTTATTGAAAGTAGCTAGAGGACATTCCACAATTCTGCACAGCATGTTCCAGTGCTCTGTCACCCTTGCAGTGAAAAAGTTCTTCCTCATGTTGGGACCCCACCTCTAGAGATATTCAAAGTGGGGCTTGACGAGGCTCTGAGAAACCTGGTCTAGTTGAGTATGGTCCTGCTGACTACACTGGGAGGGGTTGGACTACATGACCTTTGGAGGTCCCTTCCAGCCCAGACCTTTCTATGATTCTATGATTCTTGTGTTCTAGTCTGTATCCATTGCTTTTTGTCCTATCACGGGACACCACTGAAAGCAGACTGCCCTTTTCTTCTCTACATCCACCCTTTGTGTATTTATAAACATTAAGATCCCTCTCAGTTTTTTCTAACAGTCCCAGCTGTCTCAGCCTTTGCTCGTAAGACAGATCATAGAATCATAGAATCATAGAATGGTCTAGGTTGGAAGAGACCTCAAAGATCATCCAGTTCCAACCCCCGCCACAGGCAGGGACACCTCCCACTAGATCAGGACACTCAAGACCTCATCCAGCCTGGCCTTGAACACATCCAGGGAGGGAGCAGACACAACCTCCCTGGGCAACCTGTTCCAGTGCCTCACCACCCTCACTGGGAAGAATTTCTTCCTAACATCCCGTTCAAATCTCCCCTCCACCAATTTGAACCCATTCCCCCTCGTCCTGTCATTACAAGACCTTGTGAACAGTCCCTCCCCAGCCCTCTTGTAGTCCCCCCTCAGATACTGGTAGGCTGCTCTAAGGTCTCCCCAAAGCCTTCTCTTCTCCAGGCTGAAAAGCCCCAACTCTCTCAGCCTGTCCTCATAGCAGAGGTGCTCCAGCCCTCTGATCATCTTCGTGGCCCTCCTCTGGACTCTCTCCAACAGTTCCATGTCCTTCTTGTGCTAGGGGCTCCAGAACTGCACACAGTACCTCTAGGCGGGGTCTGACAAGAGCTGAGAAAAGGAGGAGAATCCCCTCCCTTGCCCTGCTGGTAATGCCTCTCT
>VWZI01023824.1:636-14750 GCA_013396835.1 Psilopogon haemacephalus | reverse complement strand
ATTCCCTTTTTCTTCTTTTTTTTTTTTTTTTGCAGAATTTTTTTAAACAGGGTCATTTTTTTTCTATCAGCTTTAGTTTCAACACTAGAAGTCAGTAGTCTTCACTTTTCTGCATCTAAGATAGGCATAAAGCTGTTCTCTTTGGAATTTGCTCTTGGTGGACATTTTCTTAAGGCAAGCCTTGAATGATTTAATCAAGTAGAGCTATTTTCTGTAAAACCCAAAGCTATTACAGTGATAGTGCTAGGACCAGATCATCCATGTAGGCATTACCAAAGGGAGGGAGGGAGTTAATGAGTTAATATGAAAGCAGTGAAAAATATAAACCCCTTATTTAGCCACTGGGGTACAGTACAGCCAGCCTTTGCCACTCTACTTAGGAGACATAGCAATTAATTCTTGCAACAGTCAAGTCATATAATTGGATGTATCTTCACTGGAATGCAGTTGCAACTAATAGTCATAAATGGTTCTAACAAGAGCAAAATCCCTCACACATAATAACAGATGGCTTTCAGTCTCAGGATACCAGAGCAGCTCCTTTAGAGCATAAAAAGCAGTCATAACAAAGCACTATAAACATAGGTGGTGGCAGTGGTCCTATGGCAACCAACTAAGAGATGAGAGGAGCAATATGACCTGAAAGACTCTTCCTTCCCTGCTCTTGTAACATTCATGGTACACCTTAGTTGTAAAAATTTACGGGCCAGAGTTATTTATAATGAACACTAGCTGGCACTTCATATTTCTCTAGTCAGAAAGGGTTTTTTCCCCCTTTTCTTTTTCTCTTTCTTTCTTTATTTTTCTCTTTCTTTCTTTCTTTCTTTCTCTTTCTTTCTTTCTTTCTTTCTTTCTTTCTTTCTTTCTTTTTCTTCCTTCCTTCCTTCCTTCCTTCCTTCCTTCCTTCCTTCCTCCCTTCCTTCCTTCCTTCCTTCCTTCCTTCCTTCCTTCCNCCTTCCTCTCTTCCTGCCTCTCTTCCTTCCTCTCTTCTTTTCTCTCTTCCTTTCTTCCTTTCTTTCTCTCTTCCTTTCTTCCTTTCCTCACATTAGTTCTAAACAGTTCAGAGGAGCTGATTTTAGAGTGAACATGTTTTGCTTCAGCACTTTGAGCAATTAATTGATTTTTTTAGTATTTGTGGGGCCCTAGAACAGTATAAAGAGATGGCATTTTGGCCAGTGGTAAAGTCAGTTTCTGAAAAGGGTCTTTTATTACCTGGTAAAAGCTAGTGATTTTACTGGGAGGATCATTCCTAAGTGATTATAAATAAAATTAATGTGATAAATGAAACCTAGTAGGAACATAGTATCACCAAAAAAACCCAAACAAACAAAAAAAAAAAAACAACCCACAAAAAACAAACTGTGAGTGAAAGAATCTCACAGTACTTGGCAATAAAAGAAAAGAAGATGTTGGTGTCTCCATAATCTTGTTGCCTGGATCCCACTACAATCCCCATATCCTAGAAACAAATGCTGATGGTGAGGTCTTCTTAGAGCCTTAGGATATTTTTCCAGGTCTCAAAACTCTTTTCCTTGAGCTATTAATTGTGCAGAATGTCAGAACATCTAACAGTAGTGAATTCTAACACTTGCTCTTGGGTCAAACAGATTTCTTTGTTTCCCCTAGGATTAGGCAGCTATGCTGATGGAATCATGATATTTTGGAAGAAGGCAGTATTATTCATGGATTTATCCTTGGTTTCTATTCATATCCTCATTCATTGCCATGGAACTCAGGAGAAAAAAGGGATTCTTTGCTATTTTCTTGCAGCTTCACAGTAGTGACCAGCTGCTTACATTTTCTGATGCTTGCAAGCATCAGAACTTGTCTGGATCTGACAATCCTCAGCATTCTGGGGGCAGGTTTTAATGGCCATGGCGGTGTTAGGTTGACTATTGAACTCACTTATCTTAGAGGTCTTCTCCAACTGAAGCAATTCTATGATTCTGTGATTTAATCCTTACCCTGATTTCATCTTGTTTATGATCTTGAAGCTGCTGGTGCTGACAGCTCTTTTTTCCCCTGCCTCCTGGGAAGACAAATAATCTGTTTGAACTATTTTGTCTTTTCTACCATAGGTCTTTGTGGCTTTATTAGATGAGAAATAAAGCTTTTTTTATGGGAAGAATATGAAAATGCTCCTTTTCCCCTTCAGCCCTGCCAAATCTGACAGCTTTGTTTCAAGTCTTGCACTATTTGGTCCTTTGGTAGCTCTTTTAGAGAATGCAACCAACAGATTCCATTTTAAAGATTACCTCTCTTGGCATAAAAAATGTAATTTCAGTGAATCTCAAAGCTCAAAATCAGTAAAAAACAGAGTTCCCTAAACGAAGTAATTTTACAATTTTTTCTGTCATAATTTTGGGAGGATACTTTTGACTGTTTAAATGTACTTCATGTACCTCGGTGATCCATTTGTAACTGTTCCCTCCTCTACTCTGAAATATGTTGTTCCATCTCAGTGGAATTTAGGCAGGCATCAAAAGTCTTTTCACTAGGGTAGATAGGTTCTCTGAGTTTTGCTTCAGTGCTATCTTGAGGCAAACTGGGCCAAAGAATACAATGATTCAGTGTCCAGCAGAGAGAAAATTATGCTCATCTCTCTTACCATTTATAGGAAATCCAAGTGAAAACAAATGGGGGCGGGGGAAGAGGTGGTGTTGTACATTCCATATGTGATCAAATGCATTCATCCTTTCTAAGACAATATAACCAGTCCTGAGGGTCCATTTTTCTATTAACATGGCTGCTAAATTTTTAGGCTGGGTTCCTTTACATATATCCAAGAAGATGAAGACAGATATCCTGCAGCCAAGAAAGTTTTCCACCAAAATGCTATACTGATAAAAATTATATTTAAATGCCTAACATTTAAGTGTATTTTATGTTAATTTTTGCTCAGTGAATTCTAGGCAACTTGAAAACCTTACAGAGATGCTACATTTGCTATCAGGGCCTCCTGAAAGCTGTCTTTGTATTTCTCCACCTTCCAGTGTAAACATCTTTAAAACTGTGTAGGCATTGCTATCTGCAAATCATCACATTTGGATCTGAGGTTTGCTCTTCATATAAACGGTTTGATCATCCTTTCTGCTTGTGTCATCTTTCTTTGAACATCTCCTTTCTGGCGTCAGTTAACCATGCTAAGAGACCTCAGCCACTTGAATCACAATGTTGTTGAGTAGGAGCAGGTGATGTACAGTTTCTTGGGAGAAAGGACCATAGCCTGTGACAGCAGAGATCATATTACATATGTGGCCATGTGTAGTAAAAAAATTTTAGGCAAGAAACACATTGGACATAGAGTGTAGAGTGGCAGGAAGCCAGGTTAAAAAACCAACCAAACAAAACTGTGTTGCTCAGAACCATGTAAGTTACAGACTAAGGAAAAACATGACTAGAAGATTGAAGTCTCATTCAACTCCCCAGTAAATCTGTATTTGAAATACACATAACGAGAGTACATTTCTAGATACATCTGAAAAAATCAAGAGTTTCACTTAAGTGAATTGCTCAAATGCATACATTAAGCATAAATATTAGCTACATTGAGGTTCATAAGCAGATTGGGGTAACTATAGGAAATCTGAATTTTCCTTAAATAACTTTGAAAAAGACTTCCTGCACCTCAACAATAGCAAAAAAAAAAAAAGTGTTTCTCAGCTTTTGTCTACTGAATTTTGAAGAGAAAGAAGAAAACCTATCATCTTTGCCATGCTTCATTGTATTTGGTAATAACATTTAATTCCTTCTTGCTCTACTGAAGCAAGATGGGAAAGTCACTATACTTAAGCCAGTTCTGATTGTCATAAATCTTCTGTGCTCCCAAGCTGAACTATGCAAAATGAGAGACATTGGTTTGCAATCTGTGCCCAACTCTACAAAACATTCTTAGACAAATTTCAGTCCATCCTGTCCCCTGCAGAAGGTCTAACCTACTTAAAGATCTCATTAAATCAGTGCAAATCTCAGTAAATAAGTAGTTCTTACCATGAACAAGGAGAGCATCAACATAAACAGCCAATTTACAAATCTACCAATAAGCTTCTTGTTCTTGTACGTTGTTTACTCATATTTTATTTAGTTAGTTTACTACGTTTTTATTTATGTAGTTTACTCTATTTTATTTAGTTAGGTGTGCTCAGATTATTTCAGAATTGGCTACGTTAAGTTTTCACCCAGTATAATTTTATTTCATCCACATGTTCCTGCCTCCCAGTCTCTAACATACGGATAATGAGCTCCAAGTTATTTAATAGGCTCTGGCAGTTGTTGTATTCCTTACAATGTGTTGCATCTCTGTTTGCTCTCAAAATGGGATCTATTGACATTCTGTACAAACCGTTTTGTTGTTTTTTTTTTTCCCCTTTCTCTTAATTTTAGGACTGATAGTACACGAAGGTGCATCTGTTTATCGAGTGTTTAAGCGCTGGAGGGCTGTGAATCTACACTGGGATGTGCTAAATTACGATAAAGCCACAGACATAGAAGAGAGCAATCGGGGAGAATCTTCAGCAGGAAGGACATTGTGGCTACCACTGACTGCATTTAGAAACAGAAGTTTAGTCCACCCGACACAGTTAAGTTCACCAAGACTTCAGTGTGGTTATGTATTCTTACACCTGTTCAACCGCATGAGACCTCAGGAAGAATCGTCGGAGGATAATGGCTCTGGGGAAGTGGTGATGAGAGTGACCTCAGTGTAAAGGTTATGCTCACTGTGCTACACAGATAATGTGCTCTGATGTTAACAGACTTTGGAATGTGGTTGTGGTAAACGGTGAAACCATAAACACTTGAANTTTTTTTAAATAAGGAATGCTTTTTATAAGATCAGCTAAAAACACAAATACATTTTTTTCTGGAAAAAAAAAAACAAAACACCAAAACAACAACATCAGTGTCTTGATTTTTATACAGTGTGGTTTATTATATCTTCTGGCAGTTTGTACCTGAGGGGTATACAATATAGTGTAACTTCTAGGTCTTTGAGTGGTGAGGAAACACATATTTAAGTTTTAAAAAAAAGAAAGAAGTAAATGTGCTTTCATAAACTCTGTTTTTCTTCCCGTGTTCATGAGGATTGAAATGAAAAGCCTTCTTCCAGAAAGAAAAGGAACGCTCACACAACTCAAATATTCTTTCTATTCTTGCCTTATTTTGTTGTTGCTTGTGGCAACTTACTGTAAGTAAGTAGAGGATATATTCTTCCTTGCCTTAAAGGCAGAAAGTCCCATGGGTGTTCTACAAAATCTTCTCTTTTCTGTCTCTCAGGTGGCTGTGCAAGATGTCAGGCACTAGTGTAACACAGATGGGAAAAGAGTCTTGCACTCCATCAAATCTGTAGGGTGCTGGTGCTGTGCCTGTGCACGGGAGGGACATCACCTTCTGAGTCATGGTGCTAAATGTGTGGTGCTAAAAGCCTGTTTTGTTTTAAAAGGAAGAAAGGTACATTACAATCTCTGGAATAATGATAAATCCTAATGGAAGTTGAAGTATAAATAATTCAGAGCCCTGATTTTGCCAGATAACAAATCACTATGCTAAAAGTGAGCCAATACTCACCTTTCTGGCTTCAGCTGTTAAAGACAACAAAAAATGCTTCTACAAATATATTATCAACAAAAGAAGACTTAAGCAGAATCTCTCTTTTACTGGAGGCAGGGGAGAACACAGTGGTTAAGGCTAAGGAACAGGCTGAAGTGCTCAATGTTTTCTTTGCCTCAGTCTTTAGTAGTAGGACCAGTTGTTTGCTGAATGACAGGAATGGGGACCAGAATGAAACCTCGTGCTCCAAGAGAAGCAATTAGTGATCTTCTGCACCACTAAGGCATGCACAAGTCTGTGTGGCAGGATGAAGTACACCCAAGAGTAATGAGGGAGCTGGTGGAAGTGCTCACCAAGCCATTTTCCATATTTTTTTCAGCAGTCCTGGCTAACGTGAAGCTCCACTTGCCTGGAAACCAGCAAATGTGAAGTGCATCTACAAGAAGGGCTGGAAGGAGGATCTGGAGAAATACAGCCCTGTCAGTCAGTGACATGGTTTAGTATCAGACTTGGCAGAATTAAGTAATGATTGGACTCAAGGATCTTAAAGGTCTCTTTCCAGCTGCAACAATTCCCTGATGGCTAATCAATCCTGTGAATTTTGCTTCTCTGTTTTTGTCTTATGGAAATATTTCTAATATTTAATAAAATGGAAAACTGAAATAATTTCCAAATTAATAATTAAGTCTGTTGAAGATTAAGACCAAAAAGTAGCACTGAAATGGCTCTGAGCACACTAGCTTGCTTAAAAGCATTTGTGATCAGTTGACCTTGGCTGGCTGTCAGATCCCCAACCCAGCTGCTCTCACTCTACTTCTTTAACAGGACAGGAGGAAAAAGTGAGGTGAAAAAGTAAGGCACAGGGATCTGCACAAAGACAAGGGTGTCAATTACTGTTATGTGCAAAAATGAGACAATACAGGAAAAAATAATTTACTGACAATTAAAATAAAAGAGGATGGTGAGAAACAAAGACAAAGCTACAACAGCTTCCTTCCACACACACCCCATCTTCCCAGGCTCGGCTTCACATCTTCACTCATGACTCCTCTACCTCCTCCTCCCAAGCAGCTCAGGTGGATGGGGAATGGGGGGCTGCATTCAGCCCATTACAGATCCTTTTTTGCTGCTTCTTCCTTCTCACACCTTTTCCTCCTCCAGTCTAGGGCCTTCCCACAGATTACAATCCTTGTGGATAAATCTGCTTCAGTGCGGACTCCTCAAGGACCACAGTTCTTTCAGGGCATATCCAACTGCAGTGATGTGAAATACTCCAGGGGCTGCAGTGTACCAGCATGGTGCTCTCCACGAGCTGCAGAAAATACCAACTGCACCAGGATCTCTCCAGGGTGAAGGGAATTTCTGCTTGAGGCTAGCTATGTCTGGCCTCTCCTTCTGCAGCTTCCACCCCGGCATGGCCACCTGCACTCAGTGCACGGATAAACATTTTTCTGTTTCAAAATAACATATAACCAATGGCTTAAAAGTTTGAGAGTTATTTATCACAGTAGCTGGAATGCTGTGGCTAGAAAATTCCCTCCCGTGGACCAACAGGATGATGCTGGAATCAGCACATGCCTTATAAGAAGTTCACGTGCCAAGGTGAGACGAAGGAGGCTTCTGTAACTGCACTTGGAAGGGAGATAGAAATAACTGAAGCATTGAAACTAAGAATTCCTTATGTATTCACAAGTATTTAGCCAGTGAACTCTACAGAGCGTGCAGCATTCAGTGGCACAGTCTCACACTCTCAAATTTACACTAATTAAACCCACAGATGATTTAGTCTTTATACAAAAAAAGTAGTATGTAAGCCAGGAACAATAATCTCAACAAACAAACAAAAACCAAACCAAAACAAACCAAACCAAACAAACAAAAAAAACACCAAAAAAACCCACCAAAAACACCAAAAACCAAACACCCCAAACCCCAGTTTATCTCCTTGTATGGTGAGCTACTAGATTATAACAGGCAGTCTCATTGAGAAACTGTAAAAAATTGATGTCTAGATTATCTTTAAAACATTTTCCAATGGATGAATTTGTGGTGTAACAGAAGATGAGAAAAACTATGGCCAGGGAAACCTGCTGTATGACTAGAAATGATTTGTTCTTCATTGCTACTTAAGTGAAGCCCACTTTCCCAGAAGAACCACAACTCCAGGTGATGAGAACTGTCTGTCATCTGTTCCAGGTAAGTGATAAATATGTCAAACAGGACAGGGCCCAGCACATGCTCCTGCAATAGCCAATTGCTGTGTGTTAGGAACTCTCTCCCCAACACCCTATCTGAAATTTACCAGGCCAGCTCAGACAGCTTGGAAGTGAGCTGGAGCTATATTGTCAATGGCATGGCAAAGTTTACAAGCATATATATACTTACAAGTATTTATAATTATATACAAATTAGAAATAATGCAGAAATCCAAACTCCGTTCCAGACAAAAGAAACTTTCCAGAAGGGGTTCAAAGCTACCCCTCTCTTTCTCCATCTACTTTTTTTTTTCCCCAGACAGACAGACAAAAACAAGCAGAAGCCAGCAAAGCTTATGTTATTTTCTCTTAGCTGAGATTAATGGGAAGATAATTAGAGCAAGTGATTAGATCCAGTGACACAACCCCAAGTGAGAGTGATTTTTTAACTTTTAGCTTTTTATCCCTCTCAGAAACCTAATGAATGATGTGGATATCATCATTATTTTCTTTTCACAACCAGTGATCTCATTTATCTCATTAAAATATCCCAAATAGCCTCCAACCAGCACAATCCACCCCTCTGTATCCTTCAGTGTTTTGCTGGAAATTGTCTGTGTAATCTAACGAATCATTTACAATGGTGAATTGTAAAGTTCATATCTCCAGTTCATTCTTCATCCCACCTATCTCAGATGGATGATTCAAATGATCAGAAAAACAGGGAAAATTTTGTCTCCTCAGAAACCTAATGAATGATGTGGATATCATCATTATTTTCTTTTCACAACCAGTGATCTCATTTATCTCATTAAAATATCCCAAATAGCCTCCAACCAGCACAATCCACCCCTCTGTATCCTTCAGTGTTTTGCTGGAAATTGTCTGTGTAATCTAACACATCATTTACAATGGTGAATAGTAAAGTTCATATGTCCAGTTGATTCTTCATTCTAGCTAGCTGTCTAGATTAGCTTTAAAATATTTTCCAGTGGAGGAATTTGTGGTGTAACAGAAGATGAGGGAAACTATGGCCAGGGAATCCTGCTGTATGACTAGAAGTTATTTGTTCTTCGTTGCTACTTAAGTGAGGCCCACCTCAGATGTAGGTGATTCAAATGATCAGAAAAACAGGGAACAGTTTGTCTCCTCAGAAAACTAATGAATGATGTGGACGTCATCATTATTTTCTTTTCACAAACAGTGATCTAATTTATCTCATTACAATATTCCAAAGAGCCTCAAACCAGCACAATCCACCCCTCTGTATCCTTCAGGGTTTTGCTGGAAATTACCTGTGGAATCTAACTGTNCCAGAGACCAAAATCCCCAAGAGGGGTAACCAACCACCCCCTACCACCTCTCCCCCCTTCCCCAGTCTTATCTCACCGCCTGTTGATGCTGCAGATAAGCTGAGGTAGATCAGCCAGGGGGGTTAGCAGTAGGAAAGAAGTTAGTAGAATTATTAAAAATCAGCTACAGAAGACAGAGACAAAGGAACCATGCAAGGAGCAGCCACAGCCCAGAGTGTCCTGAAACTGTCTGAACTATCTATGTTTGGGTTACACTCTTGAAACAATTTTTTTTTTCTTTCTCAGTAAAGCTGTGAGTGAAGCGACACAATGTACTTTCATTTCTCAGCCAATAGTCTAATTTCTCACTCAAATTCTCCAATTAGTTCAAACCAGCACACTAACACATCATTTACAACGGTGAATAGTAAAGTTCATACCTCCAGTTCATTCTTCATTCCAGCTATCTCAGATGGAGGTGATTCAAATGATCAGAAAAACAGGGAGCAGTTTGTCTGCTCACAGATGAGACAGGGGGTTGGAACTGGATGATCTTTGAGGTCTCTTCCAACCTAGACCATTCTATGATTCTATGAAAAAGAGGGACTCACAGCTGA
This sequence comes from Psilopogon haemacephalus, assembly GCA_013396835.1. Classification (NCBI taxonomy): domain Eukaryota; kingdom Metazoa; phylum Chordata; class Aves; order Piciformes; family Megalaimidae; genus Psilopogon; species Psilopogon haemacephalus. The sequence continues at coordinate 5,099 of VWZI01023824.1, read as the reverse complement.
CTCAGGGTTTGTGCTCATGTACCATAGATTATTTGTAGATTTTTTGTAGACTTTTCCTTTGGAAGCAATGTTGTACCTCAAACAGAAACTCCTAACAGCTTCTATTATACACTCTGAATTTCACCTCTTTCAGCTAAGGTTAGATTTCTCTATGGAATACACTGGATTTCACCATTCTCCTGCATTATGCAGTATGTATGACCAGGACCTTCTGCAGAAAACACTCCTTGGACAGTTTTCACTTCACCTGAAGGAGAAAATACCCAAACAGGTTTTCTTTTCATGTACCACAGGAACCTTATCACTGTGTAATGTTTGTACCAAATCTGACTGTGCAGGTCCCGCTCTGTTTACAGAACCTCTACTATTTACCAGCCATGTTGCTTCTACTAAGTGTTTGGTCCACTTTTTCAAAGTTCCACCCCCCATGACTTTTAGAGTGGTTTTCAGCAAACCATCAATCTTTCCTGAAGCTGGTGCATAGTAGGGTATGTGGTAGACCTGCTCAATACTGTGCTCTTTAGCCCAGTTTTTCCCAAGGTTCTTCTTGAAATGAGTGCCATTGGCTGATCTCATTCTCTCCAGAGTTCCATGTCTCCACATGATTTGTCTTTCCAGATCAAGAATGGTGTTACATGTGGCAGCATGTGGAACTGGATAGGTTTGTAACTGTCTGATGCTTGCCTCTACCATCGCTAGCACATACTGCTTGCCAAAATGAGAATGAGGTAGAGTGATGTAATCAATCTGCCAGGCTTCACCATACTTGTACTTTGACCATCACTCACCATACCATAAGGGCTTGATTCACTTAGCCTGCCTAATAGGAGCACAAATGTCACAGTCATGTATGACTTGAATGATAGCATCCATGGACGTGTTAATTGACCTGTCACATGTCCACTGGTAGGTTGCATCTCTGCCATGGTGTTGTTCCAGTGAGTCCTTTGAGGGCCAGGGAACACACTCACATATGGGTACCCCCATCCAGGTACAGTCTCAACCCTTTGTTATTGCTTAAACACTAAAACCATAAGGGGAAAGGTATACTGGAAACCACAATACTTAGAGCTCAGATAGTAAAAGCATAGAAAGAAAAAGGTACATGCCAAGGAACGCTGAGTAACTCTGTTGAATTTTGCTACAGATGATAGTGGAATGGGTAATTTTCCACAAAGGTGCTCCCATCGTTAATATTATTTCTCAGCCAAAGTTCAAGCTTTGCAGCTTGCAAGCAGATGGGGTTACTTGATGACTAAAGGGGTTCCTCATGAAATCAGGACTAGGTTGCTGGAGTACAGTATCCTGCATGTTTGTGACTGAAGTCTGATAAACCACACTGTCTTACACATTCCTCAGCCATTTTGCCTGGGGAAAAAAATATATATATTGGATAACTATTGGCAGTTATTAGATAACTATTGGCAGAAATAAAAATATTAGATAACTATTAGTAGTTATTAGATAACTATTGGCTGCTCTTGTGATGAAAGCCATAGGAGCAATGTAGGGAAGCAACTCCAGAGGAACCATTCACAAAGTAAGAAAAGCTCTGTGTGTGCTCAGCTGCTGTGCAATACAGAGGCTGAAATCTAATGCTGCAGGTTTACAGTTGCTCAGATCACAGCAGGATTGTTTCAGTTAAGGCACAGAATTCATTTGGCACCGTAAATAAAAGAGGAGGAGAAGTTTGGGGTTTTGGGAGGGGGAGAGTTGTCATTGGTTGGTCTTTGGTTTTCTTTTGGTTTGGTTTGGTGCTGTTGTTTGTTTGGGTTTTTTTCCTTTTTTCAAATTGTGCTCCTGGATGACAGCTCTGTCTGCTCTCCATTTAAAAGTGAAGTGATAAGTAGTGATGCAAAGACCTGTAAGAAAGCCATCTCCCCTCTCCCCCTGTATCCTGACATCCTGTTGTTGTGCATCAATATCAATGTGTACGTCACAGAGACAGGCACAGTGACATCCAATTTGCCTGATAAGTGTTTTCTCATCTGGAGACAGATGTGACTGACTGTTGGGTGCATAAGCAATTTCACTATCTAAATTGCATCCAATTTGTTCCTTAATTAAGCCAGTACAATTACCAGTTGTGCAGGGAGGAATTTTTTAATGCCCGGAACACGCAGGCCAGGGAGATTTGGGGTTTCTATCTTCTTGGGATGATCAGTTAGAAATGGGAATATCACAAAGGCAATTAGTGCCTGTCTGCTGTGATTGGGCTTATCTTGACAGCTGGTCTGCCTAATGGTTAATGTGCTAATCACATTAAAAGCAGCACAATTAATCAGAGCAGGCAAGGACAGGGTGTTAACAGTGCTGCAAGCAGGCAAAGGAAACCTTCTCGAATTACAGCACATACTTTTCTTCCCTAGGGAGCTTTTGGGATACTTATTTGGGAGTTGTTTACTTCAGTAACAGGGAGGGGGGAAATGGTGTGGTGACACCATGGCCTTCATCTTTTACAAGGTGAGCAAGCAGTCATCTACACAGAGGAATAGCAGCAAAATTATTTCCTACCTCTTATGTGATGGATGTTGTAAGAAAACAAATCAGAAATGAATGCAGAGTATAATTCAGAAATTGACCTACTACCCAGGAAGGAAAGAGACCTTTTCCTGTTGCAGTCAGAGAGAATTCCACGTGACTAATAATTAGAAGGTATCCTTTAGTCAGCTGTTTTAATCCATGAAGTTAACAAGGTTCCTGCTAAAGCACAAAAGCTTTCTCTTAATGTATCAGGTAAAAAGCTACCACGTTTACGACTTAGGCTAATTTGAAGATTTTATTTTTGGTAGAAATACATCATCTACTTAAAGAAAGAAGAAAAATCTTCTTGAAACGATGGCCTGGGAAGCCTGGGCTCAGTATCAAACTCCTGGGCAAGGTACCAGTGTACTCAGACAAATACCTGTGTTGAAATGCAACCTGTGCTGCAGTCCTTGCTGCACACCCTGAAGGCAAATAATGCCCTGGCCCCTCAATGTACAGGTGGGACTGTGCCAGGACTGGCCAGTGGCTGGCAGGGAGGGCTCTGGTGGTGGTGGTGCATGCAGCATTACCAGGACAGCCAGCAAAGAGCTGACTGAAGAAGAGGAGCAGCACAGCCTTCTGGAAAAGGACAGGGAGGCTCCCTGGGCTTTTTAGAATCATAGAATCAGTCAGGGTTGGAAGGCACCACAAAGATCATCCAGTTCCAACCCCCCTGCCATGCCCAGGGACACCCTACCCTAGAGCAGGCTGCCCACAGCCTCTGCCAGCCTGGCCCCAAACACCTCCAGGGATGGAGCCTCAACCACCTCCCTGCAGGGGCAACCCATTCCAGGCTCTCACCACTCTCATGCTCAACAACTTCCTCCTCACATCCAATCTGAATCTCTTTCTTGAACACCTCCAGGGATGGTGACTGTGCCACCTCCTTGGACAGCCTATTCCAACACCTGCTCATAGACAGGTTTGGGTTGGAAGGGACCTTAAAGATCATCCAGTTCCAGGCCTCCTACCATGGGCAGGGACTCCTCCCACTAGCCCAGGTTGCTCAAGGCTTCATCCACCCTGGCTTGGACACCTCCAAGCCTCCCTGGGCCACCTCCACCCTCACTGGAAACAATTTCTTTCTAACCTCCAGTCTAAGTCTGCCCTCATCTTGAACACCTCCAGGGATGGTGTCCAGCCAGAATCCAGCACAGTTCCACAGACACCCAAGCTCTCTTGGTGGCCCCATCTCCAGGCTGCTGCTCACACAACTAACCAACCACTCCTCTTCCCTAGGAGATACAGGGCAGAGTGATGGCAGTGATGGTCACAACCTGGAGACTGAGAACATTGATGCCTCCAGCCGTGCTGAGCCTGGTGTCAATCCTCAGGGAAGAGCCTTCAGTGATGCTGGGGTGCAAAGTGCAGCTGGAGCAGAAAGGTTTGTTCTTTACCAAGCCTCTGTCCTGTCTCATTTTTGCGAGGCTGATGTAAACCCTTGAGTGCTGTGTCCAGTTCTGGGCCACTCAGTTCAAGAGAGATGTTGAGGTGCTGGAAAGTGTCCAGAGAAGGGCAGCAAGGCTGGGGAAGGGCCTGGAGCACAGCCCCAAGAGGAGAGGCTGAGGGAGCTGGGGGTGTGCAGCCTGCAGAAGAGGAGGCTCAGGGCAGAGCTCATTGCTCTCTGCAGCTACCTGAAGGGAGGTTGTGGAGAGGCTGCTGCTGGGCTCTGCTCACAGGGAATCGGAGACAGAACAAGGGGGAATGGCCTCAAGCTGAGGCTGGGGAGGTTTAGATTGGACATCAGCAAAAAGTTTTTTTCCTGAAGAGAGTGGTCAGGGACTGAGCTGCCCAGGGAGGTGGTGGAGTAAACCCACCCTGGCTGTGTTTCAGGGTGGTTTGGATGTGGTGCTTGGGGCTATGGTTTCAGGTGAATCTTGCAGAGCAGGGCTCTAGGTTGGACTTGGTGACCCTGAGGGGCTTTGCCAGCCTGCATG
>VWZI01023812.1:0-27257 GCA_013396835.1 Psilopogon haemacephalus | reverse complement strand
CCTTCTCTGGACACGCTCCAGCATGTCCACATCCCTCTTGTAATAGGGGCTCCAGAACTGGATGCTGTACTCCAGCTGGGGTCTCACCAGGGCAGAGTAGAGGGGGAGAATCAACTCCCTCGACCTGCTGGCCATAATTCTCCTGATGCAGCCCAGGATCTGGTTGGCTTTCTGGTCTGCAAGTGCACACTGCTGGCTCATGTTGAGCTTCTTGTCCACCAGCACCCCCAAGTCCCTCTCCGCAGGGCTACTCTCCAGCCAGTCACCACCCAGCCTGGATTTGTGCTTGGGATTGCCTCTATCCAGATGCAGGACCTTGCACTTGGCCTTGCTGAACCTCTTGAGGGTGGCTTGTGCCCACTTCTCCTGTCCAGGTCCTTCTGGATGCCATCCCTGCCCTCCAGCATGTCTGCTGTACCATACAGCTTGGTGTCATCAGCACAAAAGCTTGTGTCGAGGGCTGATTCTCAATAGATTGCAGCAAGGATGCTGCTCTTCTACGAATGAAACCCTGACCCAGAATCAGGTCATCTATGAATGATTTAGCACTGGGTGCCCCAAAATCATGCGGTACGAAGCGGGGGAGAGGTGGTGCCACATCTGTCCACTCCTCTGGTTCCCACCAATGAGCGACATTCCCCACCGGGCCCCGCCCTGGGCAGGGCAGGTTGGCCAGCTATCACAAGCCCACCTAGGCGCCATTGGCGCTTCGGTGTCACTGTGTCTAGGTGGGATTCTGACTTAGAGGTGTTCAGTCATAAGCCCACAGATGGTAGCCTTGCACTAGTGGCTCCTCAGCCAAGCGCATGCACCAGGGGTCTGAACCTGCAGTTCCTCTCGTACTGAGCAGGATTACTATTGCAATGACACATCAGCAATAGGGTAAAACTAACCTGTCTCACGACAGTCTTGTGCTCCAGGCCCCTCACCAGCTTCATTGCCATTCTCTGGAAACATTCCAGTACCTCAATATCTCTCTTGAATCGAGGGGGCAAGAACTGTTCCCGATGGCAGAAACATGAACCTATTCAGATGATGGCAGGATGGTGTCCTTTGCTGGATTGGATATGGAGTTTTAAAGTGACTCCTTCAAGTCTTTCATACTATCTTTAATCCCTGTAGTCATATCTTTTAGCTCTGTAGTCATAGTTTGTATGGCAGAGACTAGGGTAGAATGTGACAAGCTATCCTCTATCTGCCTCAGTTGGTCAGTGAACTCACCAACAGTGAATGGCCTTCCCCTTTGATAGAAACTTGCTAGCCAAGATGTTAGCATAGCTTGAGGGAGCAAGTTTAAATAAGCTTCTTTATGAGACCTGTCTCAAGAGGAATGTTATCAGGCTCATGTATGCCATGATTTCCATAAAGCACTTCCTTCACAGCAAACTCCTTCAGAAGCTTAATTCCCTGCTCAACTGTGTTCCACTTCCTAGCTACCCATGGCAAGTCATCTCAGGAGGTATATCTCATACCCACAGCCATTAGAAGACGTGTCCACAAGCTAAACACACCAAGATTGGTTGCCAGCTGTTTGTCCACTCCAATTCCCTTTGCAAGTGGGCCTAGCTGCTTTGCAGACTTGTCTCCTACCTGTAGGGCATGTGCACCAATAGAAAACATCTCACCAGCCAGTTTAGGATTGGCTGTCTTGATTCCCTTGAATATTCCTTTCTAATTTCCCTGACGTCTCCAAGGGGATCATTAGAGCCCTGGATGTCATCCTTTTCCTCTTCCTCTCCTTGTTAGTCTGTTGGTGCCTGGCCAAACAAAACTCTCCTAACAGCATTCCTAATCTCCCGAGAGCCATCTTCCCTCTTGGTAGCTAATCCCACATTGTCCTCATATTTTGCTCTCAGTAAACCGGTCAAATCTCTAAGACTAACTTTCTCCTCTTCTTCCTCCTTCTAAGTCTTCCTTTGAGCTATGTTTTGATTCAAGCTTAAGGCCAGCATAGCTATGGACTTTCCTTCTAGTGGATCTGAATTTTGGGGGATCTGAGCTGCAGCTGCCTTGGGATCAGAATTGCCTTTTGGGGTGACATTGGTTGCTGCCTGAGAAGTCAAACTGCTCAGAGAAGTTGTAGAAATAGAGCTCTGGGAGTCCTGAGTAGCTTGACCGCCTAACATGTTTTTGTCAACAACTGTGGTACTATCAGAGTTGTTATAAGAATATTGTCTGGGAGTGTTGCCAGGCATGTTATCTCTAAGTTCAGCCTGAAAAAAAACATCTTTGCATTTCTTCTTCTGAGCACTATCCAGATGTTTCTTTAATTAGAGTGGCATTTTAGACAGTTTTAGACACAGAGCAGAAATTAAGAATAAATCCACAATTAATAAGAATACCATTACACATGCCAAATATATCACGGTGGTCTATGAATAAAAGTTTTGACAAGGGTCAGGAATGGTGTTTTTTGGCAAAATTACCCTTGCTAGAGCTGTTGAATAGCTCATATTGTTGGTAATATTTTCTGACTTAATAAAAGCATCAAAAACAGTGCTGGTAGCAATCTCAGTAATATTAAAACCAACCCAGAACAGAGTATAGTCTCTGAAATTCCAAAATACCCTTTCGAGCTTCCTCCATGCCAAATCCCATAGAATACCACCAATTTTAGCCACAAGCCATCTTTGTAAAAACAGTATTATTAACGGAGAAAATACTGTACAAAAAATTCCAGTTCAGCTTCATTTTCCACTTCCAGGTTAATTATCAATCAAACAAATGGAATATAACCTTTGGCCCATGTTGGAAAAGCCAATTAAAAATGGACGTGTTTGTCCAGCAGTTACCTGCCCCATCACACTTTGAAACAGCCCAGGCTAGAACTCAGCTGTCTGGAAGTTAAGAAATGAAGCTTTATATTTACAGTTTTGCACAATATACAAGCAGATATTTACAATATATAACAGCTGTTTACAGATATATATACAGTAAAAAAGGTACAGAAACACCACACCCCTTCCAGAGATCAGAATTTCTAAGAGGGGTTTCTGACCACCCTTCCACCTTACCTCACTTCCCAATGTTATCTCACTATCTGTCTTACATGCCAGACAAGCAAAGGTAGATTGGCCAGGAGGGGTTAGCAGCCGGAAAGTATTTAGCGAAGTTACACAGATCCAGCTAAGAAAGGCGAGGAGAGAAACATGCATCAGCCAGCATGGCTCAAAGCAGTCTGTCTTATCTTTGTTTGGGTTCTAACTTTTATAAATTTTTTCAGTAACCTATGAGCAAAGTAGAATCATCAATGTTTTCCTTTCTCAGCCTATAGTCTAGTTTCTCATTGCAATTCTTCAACCAGATCCTGGCTGCATCAGGAGAAGTGTGGCCAGCAGGTCGAGGGAGGTGATTCTCCCCCTCTACTCCGCCCTGGTGAGACCCCAGCTGAAGTACAGCATCCAGTTCTGGAGCCCCTATTACAAGAGGGATGTGGACATGCTGGAGCATGTCCAGAGAAGGGCCATGAGGATGCTCAGAGGGCTGAAGCACCTCTGGTATGAGGACAGACTGAAAGAGTTGGGGCTGTTCAACTGGGAGAATAGGAGGCTCTGAGGTGACCTTATTGTGGTCTTACAGTATCTGAAGGAGGCCTACAGAAAAGCTGGGGAGGGACTTTTGAGGCTATCAGGTAGTGACAGGACTAGGGGGAATGGAGCAAAGCTGGAGGTTGAGAGATTCAGACTGGACGTGAGGAGGAAGTTCTTCACCCTGAGAGTGCTGAGAGCCTGGAACAGGTTGCCCAGGGGGGCGGTTAGGGCCACTTCCCTGGAGGTGTTTGCAGCCAGGCTGGATGAGACTCTATCCAGCCTGATCTAGGGTAGGGTGTCCCTGCCCATGGCAGGGGGGTTGGAACTAGATGATCTTTGTGGTCCCTTCCAACCCTGACTGATTCTATGATTCTATGATTCTAATCAGTTCCAACCAGCAGAGGGGCAGACGGCTGCCAGCTGGCAGGGAATTTTGAGATGCGTCGTGAGGCCTGAGGCAGGGAGGGCAGTTTTGGCCTACTCTCAGGCCTGCTGAGGTTGGATGGGGTGGAAGATTCAAGAAGATTTTGATCTGGTAAGCTTGGCCTAGTTTGTGAATGTTTTCATTCTACCTGAATGCCTTCTGTACGTAGATACCTGTAAGTAGATTCTCTGTTTAAACTGCCAATCAGTGTGCAGTGCTTTTAGTTTTACTCCCCAAAAGGAGTAAATATCATCTCTGTCCTCTGATATTGGGTAGCTCATGGCCCTAAAGCAGCACACTGGGACAGGCCAAGGTGTGGACAAGGTTTGCACTTCATTCATTTTCTGAGCTGTGCTGCTTCAAGGTGCAAGATAAATGTCTAGGGTCTTGTTCTGACTGCAGTGAGCATCTCTCTTGCCATGAAAACAAGTTTGGGTACACAGTTTTGTTTTATCCACCCTGAGCCTTTTGCATCACTGAAGTGAGGCAATGATAAACCCTGTGTTTTACAGAATCACAGAGGTCTGGAAAAGAGCTCTGAGATCATCGAGTCCAGCCTATGACCCAACACCACAACATGAGCTAAACCAAGCCATCAAGTCCCACATCCAACCTTTTCTTAAAGATCTCCAGGGATGGTGACTCCACCACCTCCCTGGGCAGTCTGGCACCTAATTACCATATCTGTGAGGATATGCTTCCTAATATCCAACCTAAACTTCCACTGGTGCAGCTTCAGACCATGCCCTCTTGTCCTGCCACCAGTTGCCTGGAAGAACAGCCTGACTCCCACCTGATTAGAACTTCCTTTTAGGTAGTTGTAGACAGTGATAAGGTCCCCTCTGTCCCCTGGCAAAGAGGAGGCTTACGTCAGATTCCACTTTCCACACTTTCCCAGTGTGCCTGCACTGTAGTTTTCTAGTTCCTGGATCATAAAGGTCACTGAAAATGGGATTCATCTTCCATCATGTTCACATTGCGGAGGCTTTCATTCTGCTTTAACTTTATTTTTTTCCCTTTTATGGTTTGTTTTTCTAGAAGATATAATTCATGTAGGACTCCAGTGACCTTTTCTTAATCAGTTTTATTTTTCTCTGTAAAACATCACACATGTTCCTGGCTTGCTCAGCTCTTTAGAGAAGCAGATGATATATTCTGATGTCTCTGGCATGTAACATGAGGCTGAGCTGTGAGCACAGAGACTCCATTTTGCAAAGCTAAGAACATTCTATTTCAGCTCACGTCTGCAGAACACCCCAGATATGCATGCCTGTGTTTGCCATGCAGTAATGCAGGGGTAGCTGTACCCTCCCTGAATGCGTTAGCAAAGCATTAATGCTTAATACACACCACTGATGCACCCATTAACCACCAGAGCTGGCCTCTGGGATTATTGGGAGTGCTTCCTTGTACAGAATGTTCCTTGCTTGCCTTTGGTGGGGAACGCCAGACAGAGGAACTGCCTGTTTATCTGTGAACCAATGTAAGAGCAGACCAGGAGCAGACACCTCCTGCTGCAGGCTAGACCTGACAAAGAGGTCATCTTTGTTGCACATGGCGAAGGATTTGCATCCCCTGCTGAAGATGTGGGCTATTCTTAGAAACAGGCTAGAACTCTTCATACTTGAAATTGTTTAAATTTCCATCTGAAGAGTCAGACTGCATGGCTAGGGAAAAAAAAAACAAACAAAAAAACATAGCAGGCTGCAGGACCAGTGTGAGCTGCAAGCCCCTGTGAAAATAGACCGGATGAAATTACTTTTTGTGGTGCCTCGGCAACACCAATGAACTGATCACTGTAGGCTGACAGAGCCATTGCCCAAATACAGCCTGTAATGTTCATGTGAATTTTACTTGGGTACATATGACCTTTAAGAGCCATTGTGCTGCCCTGTTTATAGAGCAGTGTAGATTTACTGGCTCCGCTTCTATACTGGAAATCGAAGCCTTGGGGCTTGGGAATGGGGAGGTGGAGGAAAGGAAATGTTTGGGCTTCATGGTGTATAGCAGCCTCCAGAATCATTCTAGTGTACCTGTGAAGCTCATTCATGTTTGTCATAGATGCAGTGGGTTCAAACAATCCAGTGGGGCACTTTCCTCACTTGACTGTTGCACTCCTCAGCCTGTGCTTCAGCAAGTGGCCATACTTCTGCTGGAGACCCAAGAATTCTGGTCCTGTTTCACATGAGTAATCCGAGGTTGTCAGAGGTGTCAAACCCCACATAAGAAAACTGTAAACTGCTCTTACTACCACATGGGGAAACGGAAACGGAAAAATTCTGATTCCTTTAGTGCAGGCTACAGCATCTCATCCAGAAATTTCCCTTTCAAGCCTGAGGCTCCGAGTGACTGGTCCCATATGCCAAGGCCTGGGTTGGATTTCCAGTTCTTAACTGAGAGACAAAGCTCTGTAATTCCAGTGGCTGATGTGTCACTGTTAGAAAGGCAAACTCCTAACCTGGACTGTGTCTAACTGCAGCTTCTAGTCTCTCTGAGCACTTTCTGGGCTGGCTGCTTTGTTTTGACAGGGTCCACATCAAACTGGAGAGCTGACTCTGAAAAACCTTTTGTTTCTGCCAGATACAGGGCTCACATTTTTTTTTTTTTTTAACTCAAGTCTCTTTCTTTTGTAACCAAAAATCATGTCTGCAATGAGAGTCTCAAAACATCACCAGAACTAACAGCTGATGGTTTGCTAGAATCCTCATGTTTTTCAGAGCTGTCGATTTGCAGTGCTTGCTTGCCTGTTCTGGAGACATGATTTCCATGATTCATTTGCAGGTTCTATAATGCACATCTGATGTAAGGCTGCTTTGCCAACTGCTCTGTGTGGATGTGTGCCCAGGTTAATTGTCCTCTTTCTGATGCCACTGACAGTCCTGATAGCTTGTCAGTTACATAGTTTTCCATTTTCCTGCCAGTATTTGAGAGCTCAGATACAGACATGAAGTTTCTTTCAGTCCATGAGATAGCAGTTGAAACAGCACTGTTTGGCTGCTCCTTTTTTTAGATTGCTGTAGCCTGTTAAACTTTGATATATTTACAGCAACTACATCGATGGTCATCTCTACTGCATTATTTATTCTGATTTTAGGTGAAAAGTCAAGTCACACAGAACTGTATCAAATTCTTTATAGAGTGCCAGAAATTGTCTACACAGCTCTGTCTAACCAGCAACGCTTTGAAAGAAAGGAAGTCATAACCAGCCTTTCCTGACAGCCCCCCCATTCATTATGATGGTAAAGGTTCTTCAGCCCCTTTGGATGGTGTCTCATAGCACACCCTCTGTGATTTTGCCACATCAGGAAGTCAGGCACTCAAGCATCTCTAAACTCTGACACAGCTGTGGTGGAAATGGTCCTCATCAGTAAGACCAAACCAATTTGTGACTTTAAATTGGACATCTCAGCTATCACTTTCACTGGCACAGGGTTGACCTAGCTAAAAATAACATTTAGACAGTTTGTATGTCAGCATGTACTGGTTTAAGCTGTTGTACTGCTGGAAGGGAATCCAGAGACCAGGTGGTTTGGGGTCAATGCTTGTGTGGCGAGTTTGTCAGAGGCAGAGTGGATAGCCCAGTGGCTCCCAGTGTCACTCATGTAACGAGGCCGTGGCCCAGCCCCATAAAGCAGTTGAGAAAGGAAGTAAAACATTGTAAGCAATATGCATAAAGGAACTTATTTATATTAGGCAGCAGAAACAGCTGGGCATTGATGTCCTAGTGAAGCTTTGGAACACCTTACCTATGGGGGTTTTTGTTGTTGGGTTTTTTTTTTCCTCTCTCTGTATAGACTAGTGACAATCAGGAATTTCTGGAGAAGGAGAAGGTATTGCAACATAATGTGTTCTAAGGAAGGATCTGATTTTACTTCCTATTAGTTCCCTTCATTAGCTGATGAAGAACAACTGTGGGAAAATGGCTCCAATGGATTTATGAGGGATTTTTAACTCACGCAGATTCAATAAGTGATATTTGTGTATTGGAAAACATGGCCTATGTGCTTTGAAGGTTTTGGGAGCCCCTTCATGATCTTTTCTTTACAAATCTTAGGCAATATATACATGTGAATACATGACTGGAGCCAATCATACCAAAGCAGTAAGAAGGTGCCTTCCCTGCTCTGCCTGCATCTTAGGCAAAGCTTTGTAGTTGGCACATAGAACAAGAAAGAATGTTTGGAGTTTCTCTCCTGTCAGAGTAACGCATCAACTGTCAGCTCCTTTAGAGTCAGTGAAGGGAGACAGGAGCTGCTAGAAAATGATTCATCACACTTATTTTAGAAACCTATCTCAAGAGGGCTGAATCAGCATCTGGAAGGATACAATTCTTCCCTTTGATTAAAGAGATCATAAAGACAAAAATTACTCATTTATGTATACCCAACAGATGATTTGTTGCCAAAAGTGAGTTATTTGTAGTGATTAAACCCATTTGTTTTGGGTTTTCTGTCTTTCCTTTTCATTAATTTGATCCTAACTCCTCTTTGTCTTTGCCAAGGTCGTTCACAGGCACACAAGACACTGACTGTTGCAATTGGCTGCTGCTGTGTTGTTTTGGAAGGTGCAACAATTATATTCCTAAAATAAAAGAGACAGGATTTATAAGCCAGAGCACACAAGGGAAATCCACTTTCCTTGAAAGGCTTGGCTGCTGTTTAAGTTGCCTCTTGACACAGTTACATAAAAGACCTACTTTATTTTTCCACTTTCTGAGTCAGAAGAGCTTTGGAGAAAATACACAGCGCCCCTACTAAATGTATGAAGCTAGATTTCCAATGAGACTCCAAGTATACTCAGATATTTACATTGTACCATAAGATCTGTTTTGCAGCCATTGGAGAAATAAAATTGGCTTAAGATAGTAGTCAAAGATTCAGGAGCTGTGGATTCATGAATTAATTTCCTTGCTCTGCCACAGGCTTCCTAAATGACTTAGTGAAACTCATTTAATCTCTTCTTATCGGTTTCCTGTGTAAAACTTTCTGGATATTCGTGAAGATAAACATATTAAGGCAGGTCCTCTGAGAACAGAGCCCATATGTCTGCTGAAGAAAAGCAGACAGTTTCTAGTCAGATATTATTTCCGTATACAAATATTTGACATACAACAAATTAATTTAAAAGGATACCCCTCCTCATACTGCAATACCACAGCAGAGATGAAACTCTTGCTTAAGCAGTTTTCTCCATGTACCAAGCGTTCCATCTGCCATGGAGCAGTAGAGTGAAACAATCACACAGCAAACTCTACCCCCCTTCCCCTTCTCCACAGCAAAGACTCACTTACCTCACCTGTATCCTATGAGGAGCATCCCATCACCTTGCAAATCTTTCCTGAAAGATGGCTGTTGCAGTAAATCCAGGGGACAGACAAATACTCACCAGGCTGAATCCAAAGAACTAAAGATTTCCCAAGCAAAACAGTCACTGCACAGCCCTGTGCCACCACTTCCCTCTCCTCTGGGCCAGTGGAACTCACTGTTAGCAGCTCCTGCTGTTCTCAGCAGCCTGGGGATGAAACAGGAAGATGCTGTCATGTGGGAAGCTGCAGGGCTGCATGGGACCCGATGAGCCGGTCCTTGGGCACAGCTCTTCTGCTAGCTTCTCCTCCTTTTCAGCTTACACATTAGGTGTGCTTACTGTGCTGGGACCATTTTTATGACACGGGAACAGTTCCCATCAGGTAGGTCTCTCTGGCATGCTTTGCAATTTTTTTTTTAATTTTTTTTTTTAATTCAGAAGAGCCAAACACTGCCTCTGTCACTGCCTCAGCTGGCTTCTCCTTCCCCATATACTAATGACAAAACAAACCCATGATCATGTCTGAAAGAGTCAGCTGTTCATTGCTGAGTGTGCACATTACACACCTGTGGCAGCAAAGGTGAATCAAACTCCAGCCTACGCCTTTCCAAATCACTTCTCTGAAACTGCCTCCCTTCATACAAAGGGCAGGTCTCTCTTCTTCAGGTGGCTGACTTCACTGAAACAGATAGGACCGTTCCATGGTGGTCAGGGGTGCTGATGAACAGACCTAATGTTCGAGTCCTTTATGATGTGGCCTCCTACCACAGATGAAAAATTCAAGATTATTGAGTTACCTGTGTTATGTGGTTGAAGATTTTTTTTGTTGTTGTTGTTTCAGGTTTCCATCAAACTGGAAGGCCAAGCCAACTCTGTGTCTCTCTTTCTAGCACAAGCAGATGTGGAGTATCCTGAAGGGAAGATCTGGAATAATCTGAGTCCTGATGGAAAAGCTACTCCATGGTAGCCTTTGAATATCCCGAAGGAGATCAGCATCTTCTCAGAAAAAAATGTGTAGAGTTGAAGGACACACTCTCAGGGGACCATCATGTGGTTAGAGCATGGTAAGAGCAGGACAGGACTGATGGAGCATCAGCAGCTCTGTACGCCCACACAGCAGGGTCAGGGCCTGGATGGGCAGTGCAACAGAAGGAAGTGCTACAGGGATGAGAATACTCTAGGAATGCAGCACTGCAGCTGATTTCTGAGCCACTGGTTACCAAATCAGATGTAGTTTTAAACAACAGTTTTGACCAGATTGGACCAATCTGGGACCACCCCTCCCAACACAAGAGAGACATGGACCTGCTGGAGCAGGTCCAGAGTAGGCCACAAATATGATCAGAGGGCTGGAGCACCTGTGCTAGAGACAGGCTAAAAGAGTTGGGGTTGTTCAGCCTGGAGAGGAAAAGGCTCCATGAAAACCTTTTAGCTACATTTCGATAGCTGAAGGGGTCCTACAGGAAGGCTGGGGAGGGACTATTTAGAAGGGATTGTAGTGATAGGATGAGGGGCAACAGTTTGAAACTAGAGCAGGGGAGATTTAGGTTGGACATCAGGAGGAAGTTCTGTGCAATGGGGAGTGATAAAATACTGTCACAAGCTGCCCAGGGATGTGGTTTAATCCCCATCCCTAGAGACATTCAAGGTCAGACTCAGTGTGGCCCTGGGCAGCCTGATCTAGTTGGAGGTGTCCCTGCTCAGTAAGGGGTATTGGATAAGATGACCTTTGAGGATCCTTTCCAGCCCAGCGCAAAATGTGAAGCTGTGGACCACTCCTGTTCTAACAGAAGGTGGCTCAACTTGGAGTTCAAATGCTGGGACAGGGCTCTGCTGCCTGGTTTGGCTCAGAGCCTGTGTGCAGCCTGTGGCATGTGGTGTGTTTGTGAGCATTAGTGCTTCTGCTTTAGAGAGGGGGCTAAAAATCCATCAGAGCAGCAGTCAGGAGCAAGAAACAGATTAAACAACAACAAAACTAATATTGCTAATTATAAGGGGGAAATTGTCAAGGCACTATAAACTGTTAATTATCAGCTGGTTTCTGAAGAGGGGCAATCAAGAGTCTGTGAGTTGGGGCATGATCATTTTGTCTTACCCAGTTCAGAGGCTATGGGTATGAGAGAAGTCCTCAGCTGGCAAACAGAAAGACCTGAGGCATTTTACTGTCTAACTTTGTTGATCTCATCCTATAATTTATTAGCCATGGGAGGATGGATTTGGATACAATAAGGATTGACCTTCCCATACTTTCCAGTGAATCCGAAGCCTTTTCACAGAATTCTGGTTAACTGTTTCCCTTCTTATTTTAATTTCCCACGCCTCTTGACTTCCAGGCCGTGCTTGTGACCGGAAGCCAAAATGCCATGAGAAAAAGCTCTTCCTGTGGTAAAATCAGCGCTGCCAAGCATGAGGCCTGCAAACCACATGGAAAGCTTGTTCACATACAATTCACTGCCCAAAAATATCCAAAACCTTTGGGAGAAGGATCCAACATTTAGACATTAATACAAACCAAACTTCTCAAATATTTCAGAGTCAGCCCTTTTAGCAGTTTTTATCCAGAAGTAAAAAGCACTTCCATTAACCATTTAAAATGTTTATTTGGGATGACAAAGTCATGAATCAAGTAGTTTATTAAATATATTCCTCTGCTTGGTGTCTTTCAGAGCACTGAGTGTTTTAAGCATCATATTTTTGATCTGTTTTGCACAGAGCTGTGGTGCTGCCAATAAGCAGATGCGCACAATCCGAGCACTGTGTCTGCCTGAGCTCAGTTCAGGCAAATCCCCTGTCCCTGGGCACTGTCTTTACATCAGTATCACATCTTCCTTTCCAGATAGTCCAAGCTGCATTTTGGGTTTGTCAGCTCACACAAGAGTAGCTGTGCTAAAAGTCATCTGATAAGCTAACAAGGTCCATCAGTGGCCGTATTGCACCTATTGTAATTGCACTGTAATTACCTTCAAATAATCAGCACCCATGCTGCTTCCAGGGCATCTGCCCTGGCAAAGATTGCAGCACAGGCTGTGTAAAGTTAAAAAGAAGCCCTCAGCCTCACTGGGGGCTCTGGTGTGCCAGGACTACCTGGCTAGACGCTCTCAAACTAACTAGTTACAGCTGGCTTACAGCTGTATCAGGAGCAATGCTGACAGCACCTGCTCAGCAGGTCTGCTCCGAAGCAGCTGGTTTAAGCAAGTGATAGAGTTTTCTTGGAACCTACTCCAAGCCAGTGAATTAATCATCAGATAAATAAAAAAAACATTATTAACTTCATTGTATCCCAGTTCAAGTGCAAAGTCCCCTGCTTTTATCTTTCAAACAGCAGCTCTGTATTGGAAATGAAAGAGCAGAGAGTCTGTGAGTTAGTTCAAGCTTTGCCTGTTCCTTGCTGTGGGAGCACTGGGCAATGCTCTTCGGGGCTTCTTCCCTATTACTTTGCACAGCATTATGTCAGCCCCTACCAGACATTGTTTAGAGGTCTAGGAAAAGTATCCTTCAACCTAGCCACATTCATTGGTTAAATACAGAAGATTTCTTATTCTTGGAAATTTACCTGGATGACCTGCAAAGGATGTGCTTTGACTTGTTACGCTTACACTGCTTCTCAGGCTTTAGGCAGCAAGTAGCTGGTCCAAGACACAGAGTAGTTTAGGAAAGGTGCTCTGAACACTGCTGTGATACTGCTGGGGCTGGCATGTTCTTTGCTTTCTCCTCTTTTCCCCTTCATGTTTAGGATCATGGAGGTGTCATTGCAGCAGCAACTCTAAGGATTTGGTTTTCATTTCCTAGTTTTCCATGATCACACTTCTCATCCTACTGAAAAGTGATTGCTTGGGAGCGCCCTGAACACAGACTCCCACTCTGATCCTTAAGCAATGCATCTGCTTCAACCTTTTCAGGATTTTTACCATAATTTGAAAGTCATCTGTTGCCTTCACTGGTCATAATTCTTGGTGCTGAATTTCCAGCTTCTCTGTAAAAATAATTGATTCTTGATATTACTGAAAACAGTGGGTTTTCATGAAGAGTCTAACCAGCTGTGGTCAGCATGGATAACAAAGAGCACCTTATCCAGCTGAAGGGAAGCTCATGCAGGCAAGATGTCAGGGCAAGTACACCTAACTGCACTACATCTATATACCTTTTAAATACATCCAGGGCTGGGGACTCCCTGGGCAAGCTGTTCCAATATGCTTGAGAACACCTTCAGTGGAGAAGTTTTTTCTAATACCCAATCTAAATCCCTCTTGGTGCAATTTCAGGCCATTTCCTCTCCTTCTATCACTTACTATGAGGAAGAAGAGACCAACGCCCACCTGGCTCCAACCTCTCTTCAGGGAGATGCAGAGAGCAGGAAGGTCTTCCCTCAGCTTCCTTTTCTCCAGCCTAAACAACCTCAGGCCACTCAGTTTCTCCTCACCACCCCTGTTCTCCAGACCCTTAATCAGCTTTGTTGCTCTTCTTTGGATCTGCTCCAGCCCCTCAATGTCTTTCTCTTGTGATTATTAATTTTTATTACTGTTAATAATCACGGTTTTCCGGGAATATTTCCCCGGGGTTTGTTTGGATGTTCGGTCGGCAAAAATAAATACACAAATCGTTTACAACACCAAATTAAACAGGTTAAATAGTCAGAACTTAGGAAACAGGGAGCCTAATAACAAAGAGCAATCCTAACCGCGCCTGAAAATACTCATGAAAACGCGATAGATAAAAGAGCTTATCCCAAGGAAAGGAGGAAAGAAAGCTTTGCCTTTGCTTCTGTTGCAAAATTGCTGTGATGCCGCAGTGCTGCATGCTGCAAACACGTGGCCGCTGCTGAATGGGGTGCAGAGACGTCTGTTCCTCGCGAAGGCGGCAGAAGAGGACCAATGGCTGATTGCCTCCCCTTAAATATCCCGTTTCAAATGGTGGAACTCACCAATAGGCAATTAGCGTCCATTGTTCGGCCAATCGATTCAAAGGTCCTGCACCCAGGGGTGGATCCTAACACCCTGAGAGACAGCACAGGTCACCTGACTTGTGTGTGTGACCTGTCCATGTGGCCTGGGACTTCCTGGTTTCAAAGCCACGAGGTCTGTCCCTGCTACCCACCCCGGCCCTTACAACAGGGGAAGGGAGAACAGGAATTGAACCAACCCTGGGCAGAATTTATGCCCTGGGATTTATGCCCTACCAGGACACTTTCTCATAGTGGAGGACCGAAAACTGATCCCAGTACTCAAGGGTGGCCTCACCAGTGCAGAGTCCAGGAGTAGAGTAGCCAGAGAGTACTGGGAAATTGCATTTTTGATTGTAACACCTTCTGCAGTGATGAAGCCTTTGTGTTCTTGTTTGAGAGTGGAATCTGAGATTCTGGAGTCATAGCCTGAAGTGCAAGCTGCTGCCTCACTCTGCTCCATGTCTATTGTCCATGTCTATTGTCCATGTCCATTGTCTATTGTCCATGTCCATGTCCATGTCTATTGTCAGCTTACTTCAGGGAAGAGGCCTGCTTGGTAAGCAATGACTATGTCAAAAACTAAACTGAAGTCTTCCTGACCCTGTTCTTCATTACTGATTTTTTTTTCCTATATTACTTCTTGGACTCGAAGTCAAGAAGGGCTTAGGAGTGAGGGCTAACACAGAGCAGTGAGTTGCTGCAGCACTGACAGGTCCTTCCTGATTTTTACTTTTGTTTTGGCTGATTTTTTAGGTTTTTGTTGTTTTTTTTTAATTAAAAATTGCTCTGGGCTCCTTTTATTCATCTACACTCAAATGTCTGATGTTGAGAGATGTACTTAGCCACAGTGCTGAGCACATGGCTTGTACCTGCCACAGGACATACTGCTTGAGCTAAGTGATACAGCTTCAGGGGGAAGGCATGGCAGGGGTGATTTTTCTTTTTTCAGTCTGGAGGACTTTCCTGAGTCAATAACCATGTCCCCAAGGGTTCCTGCTCATGGCCACACGCACTGAAAGAAGGCCACATATCTAAACCCATTCCTGTCTATATGCCCTCTGACCATGACATGCTTTAGCAAAGTTTAAAGGTAGTGAGCCACTGTCTGTGCCAGTCGTGATTCTGAGGTCATGCCAGGGTTTTCCTGCTCTACCCCTGGACTGCTTCTCAGTGTTACAAAAGAAGTCAGACAGCATCACACCTTATTTTCTGGTTGATTATTCTAGACGAGCAAGAAAATTGTTCCCGAATGAGGAGTAACACGGACTGGCAGGTGAATTAAATTAGTCAGATGGTTTCGTATTTGCTGCACTGGAGAGGTAAATGTGGTACAGCCATGCCCTTGAGGCTTATGGAGGACTTCAACCACCCTGACATCAGTTGGAAGGACAACACAGCAGAGCACCAGCAATGTAAGAGGTTCCTGGAATGCATTAATGATAACTTCCTCTTCCAAGTAGTAGAGGAACCCACAAGAAAAGGTGCTGTGCTGCACCTAGTCCTCACCAACAAGGAGGAGCTGGTGAGTGAAGTGAAGCTGAAGGGTAGGCCTGGCTGCAGTGATCATGAAATGGTAGCATTTAAGATCCTCAAGGCATCCAGGGCTCTGCACAGCAAACTCACTGCTCTGGACTTCAGAAGAGCAGACTTCAATCTCTTCAGCAACCTCTTTGGCAGGGTGCCATGGGAAAAAACTCTGGAAGGAAGGGGGGCCCAAGAAAGCTGCTCAGTGCTCAAGGATCACCTCCTCCAGGCCCAGGAGCGATGCATCCCAAAAAAAGAGGAAGACAGATAAGAATGCCAGAAGGCCTGCATGGATGAATGGAGAGCTCCTGGACACACTTAGACACAAGAAGAAAGCCTACGGAGAGTGGAAGCAAGGACAGGTGACCTGGGACATATACAGAGAAATTGTTTGTGCTACGAGAGATCAGGTTAGGAAAGCTAAAGCACAGCTGGAGTTGAATCTGGCTAGGGACATTAAGGGGAACAAGACGAATTTCTTCAGGTGTATTAGTGAGAAAAGGAGAAGTAGGGAGAATATGGGACCCTTCCAGGAGGGAAATGGAGAGCTGGCTATAAAGGATATGGATAAGGCTGAGGTGCTCAATAATTTCTTTGCCTCAGTTTTCAACAGCAATGTCCATGTTCCAGAGGGCAAAAGTAGGGAGAAGGAAGATCTGACCACTATAATTGAAGCACCTAAGGAATGTTTGTGAGCACCTAAGGAATCTGAACATGCACAAGTCCATGGGGCCTAATGAGATCCACCCAGGGGTCCTGAGGGAACTGGCAGATGAAGTTGCCAAACCACTGTCCATATTTGAAAGGTCATGGCAGACTGGTGAAGTTCCTGCTGACTGGAAAAGGGCAAACATAACACCTGTCTTCAAGAAGGGAAAAAAGGATGACCCTGGGAACTACAAAGCAGTCAGTCTCACCTCTGTGTCTGGCAAGATCATGAAGCAGATCCTTCTGAAGGCTCTGCTAAGGAAAATAGAAAACAAAGCAGAGGTGATTGGTGGTAACCAGCATGGCTTCACCAAGGGCACGTGATGCCTGACAAATTTGGTGGCTTTTTATGATGAAGTCACAGCAGCAGTGGACAAGGGAAGGGCAACTGATGTCATCTACCTGGACCTGAGTAAGGCATCTGGCTCTGTCTCACATGACATCCTGGTCACCAAACTGGAAAAACATGGACTTGATGAGTGGAGTACTGCTGGATAAGGAATTGGCTGGATGGTGGCATGCAGAGAGTGGTGATCAAGGGCACAATGTCCACCTGGAGACAGGGGTCAGTGCTGGGACCAGTGCAGTTCAAAATTTTTGTCAGTGACATGGACTGAGGAACTGAGGGGACCCTCAGCAAGTTTGCAGATGACACCAAGCTGTGTGGCACAGTTGACTTGCTAGAGGACAGGGATCCATCCAGAGGGACCTGGACAGGCTGGAGAGGTGTACCCAGGCTAACCTCATGAAATTCAATGTGGCCAGATGTAAGGTCCTGCACCTGGGTCTGTGCAATCCCAAGCACAAATGCAGGCTGGGTGGCAAATGGCTGGAAAGCAGCCCTGAGGAAAAGGCCCTGCAGGTCTGGGTTGATGAGAAGCTCAACATGAGCCATCAGTGTGTATGCAGCCCAGACAGCAACTGTGTGCTGGGCTGCATCAAGAGCAGTGTGGCCAGCAGGGCAAGGGAGGGGATTCTCCCCCTTTACTCTGCTCTCGTCAGTACTCTGTCGTGCTGGTGCTCTCCCACCTGGAGTACTATATGCAGTTCTGAAGCCCCCACCACAAGAAGGACATGGAACTGTTGGAGTAAGTCCAGAGGAGGGTCATGAATATGATCAGAGGGTTGGAGCACCTCTGCTGTGAGGACAGACTGAGAGTTGGGGCTCTTCAGCCTGGAGAAGAGAAGAATTTTAGAAGACCTTATAGTAGCCTTCCAGTATCTGAAAGAGGCCTACAGGAAGGCTGGGGAGGGGCTATTCACAAGGTCAGGATGAGGGGGAATGGGTTTAAACTGGCAGAGGGGAGAATTAAACTGGATGTTAGGAAGAAGTTCTTTACAGTGAGGGTGGTGAGATACTAGCAGAGGTTGCCCAGGAAGGTTGTGGCTGCTCCCTCCCTGGAGGTGTTCAAAGCTATGTTGGATGAGGCCTTGAGCAACCTGTTCTAGTGGAAGGTGTCCCTGCCTATGGTGGGGGGTTGGAACTGGATGATCTTTGAGGTCTCTTCCAACCTAAACCATTCTATGATTCTATGAACAAGGATTTGGTTTGGCTGCTTCAGTAGCTTCTGTGTTTCTTGCATATCCCATCAAATATTTTAGTGGATCATTCTCTGAAAGTTATTATATCCTTTAAAAAAAAAAAAAAAAAAAAAAAAAGTCCTTTAAAACACTCTACCTTCTGGTAAGGTCTTGCCAGCCAAAGTGTGGATTCTGCTTGTGACAAGTGGAAGAAAACCCCAGTAGTCTGTAAATGGCAATGTGCATCCTAGCCCAGAGTAACACAAAGACCAAACTAAAAATTAAGAACTGGACTGGACTGAACTGAAATGAATAGCCCTGCAAGATGCTGTGTGCACAAAATGGTTATAGTGGGCTGTCAGGTCTGTTTGGAGAAGGTGTTGAGAAGGTATCATTCTAAATTGCTCCTGCCAAAAGTATTCTTGAGTAATTTGGCCTGGCATCTGAAAGAGAGTGTTGGATTCTGTGTAGGGAAATGTGGAAAAATAAATGAGCAGCTTAACAGTGATACCACAGAGTGTATCTCCAAGCCCACATCAGAGGAGAGAGAGAACTGCTAAGGTGGGAAAAAAATCTACCATGGATGTTGCTGACTGTGATTTTTGTCATGTGTTCGAATGGCTTGGAGCTGCAGAACAAGGCTGCAGTTGTCAGGATATGAGATCCTGCTGCTTCACAGGTGTCAAATTATTACTCCTCAGCTGGAATAAACAGGATCACAGTGCCAGGAGCCTGTAGACTTTGGCCTGTGTCTTATCCACTGCTGGCACGTGTTCTTTGTTGCTCCTGATTTGTTTTTTTGGTTTTTT
Organism: Psilopogon haemacephalus; assembly: GCA_013396835.1. Lineage (NCBI taxonomy): Eukaryota > Metazoa > Chordata > Aves > Piciformes > Megalaimidae > Psilopogon > Psilopogon haemacephalus. The sequence continues at coordinate 8,495 of VWZI01023812.1, read as the reverse complement.
TTAAGTTTTCATTCTGTTATGTAGACAGAAGATTGTTGTTGGTGCTGCTGATATCACAGAGATGAAAACTGAAGAGGATCACACAAGCCATGAGACCTTATAGGAGGTAAGGAACTTGTCTAGGCTGCCTGGTTTAAAACTATCTCAGGTGAGAGCAACTGGAAGTTGCCTCCATTTGACAGATGGTGTTGGCCTCCCATGTTTGAAATATCTCCACTCAGATCATAAGTAAAATGCCCCAAAGCAAGCAATGAGTTGTACAAGTATGATCCTTGCTTTGTCAGCTCTGTAGGTAAAGAAGGGCTGGGCTGTCCAGGACAGTAAAATGTATGTTCAGATTGAAAGGCCTTTTCTGAACTCAGCACTTGACTTAAATTTACCAGAAGAGAACTACTTCTGCATTGAATAATTTAATCCTTGTGTCAGCTCCTGAGGTCATCCAGCTGCATAGCAATGATAGCATTAATGACATCTATAGAAATCATTTCCAGCCATCCTCAGAAATCCATGGGCAAATGAGCCTCTGCTGAAATGAGTCCAGGTGTTGTTAAAGCACTCTTCACTTTTACACTCTTCGCAATTTCAATCACTGCCTAACCTAATCTGAGATCAATGAGGCCAGATAAATAAGGTTTTGCAGACCCAGCTCATCCAGTATCATGAAGGATTTCCATCTTATGGTACCTTGACCCCAGCTGGCAGTTAAACCCTCACTCAATCACTCCCTCCTCTACAATAGGAGAGGAAAGAAAATCAGAAGGGCAAAAGTGAGAAAAAAACCAACCAACCAACCAACCTTATGGGCAGAGAGAAAAGCACTTAAGTAACTGAAGGGGGGGGAAAGTCAAAAAGGAAAGAAGTGCAGAAGTGGTCACTCTCCAGCAGCAGATGGATGCCCAGTCAACCTTGGAGCAGCAGCTACTTTGGAGAAACTGCACCCCTCCAGTTTTATTGCTGAGCATGATTGTCATATAGGATGTCAGTCAGTTTGGGGCACCTGTTTTGGCCATATCCCCTCTCAAGCCATTGCCCAACACCATCCTCCTCACTGGTGGTGGAGTGAGAAAGAAAAATGGCCCTTGAGGCTGTGCAAGGACTGCTCTGTAACAGTTAAAACACCTGGGATGTTATCAACACTGTTTTGGTTACCAGCACTCTGTGGCTGCTGGGAAGAAAACTCCATCCCAGCCAGACCCAGGAGAGAGATATGTCCAGAAACCACCAGGGAACAGCCTAAGTGAGTGGCAGCTTAGGGGATTGCTCACCTTCACTGGGCTTTCAACATGAAGGGCTTTGTCTGGGAGCTTTGCGATGTGGCTTCAGGCTGGAAATGCAGAGGTCTAACAGTCATCTGGAGTCTGATTTTTAGGCTAAGGCTCAGGCCTTCTCTTAACCAAACCAGTGCACTCCTTCCCAGCTACTCTGAGTAAAACCAGGTGGCTTTCTGTTCACCAGATCCAGTAGGCAGCAGTGTCTCTCACATCTGCTCTCCAGGCCTTTCTGGCACACACCCCATTTAAGAAAACTGCTTTGTTGCACCAGCTGTGGGAAGCAGGGGTAATTCTGTACTGCATTGGTTTTATGTGGGGAAGACAAATTAAACTTTCTTTGAGGCAGGTCTGCTGGAGACATAAAGGTAATGTTTAATTGGAGGGAAATTGTGGAGGCTTTTGTGTGAGTTTTATTCAGCATGACCTGTTCCAGCTCTTACACTCCTAGAACTGTCCAAGAGGGACAATGTTCCAGGAATGAAGGTAAGGGGAACTGTCACTGTTTGACCTCACCTGCGCTGAAGTTTTACTTAGGGGGGGGTTTCCATCCTAGACTTGTCTTTGAAAGTGTTGCAATGAATGGGATTTTTCTCTGCATTTATTGCATCTCTTCCCCCCAGCTTCCATTCTTAATGAAAGTTGGGCTTGAAAACAGGTGTTTAGATCATACTTTCAGCCTCCAAATTCAAGCTCCCTGTTTCTGACTGCATTGAATTCATTCTTCTTCTCTTGGGAAATTCTTTGCTGCTTCCGTTCCTCTGTCCCTGTCTGAAAACTTCTCATTGTTGGCATTCCACAGCTAGAAGACAGAGAAGTCCATTTGTAATGAAAGGGAGATTTTTCACATCCTGTCCTTCTCTTGCAGGCTGCCTGTGCCAGTACTATTTCATGCTCAGAACAAGCTATAAATCTAGAGGGGAAGCCTTTTTTTTAAGGTGACAGCCAACTGCATTTTGTACTTTCTCAGACATACTTTAGTATTTCCAAACATTGTGTTTAGCAATGCAGATAGTGCAGGCAGTGTCACTTTAAATTGCACGCAGCACAGCTTCTGCAGCTCTCAGTGACAGACCTAAGGCTACTAAAGTAACTTTAATAATTAAAACACAGACAGGGTAGGACTTAGTAAAAATTACATCTTACACTGTCTAAACATGACTTTCATGTGAGTCAATGGTGTTTTCACAGCTTGCTTCATAGCTTGCCCATAGTGGTGGTCCAGTAAGGAAAGATATAAATGATTACCACGTCTCTCTAAGTTGCCAAAAGAAGGTCTGCTTTATGTCATGTTGTAGCTCTGTGGCCAAGGAAAGAGACTCATTGCAGTGTGTTCCATGAGCAGGAACATCAAGCTATGTAGCCATGAGTGTCTGCAGGGCTCATTCTTTTGTCTCTACTAAAATATGATTAGTTCAGAAAAACACTAAATAATTATTTATTGAATTTACAGACAAGATGAAAAATCAGCTGTGAAACAAAATACTTCTGAATTAATTATTTACATCTGGACAATTCTCACTTTAAGAGTGCATCTTGCTACCAGACTGAACTGGGATTGGGTCATTTCAAAAAGTATTCTGTTTCTCAAGAGCACTTGCACTGAAAACAGGAGCAGAAGAAGTTGAGAAGGATGGTTCTAGGAGTAATTCACATGTTTCCAAGCATTTTAAAGAATTTTCATGGTCCTCTTCTGGACCTGCTTCATCAGGTCCATGTCCTTCCTGTGCTGAGGGCCTCACAGCTGGACACAGCACTGCAGGTGAGCTCTCCACAGAGCACAGCAGAGGGGCAGAATCCCCTCTCTCCATCTCTGGCCACACTGCTTCTGATGCAGCCCAGGCTGCCGTTGGCCTTCTGGGCTGCAAGTGCCCATTGCTGGCTCCTGTCCAGCTTCTCATCCACCAGCACACCAAGTCCTTACTGCATAGTTGTCAGCTGGAATACAGAAGCTTTCTATCTGGGATTATAGCCCCTGCACCAGGTGTCTCGTTCCTGTCCACGAGTAGCTCAGGCAAATGTAATTTGTGATGCACAACACTTAGTGCTTGCTAGGAGCTGGGCAGGGTGCTCTGTATTGCTCCAGAGCTCTGCAGACTCAGTGCCACCTCAGGCACAACACAGATGGGCTCTAGAGGGCACATCCAAAGCCATACATGAAACAACACAAAAGCATCTCTGTTTCTCATATCTATGTCTAGCCAGAAAGCCTTCCTCTCCTCCCAGCTTCTAAGGTCCTCCATTCACATTTATCTTGTTCAATGATCCCATTACCTCTACTGTTGCTCCAAGCACATTTTGAAGAGAAACTGGATGTCCAATGGATTCCATCTTCATGCTCTACACACTTAGCTGTGTCACCATGCCCTCTTAGAGCTGCACACATGTGCAAGACTTCTTGCATTGCTTCTCATAATTAGCCAGCTCTAGGTATTGATTGGGAGATGTAGATTCTCTCTGGGCATCTGTCGTGTTCTATCAGCCTGTGTTCCAATCTGCAGAAAGCTGCAGGGTCCCATCGCAGCATACCATGATTTGATACGGTAACATCCCTTGACTATTTATTATTCTCTCTATGGCCAAATCTAAATGTCAAAAAAACCAGAACTTCATCCTCCCAGAGGACAGGGTTCTGAATCACAAGACAAAAAGTGCTTTCCACCATTCTTTTGTTTGCCTCCTGGGTCGCTGACAATCAGTATTAATATATGCAAATCACAGGAGAGGGGAGCAGGGCTGGATGCAATAGTCACAGAGATCCTCACATGGTTGCAGGAGATGAAGTGCATCATAAAACCAGGCACTAATCTCTGCTCATCAGCCTCAGCCACTAGTCAAAAATATGACCACTAACGATCAGTTTATCCATGCCTACAACACAAAATTAATATATGTAAAGCTTAGCAGCACTATCATTTCATTTCAGTTCTGAACATCTATTTCAATACCCTGTCAACACATAACTAGGAAACATAGTTCAGTGGGCTCAAGATTTTACTGCTTGAGCCAGCAGATGATAGTAGCTGTTTTCATTCAGCAGCAATTTTTCACCAGAAAGCAAAGCATAGAAATAATTTCTGCTGGGCAGTGCAAATAACATGCGGCACTATGTTATTGTGTCCCTCCCTCCCTGTGCAGCATGGCACACAGTGGCCTCCCAGACTAGCCAGCCCCCTTTTATAGCTGCCACTGCTTGTGCCATTGTTACCAACAGCCACCATAGGAAGGTGTTTGTTACACTGGGCACTGCAGCTCATTATGAGCTTTTTCATATTTTATATTGATTCTATTGCTTCAGATTTATTTTATGATTTTTTAAATTTGTTTGCTTAAAGAAAACAAATATTTGGCTGTATTACACTGTAAATTTTCCGCTGACTTGGTCTTACAATCCTTTCTGATTTATTTCTCTATCTGGTCTAATGGAGGAATTGGAGAAGTAATGGAAACCACAAACTGAGTCAATGAGATTCCAAGTAAATGGCAGTGCAGCAGCACCTTAGGCATCTTGATTAACAGCAGAGCTATTAGGGACTTGTCATATCTGAGGCACAGAGCTGTAGATTTTGTAATGGAGTGTATGAAATATGATTTCTGGGCTGCAGTTTGCTTTTTTTGCCAATCATCCCTCTGTCACAATGACTAAAGAACAGAGCGAAAGCCAAGAGTTGCAGTGATGGCATGCACATTGCATCTGATAGTGCACTGACCACTTGCTCCTTTTGTTCAAAGACTGTGGCAGGTATTCTCTCCCTTTTCTCATCTTTCCTTCCTTATTTCTAAAATCTCTAAAGTATTTGTAGTTACAGGATGCAGGGAAATAACCAAAAACCTTGAAAGCAAATCTGATAATGCTGTTCACAATCAGAATATTTACATATTTAAACCAAGACCATGTCTAGAAAGTGACCTAACACTGAATTAATTAATCAGAAAGAAAATAAATCTGTTTCCCTGAGGTTTCTTCTCATTAGTTCAGATTTCTTGCTAAGCTATAAACAGCCGGTCAATATTTAATGCACAGAACTATTCAGCTTACTCTAGAAACAGAACAGTGATTCGTAGCAATGACTAAGAATATGAAACTTCTTTGAAAGTGATGGGATTTAAATAATCGAGAACCAAGGGCCTTTGATGGAAATAAGAATGATATCCAAGTAAATGACCTGGATTATAGGCTGGACTTGATTATGCCAGAGGTCTTTTCCAGCCCCAATGATTCTGTGATTCTGTGATTTGTATTTAGGAAATGAGAACAAAAAGGATGAAGTGAGCACCATGTGGTAATTGTTTACAGTACTTGCTACAGAAATAAGACTTACAAATATGCAAAATAAGGTTGAAGTAGTTGTAATATTCCTTCCAGTATTTGAAAGGGGGCTACAGGATAGCTGGGGAGGAACTTTTTACAAAGGCAAGTGATAATATGAGGGGTAATGAAGAAGTTCAATTTAAATCAGACATTAGGAAGAAATTCTTCCCCATGTGCTCAAAGCCAGGCTGGATGGGCTTTGAGTAACCTGATCTCGTAGGAGGTGTGGAGGTTGGAACTAAATGATCTTTATGACTTCTTTACAACCTAAACCATTCTATAATTCTATCAATCTAAACCCTTTGGAAAACTTTGAAAAAATGCAGGAGGAACCTGTCAAGAAAACGTAGACTACCAGAGAAGCTAAGAGTCTGGTTAATGCTAGCTTTCCTAGCCACACTGACTGCAAGTTCATGCTTGCCATCCCTTGAGTTAAGAAGATGCACCAAGGCTGTATTGAAGCTTTCTTTAATGCAGACAACTGCACTATAATGCAATGAAAGTACTTTTTGTCCTTGCTCAGGTTGTGCGTTTCAGGTCACATGCTAAATGCTGTGCATCCTTCACTGGAAGTTTTTCTTTATTTCCCCTAGAAAATTACCTGCCACTGAAAATCCTGAGTCAGATGAGGCTGATTTGGAAAGTGAGAGGCTACTGCAAGTAGGGAAGGGAATTTCCTCCTCAGTACTGGACAGATCTGGGTATTCTGCTTCTGCCTAACAAATTATTTCAAAAGGCACAAATTTTTTTCAGTATTCTGAAAAATGTTTATTTCCCTTGAGCTCCTTTCCTCTTGGAAAAGCCTGAATTGGAAGGAAGCTTGTCTCTGTGTTCCAAATTCTCCTTTCTTGTTTATGTTTCAGCATCTATGATGTGTCAGTCTTGTCAGCATCTCCTCACAAGGTTCTTGTTTCTGAAAGAAATGCTGCAAGGTTGCACACAAACCTGCCTGCCTCCTTAGCTGCAGTAGTCAGGCAATGTGCAAGCACTGGAATAGAGCACCAGGTGTCTCCTTTTGATGCCATGTCTTAAGTATGGTCTAACTATCTACTTTTAGTCACTCAGCACCAGTTTCTCCACAGCAGCATTCTCTTTATTCCATATGGATGCTGGTTAGTTTCACATGGACAGTGGGAATTATGCAAAGAACCTGTAACTCTTGAGTGCCTACAAGTGAAAGCTGTACTTTACATGTCAAGGTGTATGAGATGTCAGTAAACCTTGAGATGTTAGTAACTGCTTCCAGAAAACCACGGCTTGAAATCTTCTAGATGTGGAATCTCACCATTTTTGCTACCAAGCTGAGCAAAGTATTTTGTTTAGACACAGACAAGTTATCTGAGGACGGGAAAGGGTTAATAGGCTTTGGGAAGTCTTCGGGTTAACCAGTACACAACTGTTAGGCTGTGTTTTGGTTTGGTTCTTGTCAGCATCTGCATACTTAGGTTTCTTGTGTTTAAAGTGGAGATGAAAATTGTCATGCCTACTTCAGCTGTATTGCACCCACTGGTATCAGGGACTCTAATAGTATCTGTGCATAAATCCACTTCTGTCTCTTCCACTTCTGGCCACTCTGTTAAAGTGTTCCCTTGGCACTGCAGTTTTCCAGTTCTTGCTGGAAAAATACTTTTATACAAAAAGTGAGAAAAGGGAGATGTTTGTTTGCACTTTGCTGCAGGTTGGTAAAGGCTTGGCGGGGAAATGGGGCCCAGAGGGTTTGCTGGAAACTGGAAGAGCCATGCTGAAAATGTCTCCAAACCAGCCAACTGGTTTGCAGTTGGTGGAGTACTGCTAACATTCCTGTGAAGGGAGGTGACCTGCAGTCATTACAGCAGAGGTAACTAAAACCTGGTTTGCTCCGCTAGAAACTGCACTTCCCCACAGGGCAGCCTCTCTGTTCCTGCATGCAATGCATGAGTCCGAAGACCTGTTCTGATGGGAATTCCTGAACATACTTTTCTGATTGATGACTCCTCCTATTGTTACATTACCTGCTGAAAAAAACCTTGCCTCCCATTCTTGCCTCTGTCAGTGACACTGAGACGAAGCATTCAGCAGGGGCTGCAAGGAACTAGTGATTGGAGTAGGTGAAGGAATGCGTTTGCTTAGCCCAGCAAACATGAACAGAAAAGGAAAAGAGCCTCTTCCAGCTGAGAGGAGCTCCCACTCTCCCTTGGGCTACTGTTACTGTGACACAGAATCATCAGCATCATCTGAGTCTCTTGCTCCTTCTTCAATCAGGTTTTCATAATTTCTTTTTTTTTTTTCTTTTTAAACATGCTCTAGCCAAGTTCCCGCACCATTGCTGCTCTTTAGACGTAAATATGAACACAAATTTAAAGCTTAAATAAATACAAATTTTCATGAAGAACAAGACCTTCATTGTCTGGGTTGGGAAATTTACCCGCAGCTGTTTTTTGCTCCTTGATTGCAAAGCTAAGCCTGCAGTGGCCAAAATATACACTGGCTGCTAAAGACACGGGGGCACCAGCATCTCCAGGAACCCAGCAGTGGGGACTCCAGCCACCAGGCTGGCTTTTCACTGAAAGCCTGCCTTTGATTTATGTCCATAATAAAGAGCAAAGAGCTGCAGCATCGTAATGATCTGAGATTTGTTTCTAACTAAGAGACTTCTGGTGGACATATAAATCTGTTATGGAAGCACCTATTCCAGGAAATGGAACCTGTCCAACAGGATATCCGACAGGAGGCTCAGAGGTGGTAGAAAACAGGCTTCTAACCACCTTCATGAGTAAATCTGCTCCAGCATACCTCTCCCTCTCTAGGCCTGTAATCTTACAACCTTTCTCCGTACATCTTTACAGGGAAGTATATGGATGGTAACACCCAGGCAGAGCATCCTGGCTGGCTGGAGACAACTCTACAGGAAGGAGAGGAGAGGAGAGGAGAGGAGA
>VWZI01023792.1:0-61958 GCA_013396835.1 Psilopogon haemacephalus | reverse complement strand
GATGGCTTTGATAACCCAAGGAGCACGCATGGGTAATCTTGATCGGCCCAGTCTGGTAGAAGTGATCACTAACTGGCCAGAACGCACAGTCTCTACAAAACCTCCAGAGGAGAAGCCAGTTCATGCTAAAGAAGCTCCTCCCTATGGTGATCTTTCTGATCTGGAAAAGAACTATGCTTTGTTCACAGATGGTTCCTGTCATCTTGTTGGGAACAAGTGAAGATGGAAGTCAACAGTCTGGAGTCCTACCAGGAGAGTTACTGAAGCAAAAGGTGAATCCAGTCAATTTGCTGAGGTAAAAGCAGTCCAACTTGCTCTTGATGTGGCTGGATGGAAAATTGGCCTATCTTTTACTTCTATACTGATTCATGGATGGCAGTAAATGATCTATGGGGTTGGCTAAAGGACTGGAAAAAGAGTGGTTGGCAGAGGAAAGGAAAGCCTATTTGGCGTCCTGATCTATAGCAGGACATTGATACAGGACAGGAGAGAATTCCAGTGAAGCTGTGGCATGTAGACACACACATCCCTAAATAGAAAGCTACTGAGGAACAGCAACACAACCAGCAGGCAGACCAAGCTGCTAAAATTTCTCAAGTCGACACAGTGACAATTACTTTGATCTTGATTGGAAATACCGAGGTGAACTGTTCTTAGCTCGGTGGGCCCATGATTCATCTGGACATCAAGGCAGAGATGCAACATACCACTGGGCCCATGATAGGCCAATTGACTTATCCATGGATGCTATCACCCAAGCCATACATGACTGTGACATCTGTGCTGCTATTAAGCAGGCCAAGCAAATCAAGCCCTTATGGTATGGTGAGAGATGGTCAAAGTACAAGTATGGTGAAGCGTGGCAGGTTGACTACATCACTTTACCTCGTTCTCGTTCTGGCAAGCAGTATGTGCTAACGATGGTAGAGGCAAGCACCGGATGGCTGGAAACCTATCCAGTTCCACATGCTATTGCACGTAACACCATTCTTGGCTTGGAGAGACAAATCATGTGGAGACATGGAACTCCAGAGATAATTGAATCAGACAATGGCGCTCATTTCAAGAACAATCTTGTGAAAAACTGGGCCAAAGGGCATGGTATTGCATGGATCTTACACATACCCTAATATGCACAAGCTTCAGGAAAGATCAAACGCTACAATGGTTTGCTAAAGACCACCCTGAAAGCCATGAGGGGTGGAACTTTTAAAAACTGGGACAAGAATTTAGCACAAGCAACCTGGTTGGTAAACAGTAGGGGTTCTGTATACAGGGCAGGACCTGCACAATCAGATTTGGTACAAACAGTGAATGGTGATAGAGTTCCTGTTGTACGTGAAAAGAATCTCTTATGGAAAACTGTTTGGGTATTTTCTCCATCGGGCGAAGGGAAACCCGTCTAAGGGGTGGTTTCTGCAGAAGGTCCTGGTCGTACATACTGGGTAATGCAGGAGAATGGTGAAATCCAGTGTATTCCACGGATAAATATGAAAGAGTTTAAATTCAGAGTGTTAGGAGTTTTCTGTTCTAGGTTTCACCTGGTGTCCAATATAAGAGAATCTACAACACTTGAGCACAAACCCAATGTCATTTGTGAGTCCCTGGTCTCATCTCATCTGTGAGGAGACAAACTATTTCCTGTTTTCTGAGCTTTTGAATCACCTACATCCAAGATAAATCTGAAACGAACTGNTTCTGTTCTAGGTTTCACCTGGTGTCCAATATAAGAGAATCTACAACACTTGAGCACAAACCCAATGTCATTTGTGAGTCCCTGGTCTCATCTCATCTGTGAGGAGACAAACTATTTCCTGTTTTCTGAGCTTTTGAATCACCTACATCCAAGATAAATCTGAAACGAACTGAATTTGTAAATATTCATTATTGTAAATATTATGTTGTTTAAATTAAATAGATAATTCTCATTAAACTCTAAGTGAAGTAGACAGGGGTGGATTGTGCTGGTTTGAAAGAATTGAAGAATTGAGTGAGAATTAGACTATTGGCTGAGAGAGGAAAACACAGTATGTCACTTCACCAGAGTGGACTGAGAAAGAAAAAAAAATGTTTTTAAGTGTTGTACCCAAAACACTAGATATCAGATGGTTTCTGACCACTCTGGCTGCAGCTGCTCTTTGCATGGTCTCCTTTGTCTCTCTGTCTTGGTAGCTAATTCTCAGTAATTCTACTAACTACTTTCCTACTTCTAATTACCCCTGGCTGATCTACCTCCGCTTATCTTCAGCATCAACAGGTGGTGAGATAAGATTGGGGAATGGGGGAAAGCTGGTACGGGGTGGTTGGTTACCCCTCATGGGAATTTTGGTCTCTGGGAGGGGTGTGGTGTCTGTATTACCTTTTCATTGTATATATCTGTGAATATCTGTTACATCTTGTAAATATTTGCTTGTATAGTGTGCATTGTTGAAAATATAAAGCTTCATTTATTAACTTCCAATGTTCTGAGTCCTAGGCGGGGTTTATAAAAAGGTGGGGGGCAGGTAACTGCTTAAACCACCACACTGTTGGAAGAGACAGGATTACATCCTTAATCCTGACCAAGTAAACTGTAATGTCTTCTCTGTGCCCGAGTTCCTGTGTGATACTAGGTCACATCATTTAAACCTTTTCAAAGGTAGTCAATGTTCCCTATTTTCACAGAATCACAGAATGTCAGGGGCTGGAAGGTTCCTTAAAAGATCACCCAGTCCAACCCCCCTGCCAGAGCAGGATCACCTATAAAAGATCACACAGGAACACATCCAGGGTTTTGAATATCTCCAGAGAGGGAGACTCCACAACCCCCATGGGCAGCCTGTTCCAGTGTTCTGTCACCCTCACAGTTTGTAGGTGCTCAAACTGGACACTGAAATCCGATTGCAGAAGCACTAAAAACCCATCTACAACTGAACTCAATGGGAGTAAATGTTCTGAAAATAGCAAGCACTGTACCAGTGTGTCCAACTTTTCTCATCAGGCAGGTCCTGTAGTATCCAATGACAGAGTTTCTTCTAATGGCACAATCACTTCCTCCAAGTATTCCTGTGGGATGGAGCAAGACACAGTGGGCTCCAGGGCCATCTGAATTGTCCAAGTGTGGCATGAACAGACTGCAAGTGATAGTGAGAGCATATTCATCTATCTAGTCATAACTGTACGGAAAATTAAATTCTCCATGTTTCAAATTCATCCTAACATTCATATTTTCAGTCTTCATTTCTGAGGCTTTTGCTCTGTATATAGTAGAATAAGAACAGATTTTTTGTCACAAGAACATTATTCTGACCTGTCTAGACCATTGTCAGAACTGCAGACTCAGCTAGACCTACTCAGCAGCATTCATAAAGTAACCATGACACCCCTCTTACCTTCTTGCAGACCAATGTACAGCTTGCAAAGCTAAGCCTTGCTTCAAGGAGAGTTTAATAGTTTTGCAGCTGCTACCCAGCCTTACTACTTAAAACCACTTAAAAATATTGTCAGAAGACTTTCCAAGTCTGCAGAGATGGCAGGAATCCTCCCTCAGATGCCAGACCTACACCCACATAGGTCAGCAAGAGTTTGCTGTTGATCTGAATACAAACAATACTGAGTTCTCACTATGCTATCTAAGGGAGTGTCTTTGGGTGCAGCCAATTGTTGGCAGCACAATGCTTAAAGCTGGGAAGAGCTTTTATAAATACACCCAAGGGCTTAAACAGTAGTCTCGTATTCTTATTTGGAGTCTAGGTAAACAGCAACATTTGAAAACTTTGCAATTCCATTTCCCTGCCCTCAGGTGAGAAGAGTCACATGCACTTTGAAGTCAGGTCTCACCAGTGCAGAGACAAATACACCTACAAAATGTGTTGCAACACGGTGTGGGGATCCTTAGCCTTGAAAGCAAGGCAGACCACATAAACATGACAGCACTCAAGACAATGTGCTGAGGAACAGCAACAGAACCGCATGGTCATACCAGTTCTGGCTTCATTGCTGGGATGTTTACTTACAGCTTAAAAGCCTCTGCATCATGGGCAGAGCAAGAAAAAAAGATTGTCCAATTATCACTCAGGCTTCATCTTCCAAGCAGCAAATCAAGAGGGCAACTGAGAAAGAAACTAGAATAAGGAGAACACTGCTTCCTCCACTACTGTCACCCACTACTTTTCTTATGCAGAGTAGAAAACAGAGCAGGAGCTCTGTCACAGGGCTCTCTTTCTTGTTAGTGCATATGCTCTTGCTTTTCATTAGCCTGTTATATCTTTCAGAATCTCAGCACCTGCGCTGTTTCTGATGTTGCAGTTTTAAGTTAAGACTACTTTCCTAAAAATAGTTTCCAGCCTTCATAGATCTGGAGCAAAGGTTGAAAAACAAAGCTTTCAATGAAATCAAATCCATGAGACAACTTGCCTTTCATAGCACCCTACAAACACATTCTTATAATCTTTTATTTTTAGGCAGCCTGATCTATTACATTGGTGATTTGCCTTGGCTCACCAATCACTGGTGTTGACCCATTACCATTATGAAATGACAAATAAAGTCCCCTAAACCTACAAGATTTGCCTAAAGAGAAACACATCCATTTTGCCTCTGCCCATGGCAGGAAGGCTGGAGTAGATGACCTCTGAGGTCCCTTCCAACCTAAGCCATTCTATGATTTAAAAGATACACCTAAGTCTTAAGTTTTCATCCAAACCTCAGAGAAAACTAACCACACATCCAGAGATTCCAGCACTGGCATTTTAAGAAGAATATCACAAATTATAAAAAAGGTTTAAAAGCTGAAAGTAAAATAGTTCAGGAAATCAGAACTTACTTTTACCTCCAGTTAGTAAGAATACTTTAAATGTGTCACTGCATGAGTTCAAAGAGCAAAAAGAGTACCACTTCACGCTTCCATATCTATTGTCCATTATGTATTTAGATGTTTGAAAGTTACGTGGCAAAGGAAATCTCTTCTGTGTACATTTTAACTGTGATTATCTGTCTGGAACTTCTTTCCTCTACCTGGGCCTTAAAGAGCTGCTACAGCATAAAATAGTAGTAATGTAAAATCAAGTCAGCAGAATTCTGCTTTCTCTACAATGTTAACAATGGTCCTATCCAGAACACCTGGCCCAAAATCAACTCATGAATTGAACTGAGCACATACTTAATGAAAAGGACTATTAACAAAACATGGGCAAAGTCAAGAAGAATCAAACAGCTGCTGTTGTTTGTATTAGCTAACTGGACAAGGCTCTAAAACTGCAGTCAGGTAATGGAAAGAACTTGTGTCTCTTGGGAAAACAATCAGGCTACTCCTGCACTGGGTTCTGTTGGGTGTAATCAGACACAAGCTGGAAGTGTGAATCATTCAGATGTGCAAAAGACTATGAAGAGAGATCAGCCCACTTGTATAGGAAATACTGCCCACAGAGCAAGAAACTGCTGTCACTGAACTCAAATGGTAAAAACCTATCCCTTTGCATTCAGTGGCTGTCCAAGGTGTTAGGTAGCTGAGCAACAGAAGAATGAATGACTCACACTGTACTAGGTCCAGATTCATAAGAACTGACCGGCAGATTATTAGATTTATTACCAGAAAAGACAGCTCTTAACTGTGACTCTACTTGTTGTAGCAATTTGCTTTCGGCATTAAGGTGCATGTCCTTCACACTTGCAGCACTACACGTGACACATATGTTAGTGTTAATGGTCCTACAAATAGTCTCCATCAACATAACCATTTATATTCTGAGAATACAAGTATAAATTGTTGTCCACTACTAGACAACAAGTCTAGTATGAAGCAGCTTCAAGACCCAGAGTCTGATAACAACTTCTCACCATGCTCTGAGTAGTTGTCCACTGAAAGCAGCTACTTTGCAGCAAGTTCACACCTAATATATAAATCACCATTTTCAGGGTAACTGAGAGGTTAGCTGTGACGTATTCCTTACTATCTGCCAGTGTGAAAGAATGGAAGGAAGGAGTCCTGGCATTACACAGCCAAGTGGAGGGGAGGTTAGGCTAACCATTCCAAAAGTTACACACACAACATTGCCTTCTCTGAAAGTTTCTTTCACCATCATTAAGTGATATCTTATCGTGTATCTCAGCTGTAAATGTTTAGCAGTCATACATAAAAGCAAAGTAGATGATGTCAGAGCTAAAGCTGCTATCATAACACCTAATGTCAGTGTTCATGCCTGTATTTATTTTCTAAGTTAGGTGGCAGGCTTACTTCATGGAAGAGGTAAAAGTAGACTTATAACTGTATCTGTACTGGCTATTAGTGCAAGAAAAATACAGAGAGAAAAATACAGAAAAGGCAATGTGATTAACTCCCTCCCATCCATTCACATCTCCCCACTTGGAACACAGGACTGAGCTAACCTGTACTGTATCTCATGCACAAAAATAAGCTATCACATAGAAATACAGGTTTCACTCACACTCCTGTTCAGATTAGTGCTTATCCTCAGTCATGCCCTGTTCCAGGCTTCATGATCACACATGATTTTTTGGGGTTTTTAAATAATTCTTTCATTTTCCTTTTCTTACTTCTGGATCTCTCCAAAGGTTCCCCTTTCTCTATTAGCTAAACACATCAGCCCTGTCTACACCCTCATGGCTCTCCTACTTAAGTCTACTAAACCTATTTATTTCTCCCCCAAGAGACTTTCACTACTGAAATCTTCTGCTTCAGCACTGACACTTCTACCCAATCCAGAAGGAACATAGTCTTTTAGCATAATTACAGGTCTGGACCATTTCAGAGGCAATATCCCAGGTTTAACTTGCTGTTCTGTAGGAAGGAAGTGAAAGGTACCTTTGCGAATACGATCTGTGTAATTACAGGAGACCCTGCACTGCTCTGGAATTTGCTATGTGTTGCTATAGTCACTTCACTGCTGATGAAACATATGATAAATTGAAGCCAGGTCATGACAATGCACCAAAACCCAACAAAGATAACAGAAACTTTTTTCATTGATGGTTCAACATGGAGGTTCAGCAGCATTTGCCTACCTGGACTTCAATGTCTACCACAGCATTCTCATGGAGAAAATGGCTCCTCATGGTGTGGACAGGTGTATGCTTTGTTGGATAGAAAATTGGCTGGCTGGCCAGGCACAAAGAGTTGTGGTAAATGGAGTCAAATCCAGTTGGCAGCCAGTCACAAGTGGTGTTCCCCAGGACTCAAGTGTTAGGGCCAATTCACCTTCATACCTTTTATCAATGATCCACACAAGAGGATCAAGAACACCCTCAGTAAGTTTGCAGATTACATCAAGTTGGGCAGGAATGTTGATCTGCTTTAGGGTAGGAAGGCTCTGCAAAGGTATCCAAACAGGCTGGATCAATAGATCAAGACAAATTATATGAGGTTCAACAACGTCAACTTCTGGGTGCTGTAATTGGGTCACAGGGGTGAGGAAGTATGGATGAAAAGCTGCCTGGCAGAAAAAAACCTGGGGATGCTAGTTAACAGTCAGCTGAACATGAGCCAGCAGTGTGCCCAGATGGCCAAGAAGGTCAACAACAGAAGGTCTTGTGTTAGTAGCATTGCCAGCAGGACTAGGAAAGTGATTGTCCTCCTGTTCTCAGCACTGGTGAGGCCATGCCTTGAATACCATATTCAGTTTTGGGCCACTCACTACAAGGACATTGAGATGCTGGAGCGTGTCCGGAAGGCAACAAAGGGCCTAGAGAACAAGTCATGTGAAAAGTGGCTGAGGTAACTGGGATTGTTCAGGAGGCTGAGGGCAGACATTGTTCTCTACAACTATTGAAGAACTTGTAGCCAGGATGGGGGTGGTGGTGTCATTCTCTTCTTCCAAGTTACAAGGGACAGGACAAAAGAAAATAGCCTCAAGTTGTGCCAGGGAAGGTGTGGGCTGGATATCTGGAAATATTTCTTCAGATAAAGGGTTGTCAAGCACTGGAACAGGCTGCCCAGGGAAGTGGTTAAACCATCCTCCCTGGAGGAACTGAAAAGCTGTGTGGTGCTGAGGGACACGATTTAGTGGTGATTCAGTAGCATTAACAGCTGGATTTGATAATCTTAAAGGTCTTTTCAAACCAAACCAAATCTATAGTTATTGAAATCTAGGTCCTGCTCTAGCTACAGTTCAAATTGGCTGCCTTTGCATATGCCTTTGGCTGTTCAGAGATCTTTTTTTAATATGGTTTCTATTGTCCTTAGAGCTCAATACATATTCTGTCTCTGAATAACGGTACCATCTTAAAAATATGAAAACATTTTAAAGTATATTATCTTACATTCCTGGTGATTGCAACTTACAGGAGATAATGGCAATGCCAACAGCAAATGTTGGCTGAACACTGACAACCTCTGTGAGAACTGGAGTGTGCGCAAGGCAACTGCTGGCTACTGTCCAAGGCAGAGCAGTTTCAAAGTTAGAACCTCTGGATTATAAAGAAATAATGGATTAACCAGAAAGGTATCTGGGTAGTATGGCCTGGCAGGCTGATGAAGATTGACAGCTGAAAGCTGTAAAAGGAAATACCTATTCTCAGTAGCTATTTTAGGCTTTCCCTTATCTCTTCCTGTTTTAGTATCAAAGCTGCTGTGTCAGAGCAAATGAAAAGATCATTTCCTGACTCCAATAAGTGCCGATGAAACATTAAAAAATCAAGTAGGAAACTCTAAGGACTTTTTTTCCCCAATTTGGACATACCAATTAAAGAACATTTACTTTAAAAATATCTTCCAGCTTTACATGTTTATCCCTTTTCAGACATCCCGGGAGAAATAAAGCTTAATTCTCAGGAACAGCACTGTGCTCCTGAGGAGAAACTCTATTAGTTAAACACACTCTAAGCCAAAGATTTCTGACCTTGGAAAGGGATCTGTGCTCCTAGAGCAAACCTAGCAGAGAACAGACACAGCTCCCAGACTACATTTGTGTATCAGGGAATTTAAAGGCACACACAAGGAGAAACAGTCTGGGAAAGCTTATACCTGGGAAGCCTTTCCTCCACAGCATTTCTCCAGCTAGTGCACCACGGCTAGAAACATTTCACAACTTCTCAGTCAACGCCACAAGGCATTTGTTCCTTTGGGTTCAGGTTTAATTACCTGCTCTTTATATGTGAGCTGATGTTGTCCAGGTACTGAAATAGCTTGATAGTAATAGGGCAAACTTGTGTTATCCAGGAAAGAGGCACTGCTTTGTCACTTCAAACCACACACACCTGAGTCAACGTTATCTGATTTCCCTAGTGATTTGAAACAGGATTAGAGAAATAATTGTTCATTTGGCTCTTTAGAAGACAGCTCTTTTATTTCTCTGGAGTGTCTTATGAAGATAGTTTTATCAAACCATGGGTTTACAGCCTGGCACTACTGTGGATTTCTGTAGAAATAACGTTTCTGTCAAGGTGTTAAAGAAAAATTTATGCTTTATAGGTAATTGTAAAACCAATTTTCTTTTAAAACTTAGGTATTTGTGGAAGCTGATCAAGGTTTCACAAGGAAAGCTAAGCCTCAGTACTTGATAATGTGACCTTTTGGAATAAATATACCAGGCAATTCTCCTTGAGTTTTGGAACTTTTCCACTTTGTGTAATATCCTGGTACTTGTTCATACAAGTTTTACCCTTTGAACATGCCTTTGACTAGCAGTGACATGGCATCTTTCCTTTCAAATGAATCCTATTTTGAAACTTCTTGCATTTTAAGTGCACCTAAACTTCCTTCTTAAAGGACTTTGGGGCCTGATTTTCTTCTCACTTTCTCCACTTTAGCATACTTGCTCTACAAAAGAGATTAATACTGGGTCTTGAGTGTTCAGAAAGCATCTCCACTTTTACTTGGAAATGCTGAGTCATTCTCAATTTCCAATTTGGACTGGGAAGACAAGGGGGGGGGGAATGCTGCATGATTGAGCACAAGTGGCACTCCAAATAAAGGAAATTACTGTCTCCCCACACATATATATGTCTAATCTGTATGAGATTTCAGTTCTCCTATTGAGACAAAGGAAATCCTTTGCATTTGCAAGCTCTCTTCCATAGTCTCAGCACTAACTTTAAATTACTCTGTTCCAAGCCAGAGATGGGGCACAAAGCCTAACATCTCTTACCAGGAGTGAATCAGCTACCATCTGGATAGACTGCAAGTGTTCAGCAGCAGTCTCTATCTATGACGTGACTGGACTAAAAATAAGGCTGTAATAAGTCTCTGTTAAAAATACTCCTTTCCTCTTGTTCCAATCAACAGGTGGCTTATGATTTTACCCTAATTCTTTTGAATCTGTTTTTGTTGTTCCTTGCTTCAATACAAGAAATTTTCGTATAATTTCACTTATTTATAGACTTCGACTTTTAACCATTCTCATAAATTATGTTTTTAATCTCAGAGCTGAATGAGACTAATAATTAGTGAAGTTCCACCTCGTGAAGCTTTAGCATAACGAAGTCCTGCACAGGTGCACTGCTTATTTTCTGGGCTAACGCACATCAGGTGAGCCATGCTGGCTGCTCGTTTAAGATCTCGTCTCTCTTAGGAAACCAGGTATGTAAGACTCAGCATGCAGCTGTTTGAACTTGAATGTTTCACATAATACCTATGTGAATTAAATGCGGCACAAGCTGGTTTTCTTTAGCCCGTTTTCTATGCCTGGAACTACAAACTTGGCCTTCAGTATCAAGATCTGCATATGGTTGGCACTATTGAGCCGAAGTTAACCAACCTGCACTGATAGACGCCAAGTCCACTTGAAACTGGTGCTGTATAGCCTCTACTCGCTACTCAGCACTGTTTTGGAGCAACAGCTGGTGGTCAGTCGACAAAGCGCCCACGAAAGCCCGCCGACAGCCAGTTGCTGCGGTGCAGTGCTTCGCTTCCCTTGAAAACTTTCTAGGGGGTCAACCAATAAGCGACGCTTGGGTGCCACCACAAATCAGGGTGACTCCACAGAAGTGCCGAGAACGTCGCAGTGGGTCAAGCAAAGCAGACAAGGACGGGAGTGTTCTTGTGGCGGTTGCTTTACCCCCGAGACAAACCGGCTTCCTCCAGGCGGGAGGGCCTGTCCCGGGGAGTTGCGATTTCGTCGCCAGCGGGGTGGGTGACAGGCGGTTCCTGGGCTTCGCGCTGCCTTACACGCTCCGCCGTAGTTTCTCTTCGCTCACCTAGGGTGGGCTTGTCCTCAGCCACGACGGGGCTGGCGTCCGCTGGTGTTCGGAGCCGTACGGCCCCACCTCTTCCCGCTCGCTCTGTGCCCCGCGCGGCCGCTTGAGCTGCCGGAGCGTCTGAGGGAATTTCCAGCCAGGAAGTGCGGAGGGCCGGGGGGCAGGGGCGGAGGCTACGCAGGCGGCGGCCGTGCAGGCCGGTGCCTCTCGGCTGCCCTCGCCAGCGGGCCCGCGGTGGGGCGGGAACAGAGAGGGGGAAAGTCCGCGCGAAGCGAGGACGCGGGCGGCGCCGGCGGCGTCACGCCGGTTACATGGCGCAGCGCTGAGGGACGTGCGGTCGGAACTTGCCGGCGGCAGACAACGACAACAACGAGGAGGTGCTGCCAACTGTGCCCTGCCCCAGGTGAGGCCCAGGTGGCCCCTGACCCGCCGCTCGCTGCCTTTTTTCTTCCCTGCTCTCGGTGCCTGTTTTGCCGTTGGCTGTGTTTTGCACGTCCCATACCGCTGCGGTCCCATGTGGGGCAAGACGGGGGTTTGAGTGGGAAACTCGTGCAGAGTTGGGCCGGGAGGGGGGGAGGACAGTAGAGGCCCTGGGGGGGCAGGTTTGCTGACGGGAAGCGTGTCCCCCGGACCAGCCCCATGCGTGGCGTCGGCCAGCCGCTATGACCTCGGCCCGGGCGTCACCTTCCCGCTGAAACGCCAGAGTCTGTTGTGGAGTTTGCCTGCGCTTGCCGGGTCGGCTGCAGCGAGCAACTGGTGCCGAGTGCCGGGACGCAGGGGCCAGGGGCCGTGCCGGCCTTGCCTGCAGAGGTGATCCGGGGAGGCGGGAGCTCCCTTCTCGCCGCTGCGGAGTTTTTGAAAAGGGAGGTTGCGCGCCCGCTCGCTCTTCTTGCTGGTGCGGGTTTGAAAAAGCGCACTCTCTCACTGCACGAAACGCCTCACAGTTTTGTGATTTATCTGTGTTTTAAGCAGGCTTCTCTGCTGATGGGGCCTGGCTAGCTAGTAAGAGGTGTCAGTGAAGCGCCGTCAAGCCAAGTGAGGGGAAAAAGAGCTTAGTAGCCCAGCCTCTGCCGACTGCGTAGTAGGGGTGCTTGTAGCAAAGGACACTTTCAGTTTCAAAGGTGACGTACGTGCTTATGCTGTACAGTCGCCGGCTGGCCTGGAAAAGACAAGCAGTTATCTTGCAAATAAAGGTTTGCTACAGGCAGCTTGCGGTGTCCCTGTCTTCGGCGTTGCTTGTCAGGTGTCACAAATAGTATAAATAAAGGTTTCTTTCACAGATAGTAAATAGCGGGTTTTCTAAAGGCAGTTTAATAGTAAGTGATGAAACTTCAAAGGCCTGGCTTTGACAAAGAGTATTACTAGACTGGTTGTTGAGGTACATTTGGTCTTAAAATACTCAGCTTTTCACCATCACTGGTTTTTGGTGGTGGTGGTGTTTTTGGGGTTTTTTTTTGTTACCTGTTGATGTATCTTTGGTAGCTTTGATAAAGGAGCAATGTGGACATCTTTATGTGAAGATAAAACGGGGTTTTGTTTCTGAACTGTGATGTAGATGAGCTGTGTGTTCTTGGCTGTTATCATAATGCGGTGTACTGCTTCCTAATTTCATTCAAATGAGTAAATGTGAGTGCATGTAAGCATTTGCAGAATAAGGCTTTGTGGGCAAGGGGTCATCTGTTGCATTTCAACTTCCTGTTTTTAAATGATCAAAAATCTTCGCTAAAGAATAACATTTTAAAGGAAGTATTTATATATTTTTAAAATTATTTTAAAGCGCTGGTCATATTTGACATGTCTTGCACTTTAGAAGTCATCTTTCCTTTGTTTGCAGAATAAATGAAATTTGGTACCGAGAGTATGGATTCTCTGCCACATCACCTTGTGCCTCTGCCATATCACAGCCTTGTGAAGTGCTGTACAGCTACTGTCAAGGTCATAGAACAGATTTAAAGATATAGCACTGTAGTTTTATTGACATCCAGAGTCTCTGTGCTATGTACTGTGAAGTACAAACTATTGAAGCAGTCAAAGCATTTTTTGTGTTTTAGAAGAGAACGTAGGAAATTCCCATTATAGGAAAGCAATAATCAGGACGTCATTCTAAGACGTCATCCTGTCTAGTGTTTTGTAAAGTGCAGAAATGATTACAGCTTAACTGAGAAAATTGTGACACATTAAACAGAAGGGGAGAAGCCTTTTTCTTCCTACCCTTTGTCTCCTTTTTAAAGAAAAGATGTCATTCAGTGGTAGAATCTGCTAAAAATCAAGTTGCTTTGTCACAAGTATTGAATACAGTTTGAGGGGAATTAAGGTTGTAATGCGGAATGATTTTGGATCACTTCGTGTCATGTATTTTTTAATAGTAGTGTTGCGGCAGATAAAGTTCATACCTGTATTCAACTTAGTTCAGTCATCACCCTGGTAATGTGTTTGGTGTATTTTGAAATAGGAAAGTTTGTTGCAGAAAAAGACTTTGCAGACACTGAGGAAATCTTGGGAGAGAGCAAGAGGGTAGAAAGGAAAGCAATGATTGAAAAAAAAACAATTTGTTTCTCTGTAACTATGTGTTTGATTCTTTAAATCAATTTTAGTAATATTGAAATGTACTTTTTTTGCATTGAAGTGGCATGATGTGAATTCAGTAGTGGATACCTGCAAACAAATATCACCGTAGTAAATTTGCTGCTTCGTAAATTTATTTTTTGTAATTTTTTTTTTAGTTCTCCTTAAAACAATACTCCTTCTTTTCATCCTCAGTTTTTTCCAAAATTTTTCCAGGACACTGTCTCATGAATAAATGCAAACTCCTGAAATAAGTGCGGTTAGGAGTTCACATTACTGTGCTTATCATTGGTGGGTCTGGAAGGACAGGAACCAAGTTTGAAGGCATATAAGCCTTCATTATCGAGGATGCACCATATTGACTAGAAGGTTCAAGTTTCTCTCAGTAGTTAAATGCATGCAAAGTTAATGTTTTGAAGTTGCACAGAAAGAATGAAAGGCAATGTATTTTTTAGCAACTTATAGATGCCTTTCTGATGTGGCTAGTGATGAGAAAATCTCACAGTCTTTGGACCAGAATCTGGTTAATTGCTCCATGTTTTCATACAGCGCTTCAAAATGTACTTGTTAAAATTTCAGCTTTTGGTGCTGTAAATGTATACCAACTCAAAATTCATAAATACTAGTCTTAAAGAAAATTACAAGTAATACAAACTCTTAATATAATTTTTCTTTTCAACGTATTGGTAGCTTTTCTTTGGTTTGTGGGCACAAAATAACACAACTACTATAAAAGAGAAGAGAGAATGTTTTAGGCAGGTAATGAAAAAGAAATTTTGGGTCACTTTTAGTTCAGGTATTTTAGAAGTGGAAGTTGCTATTTTATGTCCTTTAAATAAGCTGTGAACCTTTTACAAGGTTCTACATTGATACGGTCATAATTATGGTTATCATTAACTGTGCCCTTAATCAGGCAGTAACCTTGCATTTAATTTTGAACATAAAAATAATTCAATGAGTCTTCATCAGGGCTTCCTTTTAAACACACATTTTGCTAAAGGCCTGATGACCATTTCAAAAGTAAAGCCTTAAAAGATTTTCAAATTATTCTATTCTTAAGCTGTAAATCCTTTCTTTAGGTGGAACTGACAAACCGTGACTAAGGAGGAAGCTGCTATTGCTACTACCAGCTTTCCCCACCCACCTTTCAACTTCTATGCTATTTTGAAAAGTGGTGTCAGAAAGGTGTCTGGTGTGTTTCTGGGTTTGTTTTTTTTTCTTTTCCGTCATCTTCTTCATTCAAAATACAGAATTAGCTGAACTGAAATACCTTTGTATTTCATTGCATCCTCCAAGCAAACTAGAGTGGTATTAACCGATCAAGGGCAAAGTAGGTCCTGAGTTGTGTGATGCTGGGGCTTGTTTGTTTTGTTTCTTTTAAACATCATATTTCTATCTGTTTAAACATGGATAGACTTTACACACAAATAAACTAAAACCAAAGTGATCAGATGTTTGGATCTCATTAGTTTCATCCAAGTGGGTTCTGTTGTGTCATAGTTTATTGTAGAAAAATAAGTCTTAGTAACCAATTTGCACCTGTAGATTTAACACCTAGCTGCTGTGCTCAGTTCTGCCTTCGTGGTTCCATGTAGTAGTGTTATTTATGTGGCTGCTCCTGCCCAGTTACGTTTTCTGTGTCTGAAACCAAAAGGACACTCAGAATCGCTTAGCTCCCTTCTATGATGGTAGCGGCAACTGGGAAAACAGTTTAAATGTTTATGGCATCTTAGAGCTTCCTCTTGTCATATTCATTCACTACTTTGACATTTGTGAAAAGAATAAAAGAAAATTTCTGTTTGTGAAGATACTTAATAAAGCAGGTAGTCCAATTATTCTTTGCTAAATGAGCTTCCTCATGTTACGAATTATTCTTCAAATGTAGCTGTTACCTGGTGTAATAAATTTGAGTCCAGATTTCCTGGTCACAGCAATTCCAGTTCAGAGCATCATACTCAGGAAATATCTTGTGATTAGTTTAATTTCTTAAATGCTTTGTACTTTTTATACTGTTGTGCAATCATACATCTGCTCACGGCTGAAAATACTTGAGAATTTTAACTTAAACAATTATGTTGGGGTTTGTAATCTGTTTTGTGTTGGATTTATCTTTGTTCATTTGGGCTTTTTTAGTTTTAAAAATACACAGCCAAAACTCTCAGGTCCCAATCAACAGGAAATAATAAACAGGCTTAATTAATAACAAGAGGAGACAATTTGTGTTGTTATATTAGAAAAACAGTGTCATTAGAGGTTATGTAGTGTGTTGGTGCAGCTGCAGCAAAGGACAAGAAATATCTGCAGAACAAAGTAGCATCCCTGATAAAAGCACCTTTCTGCATAAAGCTTTTCTCACTGGTACAGTAAGAAACTGTACTCAGATCCTTATTCAGAGATTACAGGTCTTAGTAGTGGCTGAAGGAAAGTAAAAAAATATGTTTTCCATGTGCTGCTTTTCTGGAAATTGAACATGATTAAATTTTATATTGAGAATACAATTTCCTTAAAACAAGCCCATTATATTCTGGGCTACTGAAGTCATGGATGGGAGAAGAAATCATAGTAAACATTTTGAAATTTGCCTTTAAGTGTTAATTTTTTAAGTTTGTTTCATTACTGGGTTAAAATTCCTTCAGAAAAAGCAAATAATTGATGGGGCTTCTTGTCAATTTGAGCAAGTTAACAATCACATTTTAAAAAAATGCTATTTCTTTCCCTGTTTGTGCTAACGTGATCTCTGCCTAAAATGGAAGTGGAAGTCTACGTAATGTTTTGGTATGGAAGTATACTTCATGTTTTGGTTCTGTTTACTTTGCATGTTTCAGAATACTATAGCTGTTTATCACTTCTTATTTTGAATGAACCTGTGACTTGCTGTCTGCAACACCTACTTTTATTTTCCTCTTTAAAAAGAAAAGCATATGTGTATGTACAGCTTGCATTTTCCTGTTTTTTTCAAACTCTCCATCGAGACAGTGTTCATCCAAATGATAAATATTTGGTCCAATCTTAACCTTTGTCTGGGGACTTCCAAAACAGTAGTTTATTAGAATGGATGCAATCAAAATGAGTAGTTGAGAACAATGTAAATAAAATAATCATTGGTAAAACCTTTTCTTTGTTAAGATTTTGCTTGTTCAGTATTTGACAGGGGTGTGTGTCTCTTCTCCCCTACCTCCCCCCCCTTCCTCCAGGAAAAATAATTCAGTAGCAGCTTCATTAGTGACAGTGGCAAAGGAAGTACAAGGTGCTGGTAGCTAACAGCTTTTAAGAGCTTAATTGTGTAGACCTGCTTTAAGCAGGTCTGGACAATATGTTTACAAAATGCCAGCAACTATTTGGAATTTTGACTGTACAATATTCTTTTAGCCACACTGAGATTTTTTTTTTTTAAATATCCATTAATTAATAAAAAATTGAAGTGGTTGGAAGGTCACACACATAGAGCTTAAACTAAGGGTTGCCCCTATAACTGCTGTAGGTTCATGACCCAACTTGTGTGACTTCTGAAACGTCAGGAGAACTGAGCTTGTGTATTATGTATCACCTGCTGTTTTGTGCAGAGGTAGAAAACTGAAGTTCTCAGACTTCTTTCCCCTTGCTCCCCATGCTTCTCTAAGAATATGTTCTTATAATAAAGATTTTTGCTCTGGAGCTGTGTGGCTGATACTTTGGATTATAAGGAGAATGGAGTACTGTCTGACATTGAGAGATGGCCAAAGCTAACGTTAAAGGGCTAGTCATTAAAAGGGATGAGCAGCATTTTGTCTTTGGATGCCCTCCAGTGATAAAGCCTTGACTTTAAACGTCCTGGATAAGTCTCTCTCTTCTGTCAGAGCAGCCCTCTCTGTCCTCTAGCCAAAATCTCAGCAGCTCTTGTCCTGCTCCCAGCCCTGACCTAGTAACTGACAGCATCTATTGCACAATACATTTCCCAGCATCTCCATTTGGGAAATGCTGATCTCTAAAACAATTGTCTCTGTATGGATACAGTTTATGTTTTTCAAAGGACGGAAGGGTGAGACTCAAGGATACCTAGTTGCCATCAAAAGTAGTAAAGCAATACCAAGTAAAACACATTGCAGACTGTAGAGTACAACAGTTCCTGTTCCTCAGTGTTTCATTGCTGCTACAGGATTTAAAAGAACTTGATGCTGTTCCTAAAAACATAGCTTTCCATTATCAAGTAGCAAAAATACACTTGAAACACAAATGTCTTTGCCCCTCTTTCATCTTTATGACCTTCTATTTTAATAAGCAAAATAAAGAGGCTATGAGTATAATCACAGCGAATGTCATTACTTTCATTGTGTCCAGACAGAAGTTTATTTTTAATAGGTGAATTCCAGTGAAAGCAAAGTTAAATAGAAAAACACACTCCACTAGAAAACCTACATGAAAAAAGGTACTTTCAGTGTGTTAGATGAAACTTGCATCTTGAAGCTTACTTTCTGAATACCAGCCTTGGAAGATAAGAACAGGCTGATGGAAAATGTCTCATAAGGACAGAGATGCATATTCTTCAATATAAAATCTTACTTAAACTATCAGACTAAATCCAGCTCACCCTGGGTAATAAAGATTATGATTCACTACTTTAGGTATTGTCAATGCACCTTTTACAGCATATGCTTTAATTTCCATTCTGTTAAACCTATCTGTGCTATAACCAGGTCTTCCACCAAATAAATCCTGAACTCAGACTTCAAAGTGAACTAATTAAAATAGAGCAGGCAAATTTTAGAAAACCTGAGTTGATTTCCTGTTATTTGAAACACAATAATCTGCAGATAACCTGAGGATATTATATGCACCTTGTCACCTCAGTTTTATGCTTTTATTTTGTTCAGTTGGCTCAAAGTACAGAAAGAGACAAGTAACTGTTAGGAGTTTCCACTTGGCATCCCTCTCTTTTATGATGAGGTAGACCTTTGTGGGATAAAAAAGTTAGTGATACTGTTCATCCTTCATCTCTCCAAATTGATTTTTTCAGAAGCCCCAACAAAATACCAAAGCCCAAAAAAACTCCAAACATTTAAAATCAGAAAATGTAGATAAAAAGTAGAATCCTGCTTATCATGTCTCTCTTTGAAGATCTGGGAAAGGAACTATGTCATGTTTCATTGTTTTTTTTCTTTAGTCCTATATGAAATGTTAATTTCGTCAGTAAGTACACTGGAGCATTTAAAAACATGATTAAATAGATTTGAGGTACTGAAAATCAATTGTTTGGTATTTTTTTGAGGGGTGGAGGTGAAATTTTCCAACTCCAGGCTAGTATTCGCATTACTTTATTTCCTGCTTGGAGGAATAAGAAATCTGCCAATTTAGTGGTATATATACTCTTCAGATTTTTAGCTAGGCCAGCATGTGAATGGATGTACGAAGAAAACAATGGAAGTTGTCTGTTTTTACGAGGCATGCAGCCGCTGGATGTCTGAGTTTTCAGAAGTCACTGAATTACTAGTGTGTGGATCAAACATTAATACCTGATTCCTCCTTGGTGACAACATTGGTATTGAACTATGCTTGTCTGTAGAAGGGTAACAGGAAGAAGTCCCATTGCCTTTTTGTAGGTATTGGCTTGCATACTGCTATCAAAGAGGTTTATCTTATTTTTAATATTCAGTCTGGCACGTTGAAGAGGAAAAACAGAAATAAGGATCTGGACTCCAAAAAAACAAGGAACCAAAAAAAAAAAAAGGTAAGAGAAACCTATTTTTGTTTTTGGAAGGTGGTTAGGTACAGTGGATAGTAGAGAACAGCAGGACAAAGATCTGAAATCAAAGAACCAAGATAACAAGAAATGAGAATTCTTGTTCTGGGATGAGAGCATTCCTACATTAATTATGTTGTTTCCATTTAAAATACCTGATCCTTTAGAAGCTTTGAAACAATTACTTACTCAGAACAATGAATGAACTTGAGTTCCCCCAGCTGTGTCTACTTGTACCTGGTATTACTGCGTTATTAAGGGGGAGTAGTGCAGTAACTGACATTGTTTGCTTGGTTGACTGGTGCAACCTCGTCATCTACCATATATGTGTATGTAGCTATAGCTTTCTAAATTATTTTTCTTCTTCTTTTTAACCTTTTTCACCGTGTCAACTGAAACTGTGGAGAGAGAAAAGAATGCTGCATGCATACGTAGAAGCACACACCAGTACACTTGTAGTCCCTCAGTAGACACAGTTGTGCTTAGCTGGATTTTACATTTTCGTGTTGTGCTATCAGCTAGAAGACATTTTTTCACTAACTTTTACATTTTCATGCTAAAAAAATACCATAAGTTAAGATGCTTAGTTTCCTGTGCCCCATTATCTAAAAGACTCCAGACATCTCCAGTATGGAGGCTGTCATGGTTGATTGTGGACTGCAGGTATGAGCAAGTTTTGGTTTGTTTTGTTTTTCTTTTTTTTTTATTGTTAATGGAAGTTTATAGTACTATTTGAGAATCAGAGGTTACATGGGAAGCAGGCATGTATGGTAAAACAAACCTCCATAAAACCATTACAATCCCAGTCAGCTTCAAATGAGAGAGATGTGGCTTTGACTTGACTTCTCTAAGATGCATACAGTAGTATCTACTCCAAAATACAGCTCATATAAGGAGAAAATGAACAAAGCTGCTGGTGGTAGATGCTAATCTTACCACTTAATGCAAGTAGGAAAGGTGCTCAGAAACTCAAGTAGTAAGGAAAAAGACCAATTAAAACTAATACAGTTAATGCTTAGGGCCTGGTTTTATGCAAGTGTCTTTCTGATGTGTTAATTGTGTTACTGATTTCTTGGTTTTGCCCCAGTTTTCTCGGAAAAAGGATGCTTAGGGATTTGTTAACTAAGTAAATCCTAAGGAAACAAGTTCCCAGGTGGGGCTTCTGGAACATTTTTGTTGTTGGTTTGGCTTTGAAAGAGAACAAAACATAGAGTGAAACTGAGAGTGGTTTTTGCCTTGGCTCTGAACCGGTAATCAAGTGGCAGTTTACATACACAAAGGTATATGTTTGCACGTCTAAAGCATCATGTGTTTGGAATAAACTGACTTGTCGGTCAAGACAGTGCCTTTAGCCTTTCCCCCAAACACTGCAGGTGACTAGACACCTGTACTGGTGTGAGGGAGATTGTATTTAATACCTGGTTAGAAATTCATTAGTACAGACCTACTGCAATTAGTTGGTGTGTGGGTAAAATGAGCTTGCTGCTTCTGAGTATAACATTCATCTTTAATGACTAATGGTTTGGTCTTACGACATTGTTCATTGCATCAGGCAAAAAACCAGAAATTACTAATTTGATCACAGGAAATCAAAAGACTGATTCAGATATATATATGTTTTATTTCTGCATGGATTTTAAATTTTGTATGGAAGTACTTTAAAGTTTTCAGTAATTCTGCTTTTGTGCTATTTTTCCACTTGGTTGAAGTCATAGATTGTAGAGCGGTAAATGTGACCAAGGCACATAGCAGGTGTGAAAATGCCCTTCTTCCACGGAGTTCTGCTGGAGTGAGTGTGGTGCAGTCTGAGAAACTAGAGTTGGTCAAGACAATAGAACATACTGCTGAACTTGTCCTCTTGGGCTTACAGAAAAAAGCTGTGAGGTGCTTTGTTTGGAAGTTTTGCAAAGAAATATACATCTAGGGAACAGGCAGATGGGCAGATGCTATTCAGAATTATTTTTTTTTTTAAATTCTGAACAAGTTTTATTCTGATCAAGAGTGAACTTTGTTCAGAAGTTTTGACTAGATTTCCCCCTTGCAGCCCCTGTCATTTTGTGATTTACCATATTATCTGGGTACTTTAGGAATTTTGGAACACAGTTTTGTGTATGGCTCATGAAATAATAAGTGATTAAATACAAGAGATCAGAAAATAAGACTTCTATGAGCAGTTTTCTTTATGCAGAAAAAATCTGGCATTTTGCACTCCCAGTTACCTAATTAGTGTGCTTTAGCACTGTGGGTGTATTTTCTGACACTTGCTTAAAAATGTTGGCTGTTGAGATCTTCAGATCTTTTTCTGCAGTATCTTACTTTTTAGCTGGGAAGTGTTTATCAAAGTCTGAATTACAGTGATTTAGTGATTTCAGTAGCTTCTCAGTTGGTCATAAGGCTGATACTCTTTATATGGAGTGGAAACATCTTAGTGAAGTTTATTACATTCTGAAGGTCTTGTTATGCCTCATGTGTTGACATTTTCCCTCGTAAGGATTAATAAAACAATAACGTTATTGCTGAAAATAATGGTTTGCAGAATGTGTCTGTGAGATAATGTCATTGACTGTCATTGCTTTTTATATTGCTGACATCCTAATATGTTAGGTAATGAAGTACTGCATGGGTGTCTGTGGCTGCTTGTTATATTTGTTACTCAATTCTGGCCAAAATACTATGACCAGGTATTTGATATTTGCTTAAATATTACAAATAAATATTATCCAGTAAACTTTTCACTCTAAAATGGAATTACAATCAGGTGGCTACTTTTATTTTCTACTTAAAAATGTATTTATTCTCATGGGCCCCTTTTTCCTGGAAATCATCTGTGTCTAAAGTGTCTCATTCCACCATTTAAAGTTTTCTATCTGCCTGGGATAAATGGCTATTATGTTGTTTTTGGAGCTTATTAACAAGATGAGTTGAGCCTCCATCAAAGTGAAGTACCCAAGTACTTCCAATTTTCAACTATTCCAGTTTTCTTTTAGATATTTGTCTTTCTTGTTCCTGTAGAAGCTATACAGTGACTCAGTTTTTCTTTACTGGTTTCCTGATAACTTGTCACTCTCTTTCATAGGGCAGTAGGTTTTCACAAGTCACTTTGCATTGCTGGGAAACTGGGCTCATCTTTATTGTGGTGGCATATGAGAGCCAGTGACATGTTTCTATGTATTTTTAGTTACTAACATATTTAAAAGGTCTGCTTGCATGCAGACATGAGTCTTTTGAAATAGTCTTTATGGTTGTTTTCCCTTGGAGAGCCTTTTTTTTTTTAGTAAGATCAGCTTAAAATTGCAGTGTTTCAATAACATCTAGATAAAAGGAAATACACGAGATTTTTATAACAGACCTAATAAATTACTAAGAAAATTTCCAGGCTCTGCTACTGTCCCAAGTAAATCTAAGCCAGGATAAACTTTCCTGTTGTTGAACATGACATTGTAGACACGTGAGAGAGGATTTGGTGTAACTGCTGTTATCGGCAATCAGTTGCTGTGGGTAGGAAGCAGTTGTGGACCTCTGGAAATAAAGTTGCCCAGAATTACTCAATGTTTGACACCTAGTTTTGTGTAAAATAAAAATAGGGTACGTTCGTGCTTGGAGATACCTATCTAGCATTTAGCAGTACTTTATGAAAAAGCCTTTAGGGTTCATTCATGAATGCCCAGAAGTCTTTTCATTGTATAAAAATGCAATGTTCTTTGTGTGCAAAACTTTGATAATTGTTTTGCCTAAACTCTAACAGGAGAATAGTCAAAACAAAGGCAGGAACAAATTAATTGCTGATTTTAATGAATTATAACATCAAGACTTTAATTGTAATTTTTAGTTGCTTGGGAGAAAAGGAATAAAATCTTATCAATAGCCTACTCTGTCCTTGGAAATACTGAGAGAGTATACCTTGAGAATATTTTAGAAAGGATTATTACAAGTAAAATAAGAAGGGTCTAAAATGGGTTTGTAACTTTACTGTGTTTCAGGTTTTTATTTGCTATACATTGAAAAGGGAAAAAAAAAAAAAAAACAACCTTCTGATGATGTTTTTGTGTTTCAGGACTTAAAATGGCAGGAGAAGACTCCTATATTATGGGAGTGCCTGATCCCCAAGTAAGTAGATTTGTGTATTTTCAGTATCCCAGTATTCTCTCCTAGCTCTCTGTTTAGACTTCCTCTCATTTTGTCCTCTCATTTCGTAGGCTTCATAACATGGAGATATTAAAGTGTTCTAGCTATTGTCAGAAATCAGATGTGTGGAAATGTGGTGTGTTCTTTTTTCTCTAACGTGTTTTTTATGTGATCCACAAAGTGCCTTGCCACTGGTGAAGTGGCAGAGAAGAGAGGAAAGGTAGGCCTGCTGAAAGAGGCAGTTGAAAAAACACTTATTTGTATACCATCTGCCCCTTCTCCTTGTTCCAAATGTCTTCTGTGGTGGGCATTGCGTTTTATCTCCAAGTAAAGCCCCTTATGCCCTAAAAGGCCCTTTCGTGTCATCTTTTGTGAAATTCACATTGACTTTGATGACTAAAATGTTCCTTCACTCACAGAGGTCAATAGGCCTAACTTCAGAAACTCTTCCTGACCTCATTAGACTGTTTTATGCATCATTCTCACAATTCAAATGAATGATAGGTGAAGAACAGGTAATTTCTACTCATCTTAATTTCCAAAAAGAAGCTATTTTCTCCTTTCATCCTTGCTCCACTTTGGAAAAAGAGAGGTTTGTACCTCTCTTGTGCAGTGAGTAGAAACATGTCAGTATTCCAAAAAAACCCCAAATAATTAAATTTTAACCTGGGTACACTGTTTTCTCGTATTAGAGCTTGTAAGTGTATTTATATAAAGAATGTAGTCTGTGGGGTTTAATCACAGAAGTGGAAATAAGAACTCACAGGTTCTCAGTGAGGCCTTGGGCAAGACATCAGATTTTCAGAGTTTACTCTGTAAATGGAATATATAGCTGTTAGTGCATGTAAGCAAAATGTGTGCTTAGAAACTGCACTGAGCTCATGATACTGGCGGAACTTGGTCAGTACTGTTGGCTTTGCTTTTGCTTTTGCAAGAAAAAAATTAAAGCAGCTATAGAATGTTTGCATACTGCAGCAAAGTGTAGTCTCAGTATTTGCAGAGAACTTTCAAATTCTTTGCTGGTAGATGCATCATGAAATAATGTTACACATAGTAATAAAATATGCATTTTCTTTCAATATAGATGTTTGCAATGGATCAGTTCTTAGGAATGAACACATTATTTAATAATACAAATTACATCACTTCAGACATACCACTACGAACAGGTAGGAACCATTGCTGCTTGACTGTACTATTGTCCTTCTCTTTCTTCCAGTTTGTGTTTTTGTGAAGTTCTTTTCATAGGCTTTTTGTAGATGCACTCTCTTGTTTCACAATACTAGATTCCACCTTTAGGCATATCTTTATTACCCTCATGAAACTTTCAGCTGTGAGGCAAATCTGATTTTCTTTTGGCTTGTAGAGAAATAAAGTTTCAATTAGTTAAGTGCTTTTGGTGACCAAAGTGCTGTGTGTGACCTCTTTTTAGAAATGATATTGTATTTTTTTTCTTAATTTACATCTTCAGTGATCTTGTTTCTATTGCCAGTTTGCAGAGTGCAGTATGTACCTTTTTTTTTTTTCTTTCCAGTGGTGTTTCATTTGTTGTAATAATTCTTAGGGTGATTGTTTCTCACTAATGAAATGTAGAAGATATTCAACTTCCTGTATTGTTTGAATACATTTTTCCTTCTTGGTGATTTCTCTGTTTCCTGTAAAGTGTCAGTCTGGTGTTAAAAGTACCTGACAGTTTCTTAATAATAACACGAGTTTAGAAGTTCAGGGTCAAATTTTGCAATCAAGTGCTGAAATTAGGCAAATAGTATTCTGCAAATGTCTGATATGCTGTTTGCCCAGTGTGGTTCTAAAAGAGGAATGCCAAACAGAAGTGTGTATCTTAGCCAGAATTAGCTGCTCCATCCAACCTTGATCAGGTTTTGCTTGTTAGATTTCTTGAAAAGTATTCATTCTTGCTTGAATTTAGAATACTATTTGTCCTGCTTTGTTTATTAGAATAGCTTCTGTGAAAGGAGAAAGGAAATAAAAATTTGTTTAGGTGTATGAGGTTTTTCTCAATATACATCTCCAGTAGTATTTCTTCCCTACAGCTATTAATGCCTTTTAACACGACAGCTTTCTGTTGCTGATCTAGTGTTCTATCAGGATGTAGCTGGCATCTTCTGTATTGAGATTTCTTGCTTTTGTTGAAGAAGCAAATCACTTTTATTCACAATATGTGATTCCTGATCTAGTGAAAAGTGTCCCTGCCCGTGGTTGGGGGTTGGAACTAGATGATCCTTGAGGTCCCTTCCAACCCTGACAATTCTTTGATTCTGTGATACACCTGACTGCGGTGAGAATGTGAAGGGTAACATGAAATAAAAGATTAGGATTTACTCAATAGGTAAAATTACAGCCGAAAGTAGCAATAAATGCTGATTTAGAAAATAAAAGGCATGCTTATAGTTTCAGTGTTTACTGGTTTAAAATATAAATTCAGGTTTTTTGAGTGGATTAATAGTGATGAGGAAAGGTCAAGAAACACATATGGTAGCTATAATTTTGTTTCAAGATAAAATGTTCTGAAGAGCAAAGCTCTTGACAAATATGGACAAGCATCCAACAAACTAATGTTGTAATCATTTGTTTGCAATGTGCTTTTATTGATGCAGATAAAATTGTTCAGTAAGATTCATCTGTGTAGGCTTAAAAGGCTTGTGCATTGTATACCAAGAGGTTTTATTTTTCTTCATTGTTCTTTCAGAGTTTCTGTGAAACAAGTGAGGTTCTTGTGATTTTCATTTCCCTATAATCTCTCTTAAATGTATCTTTTAAGCTTGCTCTGTACTCCTCATGCCAGATTCATTCCATACAAATTATTCAAATATATAAAACTGATTTTCAGATATCTGTGTCCTGTCTAAACTAGAAAACAGCTGCTCTTAAAGACATGTGGGGGAGTCAAGAATTCACTGAGTTCTGCAGTCACAAACCCCCCTCACTTGTCTAAGCAGAGCTCTGTCCTTTAATTTGCAGAAATCCTTTGGAAGGGCCTCTGTTTCGATGGCACTGCTCTTTTCTACTGCTCCCCTTATAGGTGGCAAATTCTCTGTGTACAAAATGGGATTTAATAAAGACCCATGGATTTCAGGTTATCAGAAAAAGTCTGATGATGCTGTAGTGATTTTGCTTCTGGAGTATATAATGTTGACTTTTACCTTTGCTTGAAACTGTTGTGTCATTCCTATGGACTAACTCTTCAGTTGTAAGGTAATACAATAATTTATATATTAAGCTATGTATGTTCCTACATAGCAAGGCCAGGTAAAAGTTCATGCAAGATTTTCCAAAAGTACTTCCATTTGAGGCATGGAGAGGCTGAAAGAAGCGTTCTTAAAAAGGCTTTTCTCTAGGACAGTTGGGTGATTTAAACAGAAAGAACCAAAGGCTTTAGTTGCTCTTCATGATTTGATGTGGTGCATACATCCTTCTGTCTCTGCATTCATAAATGTGCAGTGTCAGACTTAACTACATTGATGTCAGGTTTAATATGTAACTTTGGATTGCTGTATCATGCCAGCATAGCTGAGTCAACAAATAGCTGGGGAATTTGGGGACTTTCTGATGATAGATGTCCTGCTGTTATGTTAATATTTACAGGAATAGTAGAAAACCTTTTGAGATGCCAGGGAAAGGATTTTCTCAGTGAGGTTGTCAGTGCTCAAGCAGCTTTGCTTGCTTTTTCTTATGTATGTCTTCTGTAAGGGGTCTTGGTTATTTTGTCTCTAAAGCTGTAGTAGATTGTTATGTAGTTCTAGTTCTATGTTTACATCTAAATGTAGGAAGATAAGTAGTTTCTGTGTGCTTTTGAGAAAATAATTTATCTATAGCAAATGCCGTAACAGTGCAATCTGCAGGACTGAGCTGTGTGTTTAGAACGCTACCAGCAGCAAAGGAAGTATGTCAAAAGGTCAGCCTCTTCTTGGCTCTTTGGGAAGTATCCTCCTTTTGAGAGGAGGCATCCTCAGTGGCATTGGGGATGGATGGAGCATTATCCATGGCATATATTTAGGCAGTATGATGTCTGTTGTGTGGTGGAGGGACAAAGTGATGCCTTAAATTAGAGAGGAAATTAGCAGAACTCCAAACAAAGTGTTTTATAATTTTTTGTATTTCTTACTTCCTCCTGATTATATAAGGCCATCTACAACCATGTACCTTAGCAATCTGTGCTCCACTTGGAGGTGGTTTGGGGAACTGGTCTAACTAGCTGCTGGCTGGTGGTGTGTTTTTAAGCTTGTGAATCTGAAGCAGAGCAATCAGCAGCTGAATAGTCAGCTAGATGAATTACCTGGAAGCTGCTACAATTCCAGTTTTCTCATGTTTCTTTAACTCCTGCCTAACTCTCTGTGATGCTTGTTGTTGAGAAATGAGAAGGGCATAGAGGGAAGAAGAAAGCCCTTACAGATTTTTTTTTTTTTTTTAAGAAAGAAAATGTTAGAGATTGAGGAAGCAAAAATTAGCTATTTTCCCTGTCCCATAGCAGTGGCCCTAATCCTCAGAAGCATGAGCAGACTTGCATATTGCTTATGGTGGTTTCTCTAGATCTTCTGTGTTTTTATTTTGAAGAGTGAACCAAGGGCAGAGAGAGGTTAAGCAAAGCCCATGTGGTGCTTACTTTGAACACTGCAAGAAATAAGATGCAAGAAAGTGTTCTGTGCAGATGAGTCACTGAGCAGGAGGACATGTCAATGCCCCTCTTGGGAAGGATAAGACACTACACCTGAAGTTTGAGCTTTTAGCAACAAGGGATCACTGCCAGGGTAGAAACAGGGGTGGTTGTTGGATTTAGCAAAGAAAGGATATGAGTGTTTCCATCCACATCCACAGAGAAAACTAGAACACAATTAAAAGGGTAGGATGCCTGTTCTGGGGAAGCACTAGCAGAGAAGAGGCAAGGGGAGGACTTCTTCCTGGCTGGTGGCAGGGTGAATTGAACAGCTTCAGGTACTATGTAAGCTCTTAAAGCATCCTTCTAGTCCTGTTGGGCTGCCAGACCTGCAGGGATATCCCACCAACCTCACAGACCTACTTGTTTTCTTGAGTTTGTATTAATGGGAAGAAGGAACCACAAGATGATCTAAGATGGGTGTTCCTTTATGTATGTGCAGTGTAAAGCTTGTCAAGAGGAAGAAAGAAACTAAGTGGTGGGTGTGTCAAGATGCAGGAGGACCTCTGACTCAGGCAGGAAGGAAAATGAAGAAATGTAGCAGTTGAAGAAAATGGGGGAAGTGGGATTGTGACTCAGGCTGGAGGGGAGGCAGTGGGATGCAAGTTGGCCTGTGGCAACCAAGGCAAGAAGACATAAAAGGAAGCACTGAAGCTTACCCAGGATGTGGCAGTCTGCACCAAACCCCCTTCCAGGCCGGAGGACTGCATATTTTACTTACGGTTCTTAGCCCTCCTGACTGCTGCAGTGCCACACAAACTGCAAGGACTGCACGTGTCAGAATGTGGCTCTTGGCAGCTACAGAAGTCATCCTGTGTAGAGGCCAGCTCCATGGCTGTCTGCTGCTTCAGTCTCTCTATAGGGCAAAAGCAAAAGTTAGCCATACCTTCAGTAGTGTTCCTTCTTGTGGTTGTTAAAAGGCTCTTTAAACAAGAACTTGAAGCAAGCAGCTTCCCAGCCTAGAAGAGAGGTGCAAAAGATCATCACAAATATCATAATTATTAGTTCGTCTTAAAAGGTGCACACCTTAAGGTTCCTGCTGTTTGTTTCTTTAGACCAGATGTGCAAGTGAGAGAAAGTAAATAATAAAAAAGCTTCCCTATGCAAAACACTAAATATTCTTTCCTGTTCAGAAAAGACGAGAAAGAAAGAAGGAACCACACGTAGCTAGTGTTATGCTATCTGCCTGATACACTTCAGGGAAGTATTCAGTTCAGTGAAGAGAGTTGTGTGAGACCTTTAACTAAGTAAAATCTTCCATGTAGTCAAAATAATATGGCCTCTATGCTTGGAGGCTATCTTGAATATTGCTAATTTATTTTAAAATGGGTTGTCCAGGGAGGTTGTGGCTGCTCCCTCCCTGGAAGTGTTCAAGGCCAGGATGGATGAGGCCTTGAGCAACTTGTTCTAGTGGGAGGCATCCCTGCCTGTGGCAGGGACTTGGAACTGGATGATCTTGGAGGTCCCTTCCAACCTAAACCATTCTGATTCTATGATTTTGGATGTGGTTAAGTATCTTCTCTGGACTATTATTTGGATCTCATTCAGATGCTGTACCAGAGAATTATTTAGTCATTGTAAAAGAGAAAATGTTTAGTCACAAAACTCAAGGGTTAAATTAAGACCTCGCAAAAGGTTGATGTAAATATGTTGGATATGATTTATATAGTCTGGATTACGGATAACTGATACCTCATTTGCTTTTGTACAGTTATATCGCATGAGTTTTGTACTTTCCTAGTATTAGTGTGTTTTTGGGTTTCTTTGTCAGTATATTTATGTGCTTTTTAAAAGTTTTTTCAAAGGGGGCATAAGAACCACAGTCCTAAGTTTTCCATTTTCCTGAGTGATTTTGCAAGGCAAAATCATTTCAGCTTTACAAAGAATTCCCCTTGAGCTTTGCAATATTGCAATATAGTGCATATCCCTTTTTTAGGAGCTTGAATTTCCTAATGCTGAAGGAAAATTGGAGCCTGGCTCCTGCTGCATCTGAGGAGACAGCTGATGGATAAAAGAGCATTTCCTTTTCTGATCGTTGAAGAGAAAGCATAGGTTTTTGTGTTGTTACTGACCCAACATGTGCCTTGAAAATTAATTTCTAAGGGGGAGCAGCCAAAGAACAATAACTTGGCTGATCCTGCCCTGGAGGCTTGATTTAAAGTTGAACTACATAGATGTATTTTAGGTGCACTGTTTCTGCCAGTGCCTAGAAGATGCAAGACCTCTAGACTATAAAAGTATAAAATTTTAGATGCTTAAGCATGGGGAGGGTTAGAGGTCTGTGAACAGAGGTCTTAAATTTAGGTGTTGATAAAATGCTTAAACACAACACAGCTCTTCTTGACTCTGTATTACAGACAAAAATTGAAACATAAAACCACACCAAAGGTAAATCTGACTTAAAATTTCTGAATCCAAACTTTGTTTCATGCTTTCTAATGTGGAAGGATATGTATGTGGTCAGGAGGCAGTTGCTTTGCATAATGTCAAGAGTTTTGCATGACTTCAAGATTTTAATTGGAGTACTGTTTACTTTTTCACAAGAAGAGCATTGAGAAATAGATGATCTTTCTATGTGAAGTTGTTGTGACTGACATTTGCAATATAGCTTTGGCAGGAAGCTAATTTGGTTGCTGAGCTAGACAATTTTAACAGCAAAGTAGTAATTCCATTTATAAGCATATCTATCAAAACTTCCATTTTCAGACAAGCCTGTTTAGTTAAGACCTGTGCTGACTAAAGTCATTAAAGTCAGTTTTATTATGGTGAAGTTGTATTGAGGAACTGAGAAAAATGCATGTAGTTGTAGTACAAACTAGAAATATATTAATTTTTAATTGTCAGTGAACATTAGGTCTGTTGGCAAATTAAGGTTGATGGAAGTACGTAGCTCCCTTCTGAAGCCAAGTACTGCCTAGTAGTAGCTGGATGGCATGGGGCTAGCAGATGGTGCAGTTGTTCAGAGGCAGATAACACCTGGGTGTTGGCAGGGAATGCTACACTTCATATCCTTGCAGGCACTGTCATATAGCTGTGGCTTTTCTGCTGTGGAGATTTCACTTGTCTTAGTGAGCTTGCCTGGATCCTTAGCGTTACCACCTTCCATAAAGTGATGATACGTAATTCCATCAGGAATATAGTTGTCAAAACATCATGTGGGTATTCACAGTGAAGCTATCGTTTGGGATCTGCTTTGATAACAGTTGAATTTTTAGCTTTGAAATATGAGTCTTCTCTGCTTAGCAAGAGGCAGGGAAGAAGTAATCATAGAATGGTTTAGGTTGGAAGAGACCTCAAAGATCATCAAGTTCCAACTCCCTGCCATAGGCAGGGATACCTCCCACTAGATCAGGTCGCTCAAGGCCTCATATAGCCTGGCCTTGAACCCCTCCAGGGAGGGAGCAGCCACAACCTCCCTGGGCAACCTGTTCCAGTGTCTCACCACCCTCACTGTGAAGAACTTCCTCCTAACATCCCGTTTAAATCTCCCCTCTGCCGTTTTAAACCCATTCCCTCTCGTCCTGTCATTACAAGACCTTGTGAACAGTCCCTCCCCAGCCCTCCTGTAGGCCCCTTCAGATATTGGCAGGCTGCTATAAGGTCTCCTCGAAGCCTTCTCTTCTCCAGGCTGAAAAGCCCCAACTCTCTCAGACTGCCCTCATAGCGGAGGTGCTCCAGCCCTCTGATCATCTTTGTGGCCCTCCTCTGGACCCTCTTCAATAGTTTGACATCCTTCTTGTGCTGGGGGCTCCAGAACTGCACACAGTACTCCAGGTGGGGTCTGACAAGAGCAGAGTAAAGGGGGAGAATCACCTCCCTTGCCCTGCTGGCCATGCTGCTCTTGATGCAGCCCAGCACACAGTTGCTGTCTGAGCCGCATGTGCACACTGTTGGCTCATGTTGAGTTTTTGGTCAACCCAGACCCCCAGGTCCTTTTCCTCAGAGCTGCTCTCCAGCCACTCACCATCCAGCCTGTATTTTTGCTTGGGATTGTGCTGACCCAGGTGCAGGACCTTACACTTGGCCTTGTTGAATTTCATGAGCTTGTCCAGGTCCCTCTGGATGCCATCCCTGCCCTCCAGCAAGTCGACTGTGCCACACAGCTTGGTATCATCTGCAAACTTGCTGAGGGTGCACTCGATTCCTCTGTCCATGTCACTGACAAAGGTGTTAAACAGCACTGTTCCGAGCCCTGACCCNTGGCACAGAGTCAAAGGCCTTACTCAGGTCCAGGTAGATGACATCAGTTGCCCTTCCCTTGTCCACTGCTGCTGTGACTTTATCATAGGAAGCCACCAAATTTGTTAGGCATGATTTGCCCTTGGTGAAGCCATGCTGGTTGGCATCAGGCACCTCTGCTTTGTTTTCCATCTGCCTTAGCAGAGCCTTGAGGAGGATCTGCTCCATGATCTTGCCAGGCACAGAGGTGAGGCTGACTGGTCTGTAGTTCCCAAGGTCGTCCATTTTTCCCTTCTTGAAGATAGGTGTTATATTTGCCCTTTTCCAGTCAGCAGGAACTTCACCAGTCTGTCATGACCTTTCAAATACAATGGACAGTGTTTTTGCAACTTCATCAGCCAGTTCCCTCAGGACCCATGGACTTCTGCACATTGAAATTTCTT
Source organism: Psilopogon haemacephalus (assembly GCA_013396835.1). Taxonomy (NCBI): domain Eukaryota; kingdom Metazoa; phylum Chordata; class Aves; order Piciformes; family Megalaimidae; genus Psilopogon; species Psilopogon haemacephalus. The sequence goes on along the minus strand of VWZI01023792.1, from coordinate 29,128 downwards.
ATGTGCTCGTGAATGTGATCTTCAGTTATAGCAGGCAGATTTTCTTTTTCCCAGTCTTTACTTTTGCCCTCTGGGACTTGGACATTGTGTTTGGAGCATTTGCTGCTGAAGACTGAGGCAAAGAAGTCATTGAGCACCTCAGCCTTATCCATATCCCTTGTCACCAGCTCTCCATTTCCCTTCTGGAAGGGTCCCACGTTTTCCCTAGTCCTCCTTTTCTGACTGATATACCTGAAGAAATTCTTCTTGTTCTCCTTAATGTCCCTAGCCAGATTCAACTGTAACTGTGCTTTAGATTTCCTAACCTGATCTGTGGTTGCACAAACAATGTCTTTGTATTCATCCCAGGTTACCTGTCCTTCCTTCCACTCTCTGTAGGCTTTCCTCTTGTGTCTAAGTGTGTCCAGGAGCTCTCCATTCATCCATGCAGGCCTCCTTGCATTCTTACCTGCCTTCTTCTTTTTTGGGATGCATTGCTCCTGGGCCTGGAGGAGGTGATCCTTGAGCAATGTCCAGCTTTCCTGGGCCCCCCTTCCTTCCAGAGTTTTTTCCCATGGCACCCTGCTGAGCAGATTCCTGAAGAGACTGAAGTCTGCTCTTCTGAAGTCCAGAGCACTGAGTTTACTGTGTACCCTCCTTGATGCTTTGAGGACCTTAAACTCTACCATTTCATGTTCATTGCATCCTAGACTACCCTTCAGTTTCACTTCACTCACCAGCCTCTCCTTGTTAGTGAGGACTAGGTCCAGCACAGCACTTTTTCTTGTTGGTTTCTCTACCACTTGGAGGAGGAAGTTACCATCAATGCATTCCATTAAAAACTATGGTTTTCAGACTCAGGAGCAGCTTGCATTTTAAGAAATATTTAATAGTCGTCCACCTGGAGGACTGTCCTTCTCAGTATAAATAATCTAAACAATCAGAGGTGTTGCTAATCTTTGATCTGATGATGAATTGTCAATTCTGATGCCACCAAGTTCTTACTGGATGTACTGTCTGCCTAAAAGCTATTTAAACTGGTGACATTTGAATGAGGTTTGTAGTATGATGTTAGCATTAGCCACTGTTCAGGGAGTGATGCAAGACTGAAAGTTTTTTAAGGAAGCCTCCTTGGAAAGACACAAACCACAGGTTTATTATAACCTAATCCTGTGTATTGGCATTGTGTGCAAAGATGGATCTCAGTATAGAGTCTGCATCTGTAGTCAAACAGCATGTTCCGTGTTTTTAGAGGCACAGCAGAACAGCATATTTCAAAGTGTCTCTGAAATTATTAAAAGAATGTAAATTGTTCAGTCTTCTCAATACCAGGGTTGTTTTTTAAAAAACAATGCTGACTGTTAAGGCATGTTGAGACAGCTTAAATTCCTTCTATATTCCCATACCTCGGAGCTTCCCACTGTCTGTCTCTAGACTTTAAAAAGCACCTATTCAGTAGGAAGCCCTAGAGCCAAAAGCTTATGAGTATATTCTTTAGAGCCTCAGGGGTTTTAATACAAAAGTTAACCTTAGCTCAGGAAGGCCAAGAGGCTTGTCAGTGGGAAGAGGAGAATCTTGTTCCTACCCTAGTGAGTGCGAACTGAGTGATCATAGTCACCTGCTTAGGCCCCCTGAGCAAAAACTAACTTTTTTGAGTTAATCCTTCCCTTCTTACTGCAGTCGTCTTAGGGAATGTTGGAAATGACAGACTGCTGAGTGATTAAATTAGTTATTTAAGTTCTGAAAATGCTTGGGGACTTCAAAAAAATTTCTCTCAAGACACGTGAAGACATCAATTTTAGCCTTGCTATTTATGTATCATAGTAGTAGCAATATAATTTTTACTGACTTTTCTTTTTTTTTAATTAGCAGATGGACCATATCTTCAAATCCTAGAACAGCCAAAACAGGTAAGAACACTACATTTAAAAAAATCTTAAAGGTATTCAGCAATGTTGCTGTATTCAGCTTTGACTAAAATTATGGCTTGGGATCAGGAAAAAAAATTACTGAAGACTTTGAACTTCCATAACAAATGTTGCACTTAACCAGGAGCAGTTTTTCCTCTCACTTTTGTAGTTAAATTGTTTCCTGTTTTGTTCTGTTTTCATCTTTGTGTCTCTCTGAAAGTGTCATGGGAGTTAAAAGGAAAAAGTGTAGACTCTTCATCTTAGACTGTTACAGTACTTCAGTGTTTTGAAACATACACACATGGAAGATTTTAGAATTTGTTTCATTTTCCATGAAGCATATGAAAGAAAAAAACAAAGCCATTTCATTTTGTTCCCAAGTTGCAGAAATTTTTGACTTGCATTTTGCCATTCTAAAGAAATTGTGTTTCCTTAGAGATTGCATTTGTGGCAGTTGGCTGTTTTGAATAACTCAAGGGAAATTAAGATAAATAATCAAATGTAACTTTTTTGGTTACTTTGTAGGACTCACTTAGTCTCCTCTGGTGGTACTGAAAGTCATCCCAATGCACTGGTTGATTTTCATGCAACTGATGTACAGAGTAGTTGCTGGGCAAAGATTGTCTTGAGGTATGCTAGGGTATGCTCCCCTTTAGCTGGTAACATCAGCAATTACAAGTGGTCCTTCTGAAGCTAACAACACAGAACTCTTTCCTGCCTTTTTCAATCAATTACATAAAATCCTACCTTACAGAGATGTTAAGCAGACAAAGGAAGAGAGTGAATGAAATCTGTCTCATCTTTTTCTTGGTCTTCTACAGAAGCATGCTGCAATCCAACCTTTCTGCCAGCAATTGATAGAGAACATTGTTTCAGCTTCATACAAAAAATATTTTTGTGCTTGAGCGTTCTCTAGGAATAGGGATGTTTCATGGTTGTAGGTTAAACATCAGTGTAGCATGAACTCTTGGAAGAATACACTGCCTCTTGTTGTTTTGGTTCATCCCAGATCAGGTTGTGCCTTTGCTTGGTGGAACCTACAGTGTGCATTACCTCACAAGAAGCCATTGTTTCCACGAATGACTTACCAACAAGCATCAGTAAGCTTGCTCATAATCGCTTTACTGGAAGATCTTTTAAACATGTCTCAAATTACATCTACATCATTTTACTTTGCAAATATTTAATCACTACCTGCAAAGGAAAAACAAACTTCCTGAGTCAAACAGGGACAGAAACTCTTAACCAGCCCTCCTAGTTGACAGCTGTGAGCTTGCAGCTCCTTTAGTGGTGTATTCATGTGGCAAGCTGGGCAACACTATGTGACAGGATAAGGAGGATGATCCGTCAGCACAGTGCAGTACTTGTGATCACTCTTGGAGTAAGACAGTTGAGGGTAGTAGAACTGTGCATGTGAAAACATACATAGGATAGCAAGAGCAACAGATGGGGAAGGCCACACAGGTGACCAGTGGTCTGTTGGATTTTAGGCATGGAGGTGAAGAGGGACTGGTTTTTCTCATATGTTGTGTCTACAGAGGTTGTTTTGCCTTTTGCGCAACTTCAGTTCACCACAGCTCGTCACAGCTGGGCACTTCACTTGTAATAACTTCAGTTACACTGTTCACCATAGGAGGGCAAATACGTGCTTAAGGGCAAATTACATTGTCTTGTCAGTGTCTGAATGAAAGTCAGATCTTTACATTTGTTCTTAGACTGAAAAAGCTTTACTGAGATGGGTATTGAAGCTAATGATTACAGAGTAATTTTTGAATTGTCGTTCACTGACAGTTAATACAGCATTTGCTTTCAGAGTTGTCCATTATTAGAAGGAAATTGAGTAATTCTTTACAGAGGGCACAATATTTACTAGAGCTGTTTGGACAGACATATGAGATGGGAATTTTGTCAGAAATTGCAGAACTGAGGAGTAGATACAAAAGTATTTAAAGTTGGAGGCCACATGAAATAATATTGTAAAATCGTAGAATGGTTTGGATTCCAACTTTTTTGCCATGGGCACCTTCTGCCAGACCATGTTGCTTCAACCTGGCATTGAACACATGCACAACTTCCTTGGGCAACCTGTTCTAGTCTAAATCTACCTTCCTCAAGTTTCAGTCTATTCCTTCTCAGCCTATCACTGTAAGCTCCTGTAAAAAGTCCCTTCCTGATTTTCTTACATTACCTCTTCAGGTATTAGTTAAGTCAAGTTAGAGTTGCCAAACACATTTGCTTATGAATTGCATCTTTTGTGCCTTATGGATGACCCTGGAAAGGAGGTGTCATTTCCTATTTTTAAAAAAATTAAATGAACAGGCAGCTGTGCTATGGAGTGGTTACTAGTATTTTGTGGTTCCCTAAAGTATGTTCAGTTATCTGTTTATGTAGCTGAGGTTAAAACCTAGCCATTCAAAGTTCCCTGAAGTTTTTGTGCTGTTTCTGGACTCAGCTTGAAGGTGAAACTTTCATATGTTCTTCCCGAAAGGAGAAAGCACATTTGTTTCATCCCTGTTCTTTTTTTTATGATGCTTTGGATTTTCTTGATTATTGACTTTAATTCTCTCTATCTAGCAGCAGTCACGGGAGAGAGTCTTCTCTTGCATCCTCTAATGTTTCATTTCTATCTGGTTTTGAAAGTGTAATTAGATCTCTACATCAAAGTACCTTCACTTAGTGAAAGAAAAAGTGTTGCTGCTGTGTGGTAAGAGTGAGGGCTAAAATTCAGCAGTGCTTCATTAACCAGTACTCAAACAGTATTTAAGGAACAAGCAGTTGTAACTTTTCTATTTGCAGGCTGTTTGGGCAAGTCATAGTAGCGTGTGTGCTGTGTTTTATGTTGTTTTTCAGGTTTGTTTATAAACAGCTTTCAAGTTTCTTTTCCTTTATTTCTGCAGAGGGGGTTTCGCTTCCGATATGTATGTGAAGGACCTTCACATGGTGGACTTCCTGGTGCCTCTAGTGAAAAGAACAAAAAATCATATCCTCAGGTCAAAGTAAGTACAGAAATCATTAATTGTGCAGAGTGAATATTAGTGTCATTTGTATGTGTATAGGACCTTACTGCACAGCAACCTAAATTGGTAGGAAATTACTGAAGACATTTCAGTCCCAGCTTTCAAAATTATTTTGAAAGGAAGGTGTTTTCAGGTTTGTGGAGTTACTTTGACACTGCAATTTATCTGGAACAGTTGAGCAGTAAGCTTTCCTGCATCTACAACCTTACCGCTCTTGTGCAGACTGATAGAGCTTTTCCTTACAGCCTGACCTGCTGTGTTACTCTGCTTCTAGCATACTGCCAAGCACAAGTCAGGTCATTTCTTGCACTTCAGTCTAGGATGGTATTTACCAAATTGTACTGCTTTTTCTGTTTATGTGATTCTTTATTCAGCATCTCTAAGATACTTAGTTCTTACAGACTTAATTTCTTTAAGCCAATAGAAGACTCCTCAGTAGGAGCAGCATTATGTCTAGATGTTCACTGAACATTTTAGGGGGGCTTTATTTTTCCCTGGAAAAAAAATCATAGAAACGTTCTGTGCTAGCACAATATGAAGATTATAACAGCAGTGATTGATCATACTAAAATTAGAGAAGAACTGTCTTTGCCTACAGTTCTTGCAGCAAAATTTCCATGGAAGTGGGCAAAAGATACAGTTTCTTTTCAATATTTTTTTAAACTTAAAAAACAATAATTAAAAAAAAAAGTCTTAGTATTGCATTGCCTCTTTGAACTGTTATACTAGAGATTGCTTCACAAGAAGTGTGGTTAACATTTTAATTATGGTGTTATCTCTTCATGTACTGTAATTCTGGTTTTATCTCTTTAACTCTCCCCTCCAGTGGATGAGGCAGGAAGAATAGCAAGCAGTTGGCCTCTGTCCTGACGTGTGCCACTCCTTCCGTGTAGTTTTTCTGCAGATCTTGAGAAAGACTGGAGTTTGGAACAGTTACATCTCTTTGGTGAATCAGTATGAGCATGACTCAATGGAAAACAATCAGTATTGGCTGAGATAGCCTAGGGTGTTAGTCTCTTAAATTGAGAAGAGGCTGAGAAAGCTAAGTCCTACACTCTTGCAAAACTCCTTTTAAAAATTGTTAGCCTAGGCAAAGGATCTACTTGCTTCTACCTTTACTTTCTCTTTTTTCTCTTTCTTGTGTTGGTAAAGATGAGTCAGTGAATGAATTTTCACTGGTATGTTAAGGCGTAAACTAGTTTACCTCAGTAGAGCCAGATCTTTGGGTTCCAATCTGTGTTGATAGTAATGAAAATGATACTTTATAAAGGCATGCTGGTTTGTTCAATAGCATGACAAGGAGATAAGCAATGAGGAGTTATACAGGAAATGGAATTTCTCCCTGAGTAAAGTAGAAAGCAAAATGTTGTTTGGCTTTCCATCAAACCTTCTCTTTCCATTGATCATCAGATTTTATTTTCATCTAAAGCTTCCCATACACATGTGTGTCCCTTCCCCTCCCTCCTTATGGTCCTGCTGTGTGTATCTAGGTTTTTTCTGGTTCAGATCTTCACATGGCAACACCTGCTGGGAGAGGCTGGCAAGGGAACACAACATTAAATTCCTCAAGGCCATTGCTTGTTAGTGCCTGTTCTTGATTCAACTGGTGCCAGTAAAGACAGAAGTGTTTCACACCTTTTCCTGTAAGCTTCTTCTGTGTTTTGTCAAAGGGTGCTCACCTTGTCATAACTGAGATGAGTACAGTTCAAGATTGCTCTTTGTGCTGTTGTTGCACTGGGTGTTCTTTTTTGTTGTTTCTATTATTATTATTCTGCTAGGGCTTTCACCATGGACGGACAGTAGCATGAGCTTTGGCTGTACTGTAAAAAAGAGCTCTTTAAACCTTGGCCATGGTGTCATCAGTGCAGCTCTCACTGGGATCTCTCTTCTGCTTTGCCAACTCTACATAGAAAGCTGAGAGAATTTACTATTATCTACCATGGGATGTCCAGAATACAGATCTCTTCAGGGCATAAAGAAAGAATTGCAGCCTCTCTAGTCCCTTTTCTTAGGATTGTATATTGAAGGCCAGAAGAAAATGCATTTATCTGATGTGACCTGTTGCTTGATGTGGAGTTTTATCTTTGTAGCTGGAACACACCAAGAGGTATCTTCATTTGAGGACTGGAGCGCTGAAGACTTTTATGTCTCTGAGCAAAATGTTTTGGTAGTTAGTGAGATGTTCAGCCACCTCATGTGTAGTGTATTAGGAGATGGTGTGTATTAGTTTAAGCTAGCCCCCTGAGCTCAAAAGCTCAAAAAATAGACTTAATTTGATTTGGAAGTAAAAAATACTTCAACAATAAATAGAAGGTATTTTAGGTAAGGGTAATTACAGAGGATATGGGAAATGGAAAATAAAGTACAAATAAAAAAATACAACCCGTAGATGGGAGTGAATGGAAATTGAATCCAAGAGGTGAAGCTGGAAATTGGTGGTAGATGCAGATGGATGCAAGATGATGAGGAAGTGCAGTGAGTTAGAGTTCCAAATATGCCTTCTCTCCTCACATGTTTGCTGGAGAACATGTGGTAAAATAGCAGCATCAGGAAAAGCAAGACGCTGGCTGGTGATGAGCAGGGACCCAAGAGGAAGAAACAAGAAGTTCATCCTGCCCTTTATAGGGGGTCTCAGCAGGAAGTGGGAGGGGCTAGACACGACTCCTGTGGGCAGGTCAGCCCACCCCCAGGGAGGAGTCAGCATCCATTTCAGATAAGCCTCCCCCCCCCACCGAAGGAGCGTTTAATTCTTTACATGGTGTAGTTCAGGAGTTGGTGTAGCAGTTCGGCAGTATTAGTCTTTACACTTAAGACAAATGTGCACTGGGCAACAAGGTGGAAGTGATTTTAAACCTCATGTTTAAAAACACAGCAGCACCGTCATGGCTAGATAACAGTCTAGATAACAGCAATATTTCTCTGTAATATCAAAAATTGATTAATTTTTAGGGCTTATGGAATGATATTACTTTAACCCTGTGCCTTTGCTAACAGTAATCATAATGCACAAAACATCTGGTATTTTTGAGGATATAACCTACTAAGCAGTTATAGACAGCAGAGAAGTTGTAGACAGTGAATGTGTTGTTATGAAGTCACATTTAAATACATTTTTCGTGACTAGGTTACCTAAAATTCTTAATTTAAAATCATTTTTTTTCTGTTCAGTGTAACACAACACAGAATGAATTAGCTATCTAGAACAGTTGAAACCAAATCTCCTGAGCTGCTTATATCATTAGCTTTTAGTCCGGGGTGGAGAATCAATAGTCTAAAGAGAAAGAAAAATTGTCTTGGATTGCCTAATCTTATCACCAAGTTACTTAACTGTCTTCTTATTAATAATTTGCTTTTTTCTATGTATTTGAAAAACTATGAGAAAATTAGCGCAGAAAATCTCCACTGGCCTCCTTACATGTTTATCATGTGTGTCCTGATCTTACATACTGATGTTAGTGTAGGCATATTGAAATTTTACTCTCAAGTACTTGATTTATCTGAGATAAGAAGTCATGGAACATAATGGCAGAGACTGGAAGGAAGAGCTGCCCATCACAAGTGAAGATCAGGTTTGTGATCACCTGAAGAACCTGAAAGGGTTCAAGTCCATGGGACCTGATGGGATACACCCACAGGTACTGAGAGAACTGACAGATGAGGTTGCTAAACCCCTCTCTATTCTATTCCAAAAGTCCTGGCAGTCTGGTGACATCCCCAGTGACTGGAAAAGGGGAAATATAACTTCCATTTTAAAAAAGGGTAGGAAGGAGGAGTGGGGAACTACAGGCCAGTCAGTCTCTGTGCCTGGTAAGATCATGGAGCAGATCCTCCTGGAGGCATTACTGAGACAGAAGAATAGTGAAGAAGTGATTGGGTCCAATCAGCATGGCTTCACCAAGGGCAGATCCTGCTTGACAAACCTTGGGGGTGCCAACCTCATGAGGTTCAACAAGACCAAGTTCAAGGTCCTGCTTCTGGGTCCAGGCAATTCCAAGCACAAATACAGGCTGGGCTGTGACTGGCTGGAGAGCAGCCCTGAGGAGAGGGGCTTGGGGATGCTGGTGGACGAGAAGCTCAACATGAGCCAGCAGTGTGCACTTGCAGCCCAGAAAGCCAACCAGATCCTGGGCTGCATCAGAAGAAGTGTGGCCAGCAGGTTGAGGGAGGTGATTCTCCCCCTCTACTTGGCCCTGGTGAGACCCCACCTGGAGTACTGCATCCAGTTTTAGAGGGGAGCAAAGCTGGAGGCAGGAAAATTCAGACTGGGCATGAGGAGGAAGTTCTTCAGCATGAGAGTGGTGAGAGCATGGAATGAGTTGCCTAAGGAGGTGGTTGGGGCCACATCCTTGGAGGCGTTTAAGGCCAGGCTAGATAAGGCTCTGGGCAGCCTGATCTAGGGTGGGGTGTCCCTGCCCATGGCAGGGGGGTTGGAACTAGATGATCCTTGTGGTCCCTTCCAACCCTGACTGATTCTATGATTCTATAAGAATTTATTGCAAATAGTGGTGTGAAGGAAGTAACCTTAATTTTTCATTTCCTTGGGGGCAAATCTATGTCGGTGGTTACAGGCTCAAGTTGCCTGTTCTCTGTGAGCTGGATGTAAATGAGCTGCAGCCCAGAAGCTGAGTGACCAGTTGCTCAGAGGTGTGCTGGAGCTAATGAGCATAATATCTTTGCTAAAGTTTGGGCAGAATTTGTGCAGTTCATCTTGTGGATGGAAGCTGCATATCAGATAGGCAACCCTGAACCCAGAGGAAGGAGAACAGGAGAACTGCCCAGCCAATCATGACCCGGAACTATCCTAAGTTACACCTCAATTCAGAGATAAGCATTCCTATAGAAATTAGGGACTTCAGCACATACCTCAAGTTCAGGAGGGGAGTTTATGGAATATTAGTGAAGTTCCTTTGTTGATCAGCCTTCTTGATGAAAAAAGGAGTATCTTATTTGATCATGTCTGCCCCTGCACCACTCCACTCTATAGAAATTGAATTGTAAAGTGGTTAACGATGACAAGGTAAAACTGCATTTAACGGCTGAGTTAAGGAATAAACAGTAGACAAGAATGAACAAATGTTTTCTTATAAATCTTTATGCATCTTAAAAACCTGTGCTGAACCAAGTTCAGCCAAAGCTAAGTTCAGTGAGATGTGTGGTTTTTACTGCTCTGGTTAATTCATGTGAATATGGGCCACCGAGTCCCTTTGGCTGGGTTCTTAAAGCAGAGCATCTAACTCTGGTTTTGGTATGAGAGTGACCTCATATTCAGAGGATCAGAAGATCTTCAGCTCCCATTGGTTTAAATTACTTTGCTTATTCTTAGCCTTCTAAATAACAAATTATTTGTAGCACATCTGAAGTATTTTCTTTTAAACTAGCAACTGGGAAAAAAACAGCATGCTGCTCTGAAAACATGCTGTTAATAGAGTGACTGATGCCTGGAATGCTTTGAAACATGTTCTGACCATGCATATTGAGGACAGCACTAGTCACACTGAAGGTTTAGGCAGGATAGGGGCTATAGTTGTTTTAACAAAGTTGTTAGAAAGAAAAATATGTATTTGCGTTGCAGACTTGACATGGCTTTTTTCCATTATTTGCTTTCTGTTGTTGAGTAGCTGGTTTCACTTCTTGTTTGTTGTAAGAGTAACAGGAAAAAAGATCTTTGAAGTAGGAAAATGTTATTGCAAAGTTTTCGTGGACTTTCGGAAACTACAAAAAAATGGCCAGGGACTGGATTGCAGGAGGATGTGAAATGACTGAAAAAACCTTAAACTCTTGTTTTGAAATTAACTTGACTTCAAGCACACAAGGTCCTTTTAATCAGCCAAATCTCTCAAATAGGAACAGCAGATAGATGTGAGCCTGCAGCATTTTATTTTTATCAGATTAGATCAATTGAATGCTGCTTCAGTACAGGATGTAGTCAAGTTACAGCTATATTCTTCCCAGGAACTCCTTATTTTCTCTTTTTCTCCTCTATCTTTAATTTGAGGTTTAGTAGTTTGTGTTTTCTTCAGGTCACAGCTCTAATTTTAAACACTACAGCACCCACGTGCTATCTCCTTCTCATACTGAGTGTGTTTTCGTGTCAGCACCATAATCCTTAGGTTTCTGTACATGCTCAGCAATGTAATGTACTGTCTACCTTTTAATGCCCTTGACAGCATTTATAAAGTTCTTACACAAACATCCATCATATTTGTTTATCTTAGACAATGATTGAAAGACTTTGGAAAATAATTTCAGGGTTTTTAAACACTGAGGCTATTTTGATGGGCACCAGCATAATCTGCATATCTCAAAATCAAGTAAGAAAGTCTTATCTGTAAGAAGTATATTCAGGGACATTCTGTAGCCTTTGCAGATTGTGGTATCAGGCTGGATGACCAATGTAGTCCTTTCTTGCATGGTGACCTACATAAGTAAGGTATTACATTTGAAGAAATCTTTTTTCCCTGAGAGATGCTGTAGAAATCATGATGAGCTGAGTAACAGGGGAGATTGCAATCTGATTACCACTGCAGATGTAAGTTCTGCTTTCAGAGGCTGGAAAGTCCTTGGTGTGCAGCAGTCCTGTCTACGGTTTCACTGTGGTTTCTACAGCTGATGGATTGTCTTGAACTTTCCTGATGTGATACCAGAGCATGCTTATTAATCATTATGAATATAGTGCTTGGTCCCTGCATTTTCTCACTGCTGGTGAGTGATGAAAGTGGTGAAGCATTGATTGTTCTGCATCTCTCTACTGTTTTGATCAAGGAGGGATTGCTGTTTGCAAACGGGGGAAACATGAGTAACCCATGTTTTGTATTTTAGAAACTGCTGCTTGTAAAATGCACATTAATACAGTAGCTAGCTAGCAGGCAGTGTGTAATGAGGAGTTCTGCACACCTGTGTCTCCTGGAACAGCTTTTTCATAGTTGGGATGTTTTTTTGCTCTTAGCTGTGAATGAGAAGATGAGGAGGGTGTGGGCTGTACATATGCAGTGTTTCAGCTGCAATGGAATGGGTTCAAGAGAGGGGTTTACTGGAGTGAAGTGAGCTAGGAGGACTTAGCAATGTGGTGAAATCGTGGCAATCCCTTGGTTATCAGCATTTAATCAACAATATAACCTTAAGTATTCAGTTCATCACTAATTCATTGCTTTAATGTTTATCACGAGCCTTTAATACTTTAGTTGATTAGATCTCTAAGCTGCTGTAACACAAAGAACTTTGCTCAAGGCAAATTAGAAGAAAAATTAGAGGAGGGAAAACAACCCAACATTGATAAAAGGGTTAATTAAGTGAATTGGAAAGGAAGGTAATGTTTGCTTTTTTAAAGAAATGGGGTCATTTTATATTCAGCATAATATGAAACTGGTGCATAACCTATAACTGACTTGGAGAGGATGACTTGTGAAGAAAGAAAATAAGTTCTAAATAGCAAATAACTTAGCAAGAGGTTATGTTATTGGTAATGTTAGTTTTGGTTTTGAGGCGTTACTTGACATCACAATGTGTCTTGGTTTAAGAGCTAGACAGGCTCTTTAATTGTTTTCAAATGAGTTAAAGAAAACACTTGCCATCAGGATTGGATAGAATTAGAAAGTTTACATGGAAATGCTGTTCATAACTACATGAAACTGTACAAAGCATATAAAGTACAAAGAAATCCATAGGCCACAGTTCTCCAAAACCTCCTTCGGCCAAAGCTTCCACAAACCTCCCTCCAAAACCAGGCCCAAATCCCAGGCCTGAATGCCCCCACCTCACACTATGCCTCTCTGCACAGCTGGTGCCAAACCCATGCGATGTAGCTAAAATTTGGCTTAGCAGCTCCAGGCCCCAGCTGGCAGCATTGCCGAGGCTGAACCAGTCCTCACTCTCCTGCAGAGAGGTAACAGCCTGCAGGTACTCCTGGGAGCAGAGAGGGAGGGGAAAAGGGGAAGAAGCTGATTCTTCAGCCAGATATATAGGGATTCAGGACTTTGGGGAATGAAATAAAAACATATTACCATTTCCTGTACACCTCTGGCTGCTCTGGACCTCCTGGAGGTCCTCAACTTTATGGTTCTTAAAGGCACCCAGTCTCAAACTGTGATGGTATGGTGGTTAGAAACTGTAATGGGGTGGGGGAAAAGGCAAAAGTCCTCCAGAGTTTACTATATTAAGGCACACAGTTTATCACAGATCCAGTCCTGAAAAATCTTAGATGGGCATTTAGCAATATCCTCATATGCGCTGAAGGGAAAGTTCCAGGACTGGATAATATGTGTTGATGGAGCATATTGAACTAGCAAAATGCCTATGAATATAGAAGTAATTCACTTCAAAATCCTTACCTGAAAAGTCATTCTAGTGAGGCCAAAATATTTTCAAATAGTGATAACATTTACAAATAATTGTGTTTTCAAATTGAGCTAAATTATCTAGGTGTGTTGTTAAATACATTTTCTGCTTCTTAACACATAATGATGTGTACTACAAATTCACAGAATCATTGAATGGTTTAGATTGGAAGGGACCTCAGAGATCATCGAGTTCCAACCCGCTGCCATAGTCAGGGACACCTTCCTCTATAACAGGTAGCTCAAGGCTTCATCCAGCGTAGCCTTGAACACCTCCAGGGAGGGGCAATCCATAGTGTCCCTGGACAACCAGTTCCAGTGTTTCACCACCCTCACTGTAAAGAACTTGCTAACATCTAGTTTAACTCTCTCCTCTGCCAGTTTCAATCTCTCCTCTGCCAGTTTCAATCTCTCCTCTGCCAGTTTCAATCTCTCCTCTGCCAGTTTAAATCTCCCCTCTGCCAGTTTAAACCCATTACTCCTCATCCTATCATTACAAGACCTTGTAAATAGTCCCTCCCCAGCCCCTCTGTAGGCCCCCTTCAGATACTGGAAGACTACTGCAAAGTCTTCTCCAGGCTGAAGAGCCCCAAGTCTCATAGGAGAGGTGCTCACAGGAGAGGTGCTCCAGCCCTTTGATAATCTTCGTGGCCCTCCTCTGGACTTGCTCCAACAGTTTGATATCCTTCTTGTGGTGGGGGCTCCAGAACTGTACACAGTACTCCAGGTGGGGTCTGACAAGAGCAGAGTAAAGGGGAAGAATCACCTCTCTTGCCCTGCTGGCCACACCTGATGCAGCCCAGGACACCGTTGTGTTCAGTGTACTGATTGATATTTAGGGAGATTTACTGACCAGAATGTAAAACTGAGATTGGTGATTTGGGAAACAGAAGGTTGCTTTCCTTTTAGCTTTGTTTTATTTCTTAATTTTCTTGGTCTCTGCTCATACTGTTTGTATGTGAAGTTTAATTTTTAAAAAAGTAGCTCGCTTTTCTTTGTGATGATGATCTGTCACAGTTAGTTTGTTATTTGTATTTCAAGAGGAAATTATATGCACTTCTCCCATGTAAGCTGACAGAAAATACTTAACTGGAATTGCTACTTGTTCCTTCAAACTCCAGACAATTGAATGATCCAACTTACATATATATATATATATTTATTTCCAGATCTGCAATTATGTTGGACCTGCAAAAGTAATTGTCCAGTTAGTTACAAATGGGAAATATGTCCACTTGCATGCTCACAGCCTGGTGGGTAAATTTTGTGAAGATGGAGTATGCACAGTTAATGCAGGACCTAAAGATATGGTAGTAGGGTAAGTCTTGTGAACTGGTTTGTAAAGCTGGGCTAAGGGAGATGAAATCAAATGTAAACACTGTAAGAAGCAATGCAAAAATACTATTAAGAGGCACCTAAGTGATGCACTGGTGGTCTTGCTCTGCTCTGTGTTCTGTTTGTGCCTTAAACAGAAAAATGGGGTTTCTGTTTATCTTTGTAGAACTTGCCCTAAGCCAGCTAAAAGTTTAAGCAAATAGCTTTCACTTAGAATCTGTAGATTCAGTCTCTTGGTGTGAAGTCCAAATTTGTGTAGTATGCCCATTCTTTCAAATGTAAATAGTTTTGATCAAAGAGAAGGGAGTGTAAGATTACTGAAGAAAAATATTTGTTGTCATTTTAATCAATATTTTACTTTTGCTGGAATCTGCCAATAGGAATACAGTGAAGAGAACAGCTTTAAGAAATTAGGGTTAAATTTGAAATTAATGCAAGACATGTATAAGCATGAAAATACTACATGAGTCCATGAAAGTTTAAAGCAGTTAGATTGTAGTGAAATGGTATTTGGCCTGTTCTTGTTTAATTTAAAAGAATAATTGTTTATATCAGTAAATGGAGCTGAGGCTCCTGTCTGCATTTTCAGGCTTAGATCAGATTTCATGCTGGCTGTGAGTTTTAGTTCTATGATCTCAAGAATGTCTTTGTTGGTGAAGAAGATGGAAGTTTAAAAAGCTGAGAAGGTTGAGAGAGAGAGAGAGAGTTTTTCAAACTAACTTTTGATGTCCAAGCCCAGTGCGCTAACTTTACCAAGCACAACAATTTAAATAGGTTTATTTGAAATGCTCCTTTTCATCTTGAAAAGTTTGGCTCATTTCCTAACCTGTCTTGTTTTTCATCAGATATTTAGAAACAGCTTTCCTATCCTCAGCTGACCCACTTGAAAATTGAGCTAATGTCTTGTTTTCATACTTCCAGGTCTAATTGATTTTTGAATGTGCCAGGAGATTTTTACAAAAGCAGATCTTGTATTATGGAAGTTTTCATTTAAATAGGCACCTGAAGTGTCTTGCTGAATGTTCTGAGCCTAGCTTAAAACATATCTTAGGGGAAATGTTGCACTGTTTTTAACTTCGTAGTTTGCTTTCCAAATCATTTTGAATGGATGGAGATTATTCTGAGCAATTGTTCTGTGTAACAGCCATATAGAATGATGTATTAAATGTCATTGTCAAGACAAGGAAAGTGTCCAACCAGATTGGCAAATATTTTTTAGTTGATTCCACAGTGTTAATTCTGAAACCTAATAGATTATTGAGTATGCCACAGGGAAATCCCAAGCACCCATAGGATTGCTGCCATGTGTTGGTGCATGTTCTACATGGTTTGTAAGCTTGGGTGGTTTAAGGGTTTTAGTTGGTTTGGCCGGTGGTGGGTGGTGGTTTGTTTTTTTGTTTGTTTGGTTTTGGTTTTGTTTTTGTTTTTGTTTTTTTTTTTTTTTCTTTTCTGGAAAGAATTCCCTCCAGAATTAGTTTTGCTTAAGTCCTCCCATTGGCTATTGCATCTATAGACTATGGAAGAAGACTGTCAAGTCTTTCTGTTGACTTCAGTTGTGTCTCCAGTAAGAGAGAGTCTGCCTGCTGCAGGTTTGGCAGAAGGCATTAGGAAAATGTTTCTCTTGGTCAAAATTTGGCAGGTTTGCAAATCTTGGAATACTTCATGTCACGAAGAAGAAAGTGTTTGAAACTCTGGAAGCACGCATGATAGATGCTTGCAAAAAAGGATACAACCCAGGACTCCTGGTGCATCCTGATCTTGCTTATCTGCAGGCAGATGGATGTGGAGACAGACAGCTGACTGGTATGTAAAAGTGATGGCCTAGTTTTAGTAGACCTACTGAAAACAGGTTTAGCTTCTAATTTGTTGTTGCCATGTTTTAGGGAATCTGAAAGAAAGAGACTTTGCTGTCAGCACTCACATGAGAGTGGAGCAACTTCCTTTCATAGTTGTCTGCACTCACCTCTGCACCTGTATTTAGTTTTTAATCATGATTAGGAGATAAGGAGAATCATTGTGCAATATTGCTGCAACATGTGGTATCCTTATGTAACTTGGGGCCCTCCTGAGAATCAGTACATCCAGCTTAATTTCATCCATATTCAAATAAAACCTGTGACACTCATTGCTTTCAGGCATGGTATAGAGAGGCCAGCCTTCTCTTTATCACTCACGGGATGTTCTTAGTGGCCATCTCTGCCCCTTTCACAACTTTTTTGAACTGAGAGCAGAAAATAGTAAATTTTAAAAATGTTCTTTTATACCTGAAATAACATCTGATGCAAAACCTTCAAGGTGAATGCCATGTATTGCTAATAGCTTCTCCTCTCTGCTTAAGAAGAGAAAAGCCAGTGGATGCTAAATGAGAAGAGACACATTTCCTTGCTATTGTTGCCTTTCAATAGTGAGGTTTGGAGAACGTTCTTTCTGTTTTGTTATGGGTCCCCTCTCTTAATTCTTCTGTCTACTTACGGGTTCCAGAACGAGAGAGGGAAATTATTCGCCAGGCAGCGATACAGCAGACCAAGGAAATGGATCTCAGTGTGGTGCGACTCATGTTCACAGCCTTCCTACCCGACAGCAACGGAAGCTTCACACGGAAGCTTGATCCAGTTATATCAGATGCAATATATGACAGCAGTAAGTAGATTTGGCTTTTGTTACTTTTTTAATAAGGGGGAAGCTTTTGTACATACAAAAACATTCTGTAGATACGGCCCTGCTGCTTGCCTGTTATTTGATTAAGAAGTAGCCCATGGGTAATTTGGCACATACAAGTACCCATGGTATTGCTCTGTTTTGTAATAAATGGTGAGATAATCTGTAAAGGAAAATACTGGTTTGCTGTTAGCTTATTTAATCCTGCCACTTTCATTAGTAGATTTTGTTAAACCCTTGTTATGTTCATAAAGAGTGCTTGAATTTTGCAGTTTTCAGTTGCTTTCTGTGACAAAGCCTTGTGATGCTAAATGTAGGAAGAAATTACTTTCCTTCAATCCCATTGAGACTTTGACAGTTTTCAGTTTTGCTGGCCATCTACTTGCCCTTGTTTTGCAAGGCTAACACAGCCAGAGTTCTCTGTTCATTTCCTTTAGACCTGACAGTATTTTTTATAGTTCCATTACATCCTTCTATTTGTCTTTTTTCTAAGCTAATCTTTTCACTTAATCTTTTTACTTGTGCTTTTTGATTATGCTTACTTATCCTACCTGAACTGTTTCTGCTGCCTGAATTTTCCTCTCTGTAGCTGCGGATTTTAGTGTTCCTGATAATCATTCTGTAACAGCTCAGAAAAAATACTTTCTTCTTTTTTTTCCCCCTCTTCTTTGTGCAAGTCATGTGTATATCATCACTTTTTGTCGACAAAATCTAGATGAAAAAGTATTTGATGAAACTGTTCTTAAATAGTCTGTTGGTCACTGTTAACTGGGAAATGTAATGTAGTGCAGCCTTGCATATCTTGCCTATCTATCTTGCATATATTCACTGAGTGAAAAAACAGGATGTCTGCTGTTCTTATGGCACATGACCTGCATTTTCTGGACAAGATAATGAAATGTTTTAATCTTGAGGCTGAAGTGATTTACCAAGCAGTGTCTTTAAGGACTCGTGATTTTCATTAGAAACAATTACAGATTCCATTACTCTGCCTCATCCTTGTGTAATGATTAAGAATATTTGTAAAGGAAAACAAGGAGGAGGACGACAAAGCATCCACAGAAGCAGAGCGTGTACCAAGCCATACATATAAAACCAATTGAAGTTACCCTGTCCTTCTAGCCTATCAAAATTTTGACTCCAACCAAGGAAAGGAAGTTTTGTATACATGCTTCTGATGGTATAAGTTGCTGCATAGATGTCAGTTACTAGTTTCTGAGATCCCACAGTAAATTCTTGTTTGTTAGTTCCAAAAGATTTTTCGTGGTCTCTGGGATTTTTTTCTAATATTCTTTATTGGCACCTTTCAAGTCTCTTCCACTGAACAGACAGAATTGTGGTAATGTAGCTGTCCATCACATCTGCTTTTGCGTGTGAGATGATAGTTCTGTCTTGAGGACCAACGTGTATTAATTGATGCCTCTGCTAAGATCTGTGGAGGTGGGCTTTTTCATCACAGTCCAATAGGTTGGCCAAGGGCTGACAGTGCTTTCAAATAAAATGCAATGTTAAGCAATGCACTGCATACTGCATTCAAGTTGTGAGATTACAGGAAGCATCACACTGTCAAGAAAACAGGAAAGAGGACAATAAGTTGTCTTGTGATGTGCTCTTGTCATAAAGTTAGTACTGGTGCAGACTGCTGATTGCAATTCACTGCTGTGCTACTTACTAATGAAGTGATTGTGCTGGAATGGCCAGGGCCTTATTTTATGGTACACACTGCAGTCCAAGCTTGGAGAACACATGATTATGCCTTTCATATGAAAACCGTTGATTTATTCATGTTTAACACAGACAAATTTAGGTAAGTTGTATTGGAGGCTTGTCTTTCTAATGTGTTTCTCTGTGTTACACTTGGATTTTTTTTCAATGTAAAATTGTTGTGAAAGTGCTTTTTTAAAAAAATCTTTCCTTTCAATAGAAGCTCCCAACGCCTCCAACTTAAAAATTGTAAGAATGGACAGAACAGCAGGGTGTGTAACAGGAGGGGAAGAGATTTACCTTCTTTGTGACAAGGTTCAGAAAGGTAAGAGCCCTGCAAAGCATACCAGGCTGTTCATCTGGAGTAAACCTGAAGCCTGCTGTGCTGCCATAGTGTTCTCCTGCTCTGATAGCATAGCAGGATTTGTGGGCATTGAGACTTGGGAGATGAAGACAGCAGGCCAGAAAATTATTAAATGAGAATAGCCTGTTGCAAAGCAAATTCAGCTTCTGCTGCCTCTACAGAGAGACCATGTGATCATCTTTATTGTTCTGCAGTTGCTGCCTCTGCCCGTATTGGTTGGGTGCTGGGTGACATTTGGCTCTGTGAACTAACACTTGTCCTGAATTATTCTAAAGTTTCTGATTTATTATAGTTTGTGATTAATAAAGAGTAAGTCTGAGTGTTCTCTATTA
The DNA here is from genome assembly GCA_013396835.1 of Psilopogon haemacephalus. NCBI lineage: Eukaryota > Metazoa > Chordata > Aves > Piciformes > Megalaimidae > Psilopogon > Psilopogon haemacephalus. The sequence goes on along the minus strand of VWZI01023792.1, from coordinate 9,496 downwards.
ACCACACATGTGAACTGAGTGTATTTAGCACTGCTGCTTTTAACTTCATTTTTATGTGTATGCTAATGGTGTAAACAGATAATTCTGCAGGCTCATTTTGGTAGTCTTTGCTCATGACTGTGAGTGTGTCATCGCGGATTTTGGATGCTTTGGTTTTGGACAGGAAGATAACAGTTAATGTGACTGGTTGTAGTATTTGAGATGAACTAAAAAGGCAAAGATGTAAGGCAAATCCTATGCATTTTTCAGCTGTAGGTAATAGTTGGGACTCCCTGGTGTAGGTTGCTTGATGGAGATGCTCCCATTCTTACCTGTTTGGAACGAGTCCCTGGACATGTTAAAATCACACTGACATTTTCTGCTAACACAGGCTCTGCTTTTCCACCTCTGTTTCTTGCAAATGTTCTGTTGTTTTGGAAAGAGAGAGGTCTTGAAGAGGCTTTGAAGAACCTGTTTTCCTCCAGTAGTGTGAATATACCATCTGTTAGCAGAAAGGCTGAGATGAAACATAACTCTTATGCACAAAATTAATGTCTGACTCAGTGGAAGCCCTGAGGGGAAACCCCCTTCAGTCGGATTGGGGTTTCCCCTGACCTCACTGCTCTCAGAAACCTCCTGCCTGGATGAAATTGAGTGTGCAGGACAGCAGGACTGGAAGTGGTATTTCACAGTCTTGAGACTAGCAGGTGGTGGATCAGGGGAAGCGGTCTGTCTGCTCCAAAAGCTTGTCCTGCGTCAGTCAGCTTTATCTAGTTTTTTCTCACCAGGAGTGCTAGCGAGGGATATGCTGTCATAATTTCCCAGCTTTTCCTAAAAATATAAACAAATAAAAACTAAGAATCATAGAATCATAGAACGGTTTAGATTGGAAGAGACCTCAAAGATCATCCAGTTCCAACCCCCCGCCATAGGGAGGGACACCTCCCACTAGACCAGGTCGCTCCAGCCTGGCCTTGAACACCTCCGGGGATGGGGCAGCCTCAATCCCCCTGGGCAACCTGTTCCAGTGTCTCGCCACCCTCACTGTGAAGAACTTCCTCCTAACATCCTATTTAAATCTCCCCTCTGCCAGTTTGAACCCATTCCCCCTTGTCCTGTCATTACAAGACTTTGTGAATAGTTCCTCCCCAGCCCTCCTGTAGGCCCCCTTCAGATCCTGGAAGGCTACTATAAGGTAACCTCGAAGCCTTCTCTTCTCCAGGCTGAAAAGCCCCAACTCTTTCAGCCTGTCCTCATAGTAGAGGTGCTCCAGCCCTCTGATCATCTTCACGGCCTTCCATGAAGAGTCATCAAAGCAAAGTCATCAAAAACAATAAAAGAGAATTTGTTTAGAGGACCAGAAGCCAGATCTCATGTTTGTGGCCTGTACTGTATGTTGGGGGTGAGGGATCATTGCTGATAATGCTGCTCACTCACAGCTTTGAGCTGAAGCTCCGAAGTGGCACTCTGCCAGTATCAAGTGGAACTCAAACTCTGGCACTTCAGGTTTTGCTACAGTTTTTTGAACTGAAACTATTGGAAGAGAGAGGGTGGTTTCTACTTTTCACACTTCAAGTTCTCCCCTCCCTACATGTTTGTTCCAAATAAAGCTCTTCTGGAATGTTATATAACCCTAGAACAGGAAGAGATGTTGAACCTAGATCTTGTTTCACTGCTCAGTAAATAGAGAGCAACTTCAGTGAAGTGTTAGAATTAGGCTCATCTAAAACTGATGTCAAAAATGGGTTATTCATGACTTCATAAATTGGATAAAGAGAGTTCGTGTATTATTTATGTGTGTCATCCAGCCCAAACATAACTGTGTTGATTCCTATCTGAAATATTAAGCCAAAGGTTAAACAAATGCACAGACATGCCAAAAGTTAAACAAATTTAGAGAGTCCCAAAGTGTTTCTTTCACTCTTTGCAGATGATATTCAAATACGTTTCTATGAAGAGGATGAGAGTGGAGGTATGTGGGAAGGCTTTGGAGACTTTTCTCCTACAGATGTACATAGACAGGTAAGTAACAGCACGTTTGTCAGTTGTTAATGATACTTTTTTGACATGATCTGTAGACTAGTTTGTACTAGTAAATTAGGGGAAAGCATCTGTATTCTGTGCTGCTTCCTTCTTGAATTGGTTACTTTCCACTAATAATATAATCTTAACTGTTCTTTAAAGATGTACAGTAGGTAACAAGACAGGTTAGGAACACACAGAGTGTGAGGAAACTGGGAGCATAAACTGGAGTAGGATATGTACAGTGCTCTTGGAGCTCCTGTAAGCATGCTGGGAAGGCCACAGAATGGATGGTAAATTATGAGGGGACAAACATTGCAGTACTAATGCATGTGGTGTGGTGATATTTTGTATGGAAGTTCTGTCCCTCCCCAAAGGCTTTAGGATTCAATTTCAAAAATGCAATTAAAAACTGAAGTGGAAACCTTTTGCTGAGAATTTTTCTTGTCCTCCACCGAGTGGTGAACCATCTCCTACAAAGTAAGACAGAAGTGAAAACAAAGTCATCAAAACCCAGGCTTCATGTAGATGTGCCTGTTGCTGTTTCCTTCACAGTTTGCCATTGTGTTCAAAACACCCAAGTATCGAGATGTCAACATCACAAAGCCAGCATCCGTGTTTGTACAGCTGCGCAGGAAATCTGATCTAGAAACCAGCGAACCAAAGCCTTTTCTCTACTATCCAGAAATCAAAGGTAATTCGCTATGTGTGTTCTATGTTGGAAACAGAAATTGCAGGGTCCCTACAATTGCTTTGAATGAGATACAACTTGTTGGATGAGAGATTTTTTTTTTCCCTAGTTGTTATTTTTAGAAAACAGGATGCTTGCCTTCTTGTTTTGTGCTGAGCTAACGTGTAAAGTTAGCTCTGTAAAAGGCTTGTAGGTTTGCTGTTAACACTGATAGGCTGTTACAGAAAGAGTCCTGGTGCTTACTCCCTTCAAGTTTCCTATATGCACACATGCTTGTCCATACAGCAGATGGCACTCTTTTCATCTGAGCAAAATAGTATCTCAGGACGTTTTACTGTCAATGCTTTCAGATGAAAACTTAAACCAAAGACTGGTTGGTGTATGGTGGAAAAAGTATACAATTTGCAGTTCTCTCCTTTTGCTGTCATACCTCCTATCAGCCATGATGGTTTTGAGTTTTCGAGTTGCCTGCACTGGTTAAGTAAGCCCTGGTTAAGTTCTTCTGAGAGCAGGGCAGGGCAAGTACTGTTTCAGTCTCTTAGCAGAAGTAGAATAGCTGGCATCAATACCCACTTCCTAAGTTGATAATGCAAAGAAGTGTAACTGGCAGGTCTGTGCCCTTTAAATGTATTGGATGTGAATGGCAGCAGCAGTCACAGTTTTAAATATCAGTAGTGTAAATGGTAATAAAATCCCTTGAGGCTCAGGTCAGCACTGATGTTTCATTGTACTAAGAAACAATAATCTTCCTGCTTAACAGTTACCTGCCTGCAGGTTATGCTGTTAAGTCATAGTCTTACCGTTTTCCAGTCCTTAACTTAGAGCCCTGCTGAAATCAATACCCTGTTGAACTATAAAATGCATACGTCAGTGGTAATGGACTAAAGGACAGCTGAGGAGTGCAGGGTGGTGGTTGATGTCCAAGTGAATCTACTTTACACCCATTAGGATAAAAGAGCAGAAAGCTTGAATTCACAGAAACTTCCAGAGCTGCCAGAAGATTTTGTATTGGTGGTGATTTGGGGAATCTCTTGCACAAGTTTTCTGGGAAGTGTACAACTACAGAGTAAGATTGCCAGATCTGAAGCAAACCTCTTTAATGTGCCCTCTTAATGAAGTATGATTAACTCGATATTATGTGTATTTTTGTATCCTAAATGCCACCTAATCATGAAACTACCACTTAGGGACTGATTTTTTTCCTTTGTTGCAAGTATTCGTACAAGCTTAGACACATATATATGGATGTTTTGTTTGTTTCTCTGACTAGATTTTCTCTAGAATTTTCCCTCCTCATCAGTGTGAGTATGTCTGGTTCTTCCATACATACAGATCCAGATGTATGCTGGAAATAGTGCACTTGCACTTTCCAGTGCACTGTTTCATGTCTTCAGCAGACTCATTAGATGAACTGCCTGATGTGCCTGTGCATGAAAGTTTTTTAGTCGTGTGGCCATTGCAAACTACTACGTTGTTTAATGAAGGGGGGAGGGTGTTTTCTTTCCTCAATAGTTCTATTTGATTTTAACCCCTGTAATGTTTGTGTTCCTAATTTTTTGTATGTCTTTTCCTTACATTTTTGCTTTCCCCAGTTATTGGGATACTTCTTTTACATCTTTGTGTTTTGCATTCTAAGGGAGCTGGAAATTATTTTGTCTTTTCTACTGCTGCTCAGTATTACATCCTGCCTGAAAATAAGTTCTCTCCTGTTCTGGGGGCTTTTCTCAGCATTTCAAGCAAATGTTATTTTTACCATACGCTGCAGGCGCTCTGCACTGACAGAAATCAAAGTGCCTTGTGATCTGCAGACTGTTGGATAAGGGTCAGTTGCTGAAGTATGTTTGCTTAGAAGAGCCTGTGCTTATATTCCCCAGAGACAACTTTTCTTGAACAAGTTTGTAGTTCAGGGCACTTGTGCTGGTTTATGACTTGTTTTAGACATATAAGAATTTTGGGACCACTGGCATCTAGTACATGAGATGCTTTTGAAGGAAACTCTGATCCCCCTGAGACGTCTGCACATTTCCCTCCCAGTCTGGACACCAGGTACCTTGGATAACTGAAGAGACCACGCAGGCCTATGCAGTGTAGTTGGTCTGGCTGGGAACTTGGCACCAGCTTGTTTCTCAAACGAATTCTCACTGCTCCATTACATACAAAGCTGTTCTGCTTTCTGGGGCTCTTAGAATAGAATAGAATAGAATAGAATGGAATGGAATAGAATAGAATAGAATAGAATAGAATAGAATAGAATAGAATAGAATAGAATAGAATAGAATAGAATAGAATAGAATAGAATAGAATAGAATAGAATAGGTCAAGTTGGAAGAGACCTCCAAGATCATCCAGTCCATCCTATCACCCAGCCCTATCCAATGAACTAGACCATGGCACTAAGTGCTCCATTCAGTCTTTTCTTGAACACGTCCAGGGACAGTGACTCCATCACCTCCCTGGGCAGCCCATTCCAATGGCAAGTCACTCTGTGAAGAACTTCTTCCTAATATCCAGCCTGTACCTCCTCCAGCACAACTTGAGACTGTGTCCCCTCGTTCTGTTGCTGGTTGCCTGGGAGAAGAGACCAACCTCCATCTGGCTGCAACCTCCCTTCTGCAGCACTCTGCATTTTCCTTTAGAAACTAGTAAACTTAATTGCTTTCTGCATGCACATTCTGTTCTGTGTGTGACCACTAGGAAGTGACTCTTTATCCCACCAATCCTTCTAATCCAGATAAAGAAGAAGTGCAAAGGAAACGGCAGAAGCTCATGCCCAACTTCTCTGATGGCTATGGAGGAGGCAGTGGTGCAGGAGGCAGTGGCATGTACGGAGGTGGAAGTGCTGGTGCTGGCTCTGGTAAGGCAGCACTTCCAGGTGAAGAGGGTAAGGGGTTTGACTCTGTGAGCAGAACAGATGCCTATTTTGTTTTTTAAAATGTGATGAGGACTTCATCTTCTAGGTAAATAAAGTCTGACTTTCCTGTCTTTATAGCAGTGTGTTACCTATTTTGGTCAAGGCTCTTCTTATTTCCTATATTTCATCACTTCCTTTGCCCTCCTGCTTAGATACAGGTGACATTTTTTTACCTCTATAAGTCTTGGATAACATGTTTCTGATTGAGAGAGTCTGAGTCAGAAGTCTATCGTACCTTAGCTTTATTGCTTCTTAGGACCTCAAAGACACTGAAGTTCATGAGACTGCTCAGCTAAGTACCATCTTGGGTACTTAAACAAGTTCTTAATTATTTCTGGGACCAGGAGTGGAATTTGACAAATTAACCCTTTGAGTGCAAAGATCTATTAAAAGATGTGAAATACTTTTTAGTAATTTTTTTCCTGTACTCCATCAGTTTGAAGTCAGAGCATATGTAAGATGCAGGATTGTAAGAGCATTGCTTTAATTCTCACAGCAGAGCATTAAAATCCTGTAGGTCAGCAAATGTAATCTGAACCATAATACTTTTGGATCCTTTTTTTTTTTCAGAACAGGGGACAGAGCAGCTGTTTTTAAATTGCTGCTCAGGTTGCTAGCAGCACATCTATAACGCACCGTAGAATACAAAACTATTGCAGTCACAAAGATCTGAGTAGCTGGTAAAGTCTTGGTTAGGTTTTAGACAAAGCATGGTGATGCTACATTTGTGTGGTCTTATGGATGTTGGGATAGAGAATGTCACTAGCCAGCCAGCCAGAATTTCTTTGGATTTATAAAAGCATTGGGGGAGAGCTCACCTTCACCCTGGAAAATTTATTTTAATGGGATGGAATAAATCAGAAGGTTGTGGAAAACAGAATTTCAGTTCTTTTGGTTCACTGTTCTTCCAAGTGGTGTTTTCATTCCTTTACGTTATATTCTGTTTAAAACTTAATATTTTCTTTCTTTTTAGGGTTCAGTTATCCTTCGTATGGGTACTCAGCTTTTGGAGGGATGCATTTCCACCCTGGCACAACAAAGTCCAATGCTGGAATGAAACATGGTAGCAGTAAAAGTGGTGTTCTTGCAACAGCTGAATTGAGTTTGAGAAGTGCGCTATGAGTGCTGGGGAGGGCTGTTTTTTTCCCCCCTAAAATCAGTTTATTTTCTACAACCTCTGGCAGCAGAGAGATTTATGCAGCAGATTATACTGCCTTTGCTTCTCTTTTATTCTCTCCAAGTCTATCTTACAAGCTGTGTGCATGGTCTTTTTTATTGTTAACTCCTGAGAAGCAGTTCACGAACACCTTACCATGTGCTTCTCTATATGATGTATTTTTCAAGCAGCAGCCCTGTTGCTTGCTTGAATGTGCTGATGATATAGATGACCCAAGAACTAGACTAGAGGAAAAGGAATCTTCCTTTTTTGCCGTAGGCTGGTGCTAACTACACTATGGCCCTGAAAAATAACTTAAAACTCAAGATTATTATTAATAAGGACATTCGTGGCTTCTTAGAATAGGGAATTAATTGCAAATCTACTTGTTGAATACCCTGTAGTTATATCCAGAGTCTCAGGCATGAATTTGCTGTCAGAAAACCAAAAGTAATATGAATAATTTTGCCACATTTCCTGGGAATACTTCAGACTTACATTCTTGTCATGTAGAGAGCTGTATCTGCTGTTGTGAGTTTCTGTTTGGAGCAGAGGCTGTCAGAAACATCATTTTAGAGCAAGTCACGTTGGCATGTCTGTCCATGTGCATTGGCATCTAGAGTACTGTGGTTCATGAATGCTTAATGATAATGCCTATGTCAAAGTAAATTTTTGCATTCAGTTATTTAGGGTTAGGTTTTGGCTAGTTGAACTTTTATCTCTTACATAAAAAAGCACTAGTATTGGACACTAATCATACTAATTTTTGTTTGAAGGGCTATCAAATAGAACAGTTGAACAAAATGAGAAGAGCTCAAATAAACAAAGTGACGAATGTGACAAGAAACATGTTGTGAAAGTGGAAATGATGGAGAGGAGGGAGTGCAGAACCTCTGGTGATAATGAGGTGAAAGAAAATGCTGCTTCTTCCTGTAAAACTGAAGCAAATGAAGCAGATTGCAGGTGGCAGGGTAAGTGAACAATTAAATGTGTTCATGGTGGATAAAAATGCAGTATGGGCCTTGAAAGTCTATAAACTTCTGCTTGCTGTTCTCAAGATATGATAATGCTTCCTGGAGGAAACAGGAGGGATTCCATTCCCCCAGATCTAAGGTAGCACTCCAAGTACATAGTTCTGTAGATAACCTTCTTCTTTCACACTGCCACTGGGTGCCTGGGTATCTTGCTTATCCTGCTGGGCTGTGAAAGTACCTAGAAGACAGTTCAACACTGGACTTGGCTTTTGATAGTTGACAGACTTTAATGGATGAGTAAATGGATGTTGCACGTTTTAACTGTTAAATTGCATGCCAAGTAGTATCAAAGGTTTGCATTTAGAATGTAAATATGTCTGTTTCCATGTGGCAAATACATAGTAAAGTAACTCTGCTGCATAGGCAACACATACACCTCAAACAAAAGGAGAGGTAGGCAGGAGCAGTCAGTAGAAATAGTTTAGCAGCAGACTTGTAAGATGCATGAAGGCTGCAAATCATCCTTTCCTAGTCAGTAGGATGTCTTGTTTCATGGGTTGTTACTTTCAAAGCTGATGGTCACTTCTTAAAAGGGCCTGATCCTGTTTCATATCTTTACTGATGATCTGGATGAGGGGATTGAGTTCATCATCAGTAAGTTTGCAGATGACACCAAGATAGGAGCAGATGGCAATCTTTTGGAGGGTAGGAGGACCCTGCAGAGGGACCTTGACAGGCTGGATGGGTGGGCAGAGGCCAATGGATTGAGGTTTAACAAGCCTAAGTGCAGGGTTCTACACTTCGGCTACAACAACCCCAGGCAGCACTACAGGCAGGGAACAGAGTGGCTGGAGAGCAGCCAGGCAGAGAGGGACCTGTGGGTGCTGGTACATAGTAGGCTGAACATGAGCCAGCAGTGTGCTCAGGAGAGCCAATGGTATCCTGGCCTGTATCAGGAACAGTGTGTAGTGTGGCCAGCAAGACAAGGGAGTCTATTCTTCACCTGTATTCAGCACTGGTCAGGCTACACCTTGAGTACTGTGTCCAGTTCTGGGTCCCTCAATTCAAGAGAGATGTTGAAGTACTAGAACATATCCAGAGAAGGGTGACAAAGCTGGTGAGGGGCCTTGAGCACAAGCCCTATGAGGAGAGGCTGAGGAAGCTGGGGTTGTTTAGCCTGGAGAAGAAGAGGCTCAGGGGAGACCACATTGCTTTCTACAACTACCTAAAGGAAAGTTGTAGCCAGGTGGGGGTTGGTCTCTTCTCCCAGGCACCCAGTGACAGAACAAGAGGACACAGTCTCAAGTTGTGCCAGGGCAGGTATAGGCTAGATATTAGGAGGAAGTTCTTCACAGAGTGACTTGCCATTGGAATGGGCTGCCCAGGGAGATGGAGTCACCGTCCCTGGAGGTGTTCAAGAAAAGACTGAATGGGGCACTCAGTGCCATCGTGTAGTTGATTGGAGAGGGCTGGGTGATAGGTTGGACTGGATGGTCTTGGAGGTCTCTTCCAACCTGGTTGATATTATTACTTGAGTAATCCTCCTGCTTACAAAATTTAAGAACCCCCACAGCAGGGCTAGAGAGTTGTGGTAATGGTAGGAGTTAAGCAAGAAAGGATTTCTGTTCTTGGCTTCTACCAACTGCAGTGTGACCACTTTGTTGGTCCCTCAGTCAGGGAGAGGGCACATTTTCCTCTATCAGCCCTGTGAGACATTTGGTATTCATAGAATCATAGAATGGTCTAGGTTGGAAGAGACCTCA
>VWZI01023791.1:8434-22902 GCA_013396835.1 Psilopogon haemacephalus | reverse complement strand
ATTCACATAAGCCTTAGTGAAATTAAATTCTTTCCTTTCTGTTTCATGCACTGCATCTTTACAACCTAAAAGTCATGAGACATATCTCACAGTTTCAATCTCAGCTATAAATTACAACTCTTGTTTTGTGAGTATCTTTTAAACTAATGAGCTTGTAATTTGGTAATCTTATATTCCAAGATAGATAACTTACAATTAAAGCAAAAGGCATCTGATATTTGTGCATTTAAATAACATGGAATATTTAATTTTTCATAGTGTTTAAATGTTACATTTATTAGCATGTTAGCATCTTCTTTAAAAAAAGAAAAAACTACTAGTAATGGACAGCTTTCATTAATAAAAATACAATTTCATTTTCAGAATGAATGAAATTGAAGTTCATAGAAGTGCTCAAAAAAATATACTAGTTTGCATTACCTCAATTTTTGCCATGCAGTAGTTAAAACTATGCTATCCTACTCAGAGAGAAAAAATAGACATCAACAAGAAACTTGGTATTTTAAGGTAAATCTTTATAATTTATTTTTCTACTAAACTTTGTTAGTTAAATATCACACTGCACATTAGCGCATATAAATAGTGCTGTTTCAATGACAGGTTGGTTGTTTGGGGTTTTTTGTTTGTTGGGTTTTTTTTTTTCTCCTTTTTTTTTTTCCCCAAAAACAATACTTTATCGATAGGTCTTTTTCTATTTCTACATGTGAACTGTTCACATGTACATGTGAATGAAAATAATTTCTAAGTGGTTTCAGTTCTGCTTTTTTTTCCCTCATACCGTATTAACTAATACCATTTTTTAGTATACACATGTATTTGAGATAAATATCTCAAAATAATTGACTTAGCAGTAGGAAATAAGTATCACAATATTGTGAAATACATCTGCATTTCCAAACATTTCTAAAAATGTGCCTTTGTGTGCTTATGTACTGCATTGGAAAATGTCTTAAATTCCTTAAACACTCAAGACTTTGAAAAATCAATTCAGTTTCTAGTTCATAATTTATTAACTTAAGATATTGGCTGCTGTCATCTGAGAATCTCAAAATTAGTGTTCCAGACATGCAGGTTTTTAAGCACTTGTGCCTAAATGCAAGTAGTGTTGTGTGCTAAACTTGATACTCCAGTTACAGAATTCTTAACCATTCTTTGTCTCAAAATTATTATCTGCCTGAGATAGAATATAAGTCAAATATTATGTTTAAGTATTTTATACACTTTTTAATATACATACAACCTTTTCTGAGTATGATTTTTTTCTCTTTTTAAAAGAATTATTTGGTGGAAATTGATAGAATTATTTCAATTGCACAATGTAAGAATGTATTTCTGAGGGGAAAATGGATACCAACATGAAAACTTTTTGTGTTTAATGCGACTCCTTATCGATTGTCAAAGGTGTCAGATAAGTTATACAAAATCTAAATCTGGATTAAAAATTAGCATTTGACACTTTATGTCACCATAGTAAGAAATTGAGAAATTCCAAAGGCACAGCTGAACTGTGTGAAAAATCCATATTTAAACAAATTATTACATTTGTTATGACTTTCTCTCCACGAAAAGCCGATCAGAACTGTTGGTGTGCTGACTAGCAGCTAAGCCTTAAGAGCAAATCCTGTTTCTTTTCTTTCAATAAACCTGAATTAAAAGAAACAAAATACTTCAGAGCTCAATATTTTTAACAATTAATTTGAATTCTTGGGAGTTCTTTCCTACTTTGTGAGAGCTGATTACTTAAAGCATCTAACAGAGTCATATTCAGTGCAGAAAAGCACACCTTGCATTGGTGCAGCATCATATAGATATGAATGTGTTGAGAGCAGCCTATGTGGCATCTGTCTGATGCTGTACCAGTGCATGATTTCTAGAATCTAAAAACACAGTAAGAGTTACTCACTATCTGTATTCTTATTATTATCCTCTTTTTAAAGCACCTATTAGGTGCTTATTATTGGGTCTTTCTTGCTAAGATCCGGAGAAAACACTCGGCCATTTCTCTCTCTTACACTTAACCCTTTCCCCCAAGGTACAGAACAGGTATAAAATGTGATGACATAATTCACTACAGTTTAATACAACTATGAGCTGAATTATTAACCACCCCCCCCCCCCAAAAAAAAAACAACCAAAAAAAACCCACCAAAAAAACACCCAACTTTTTAAAAAAGAAACTACATTCAGTGATGAATTAATTCTTATCAGATCATAGACATGGTGTTCCTATTGTGTAGCTCTGGTTACTTGTTATTTTGTTTAAAGGAAATGTAAAATGTGCCACCCAATTATTTATATTCTTCTGAAAGCCATACAAGTTTTATAGGATCCATATCTTAGAATTTACATGTTGTTTTCCTGTGAATTCACATGAGATCTGTTTGAATGGAATAGAAAAGATATGTAATATGCATTAGTAACCAGATTTTGATGTTAGTAAAAAGAATGTTGCTGAAAAATCTCAAAATTATATTCTTATTCAAGATTAGATTTCCCACAAGTAGAATAAATTAGTGTCTCAAACTTAGTAAATATAGCTGTATGTATTTTGATTTTTAAATTACCATCAGTAGGCTGAAATAATAATTGTGGTGTACAAAGCAGGAGTGCACTGTTAACAAGTTCAGTGATGAAACTTTGGAAAGCCTCTTTGGTCGTTTTTTCCCTTTCAACATTTAATAACATGAGAAGGAAAAAACCCTTAAATATTTATAATGTTTTTATCCTTACTGATTTCAAGAAGATTTTTTTTGTCTGTCTACTATAAAATACACTCTTTGCATTAGTAGGTGTATTATTCCATTTAAAAAAGCATGCACAATTATGAACCACTTTGAATTTGGGTTATCCTAGAAGCTTCCTCTTTTTCCATTCCAGTCATTACTAGACTACCAATCAGTTATTTCTTACAAACTGTGGGCCACAGATTAACATTTGCAATTCATATGACTGAAAGTTAAACTTTCATGTAGTTTGTTGAATCCAGAAGCCTTATACTGGCTTCTGAGAAGAGTCCCAAACCTCAGCAGGCCAAAAAAGCCCCAAGTGCAACTGATATGTAAAGCTAGTAGTTAAAACTTAATAGGGAGAAGTGATGTTTTATGTTTTCTCTGAGAATTTTCTTTTGTTTTATTTGTTGCATTGGTTCAGACCAAAAGAATAGTAGGATAAAGTCTGTAAAGGACTTTTGTACTGAAATGTTGGGGTTTTAAAAATTTTATTTTATTATTTTGTTACATTAAATTACATTACATTACATTACATTCTGAGCATGTGCATGTAAGAACCACTCTTTTTGTACATTCCAAATATTTTCTAATATAGCCTAAAGTAATTGCTCTTTTAAAGATATAGGGCTGGACTACTGTATGAATGGAATGCTAATGGCCCTTGCAAAGAAAAGTTAAAGATTAATTGCCCTCTTTGAGATACATTCTATCTTTGTGCTTCTTTGGGAATGGAAATCCTAGATATATCCCTAGAAGTTTTGCACACAGCATACAATTAATCACAGAACCATAGAATCACTAAGGTTGAAAAAGACCTCTAAGAGCATCAAGTCCAGCCATAACCTAACTACAGTGATCACTAAACTATATCCTCAGTTGCTGCATCCACACACTTCTTGAACACCTCCAGGGATGGTGACTCCACCATCTACCTGGGCAGTCTGTTCCGACTCACCACTATCTCAGTAAAGATATTTTTCCTAATGTCCAGTCTAAACTTCCCCTGCCACAACATAAGCCCATTTCATCTCATCTTATTGTTACCTGGGAAAAGAGACCAACACTGGCCTCACTACAACCTCTTTTCAAGTATTTGTAGAGTTCAATAAGATTTCTCCTTAACATTGTTCTCCAGAGGAAACAACACCAGTTCCCTCAGGCACTTCTACAGTTTGCCCTCTGAATCCTTCACCAGCCTTGTTCTTCTCTGGACATGCTCCAGGACCTCATTGTCTTTCTTAACACAGTATTCAAACTGCGGCCTCACCCAAGCTGAGTACAGGGTCATCAACACTTTCCTACTTCTGCTGGACCAACTGTTTTGATACAGGGCAGGACGCTGTTGGCCATCTTAGCCACCTGGGCATGCTGCTGGCCCATGTTCACTCACCAGCACCCCTAGACAGTTTTCCTCTGGGCTGCTTTCTAGCCTGTAATGTAGCTTGGGGTTATTGTGACCAAAATATATCAATCTTTCTTTCAATTTTTTACCTGAGTATAGTTAACTTTGCATAATTTTTAACTCTCCTTATGTACTTTCCACAGCAGATGAAGTCAGCAATTTTCCAGTAGAGGGATGAGAAGCAGGATGGGAACATGAAATGTGTTTAGCTAGTGACCCAAACTAGGACTTGAATGAGATGGATACCCAAAGCTGAAAAAGAAATTAATTTAACTCACTGTACAAACCTTCTCCAGTGCAACACTGAGTACAAGAGATATTCTGGTTTGTGTGTTTGAACAGATAATATTAAAGCATCTGCTTAAATTAGGGAAGGCCAAGGGAATAAAAAAATGAAAGCTCTGAAATGTTATTTTTAGCTTATACCAAAGCTTCTGAGAGAATGTGTTTTGTATCCCAAAAGTGTATAAGCATAAATATATGCTGGTGTGTGACCTAAAAAGTGGAGGCACTACAATGATCTCTTTGTTTTGTTTAATAATATATTCTATTTATTTGCTTGTGTTTTCTATAATTCATCAACGACAGGAGTCACAGCCAATACTTAAAGCTAAAAAGAACAAAGGACAGAGTGAAAACCTCAAAGTGTGTGTTAGAGCATATTAATCTTGAATTTGATGTCACAAGTGAGAATTTTAGACCAGCTTTCTTCCAGTGCAACTGCTGATTTAAGATATCCCATATTTTGTCACAAATATATTCTGATCTTGTCATTTCAAGAATGACACAGTCAATGCTTTTTCAGTGTTTCAGTTGCCATTACTTATAAACCTGAACTACAGATAGATGATGTATGTGTAAAAGAAGTTTGGTGTAGAGAGAGATGATATTATCAAGTTATTTTCTAAAAATAGCATTTATGTATGTAGTTCTGAAAGCTACAGCTCAGCTGTTTTATTTTTCTTCTTTAATTAAAGAAAATCTATTACATACACCACAGCATAACTTCTTGCTTGGTCTACACAGTTTCTGAAATAGGACTCATTATTTATGCTAAAATAAGTATAAATAAGCATACAGAAATACCAGATCTCGAATATGATGGCATTACCTTTTTCCCCACAAGAACTGGAGATCATGCCATATTTTTCTGCTACTGTATAAAATAAGAACTTATTTTTAAAAAATTAATTAGCACACTATGCTAAAAAAAAATAGTATAAAAATATGTGGTTTGTTTCTCATGCAAATTCTAGAAAATCATCTTCGTTGCAATGGATTTATCTGTGACAATTATATTGAGTATATACAAAAATGTGTATTTGGGTGAGCGGTCACAATGACTAGCTTTAAGTGTGTAAGATTAGTGTTTCTAGACTCCTGCTGTACATATGACTACAAATCTGTGCTGCAGGGCAGCTCAAAGCACTTAGCTGACATTCCTCTTTTGTTATCATCCTCCAGAAAACCCAGTCCCTTTCCCAGCATTAGCAGAGATAAGCCTTAAACATATGTTATCTATACTTACAGATAACCTTTCTGAACACCCTCAGAGGGAGCACAAAGTGAGATGTACACACTTAACGTTTGGATAACTACCTCTACCTAGCTCCAGTGTAAATCAGAACGCCACAATGTTTACTGAACTGATGAAGCCAATGGACTGGAAGGCAAATCACTCTGCCAAAATATCAGCCTTTCCTAAGGTTAAACACTCACTGGTGATTAAAAAAAAAAAAAAAAATCTAGTTTTCAATTTTGTGAAAATTGAGCTTATTCCTTTTAGGAATAGGCAGCACTGAGTTGCTCACTGTGTGTGTAGTATGGCTACGGAACAGCCAGCAAGAGCCAGAATCATTCTTCAGGGACTACTAGTCTTATAAAACTTACTGGGATGATCCCAAAGCATTTCCTTTTAATCCTTCACTTTTTCTTGTTACTTTCATGTGTGGCAGAACAATATTGCTATCTTATTTAATTTCTTTTTTAAGTCATGAAATAAAGAATTTAGTAATAACAGAAAAACACTTTCAGATGAATTGAGCAATACTTTATCAGTGCCATCTAGTGTACACAACTACAAAAGAAGATATAAGTAATTTGTTTGGTTTTTTCTATCATGCCTTTCCACTAAATTCACAAGGCATTAAAACAGGTGAACTTCTAGACTCTAGTGTTTGGTAAATGCCTCCTCAGCAAATAGTTCCTTCTCAGCTAAATATTTTATTGCAAAGTTTCAAAGTGGTCTTGTGGAGAACAGTAATTGGGCAAAGGTTTGGGTGGCTTATGTTTTATTTGAAGCTTTAGCAATAACTTTATTGTGTTCTGAAGAGAGCAGTGGAGATTAATAGCTTTATCATCCACATCTGCTACTATACCTTAATGATCTCAGTCATCCAGTCATTCACAGTTTGTAAGGAGGATAAAGAAAGCAACCAAAAATGTGTGATTGTCAAAGTAAAGGATAACCTTTCATAAAAATGTGTGCCTTAAAAAGCAGACAAGATAACATATTTCATATTATTAACAGTAGAACTGTAGGATACATCTGAGTGACCTTACTACTAAGTTTTTGCGTGCTGATTTTTAGATAAATTAAGCTACTCTATTTCTTACTGTTTTTGAAGAAATGTGGTGTTTCTTTTTGATTGCTGATCTCCTCAATACTAGAAACAATAAAAAAAAAACAAGCCAAAGCAAACAAAAAATCCCCAACCAACCAGAGTAAAATCACAACAACAAAACAACAAAAAACTCCAAACACCTAAACCCAGAAAACCAGCTTGATTATTGAGATAAGGTAGAACAAAGATTAATTGATTTCATAATTCTTGTATTCCACATTTATAGTTTTTCCACTGACATCATGACTCCTGAAGGAGCTGTATTGTCATATTACTCAGACCATTGCTCTTATTTCAGTCTGTCTCAGAGTAGAAAAAAACATGGGTGAGAATATTGATATTGCCACTGTACTTTTGCTGGAAGGCTAATTTCCAAGTTGTCAAATTGTCAACTTTTCTGTAAAAAAGAAGCCAAATCCAATTTGGCTGAAGTGAGAATAGAAAGTAAAATGCACAGAGTACACTATAAAAAATTCTGTGTTATGCTAAACTCCCTGCTGGAGCAAGATCATATAATCTAGCATAGGTTGAACAGGAACACATCCAGACAGGCCTTAAAAGTCTTCAGAGTAGGAAACTAAACAATGTCTCAGGGAAGCCTCTTCCAGTGCTCTGCAATATATAACAGTAAAGAAGTTCTTCCTTATGTTGTGGTGGAACTTCCTGTGCTGTAGTTCACATCCATTGCACCTTGTTGTATTGTAGGGCACAAGTGAGAAGAAGCTCTGCCTTCCTTCTTGACACCCATCCCTCATGTGTTTATATACATTTATTAGACTCCCTCTCAGTCTTCTCTCCAGACTAAAAAGCCCCAGGTCTCTCAGTCGTTCCGCATAAGGCAGTGCTCCAGTCCCTTTATCACCCTTGTAGCCCCCTGCTGGGCTGTGCCAAGTACAACACTGTCCCTCCTAAACTGGGGTGTACAGAACTGGATGCAATATTCCAAGGTGGGCCCTCACCAGGGCAGAGTAAAAGGGGAGGAGAACCTCCCTCGATCTGCTGACAGACTTTTGTTAATGCACCCCAGGATCCTACCGGCCTTCTGTGCCACAAGGGCACATTGCTGTCCCATGGATAACTTACTGTCTACTGGGACTCCCAGGTGCTTCTCCATGGTGCTGCTCTCCAGCAGATCACCTCCTAACCTGTACTGGTGCAATTTATTATTCCTTCCCAGATGCAGGACTCTTCACTTATCTTTACTAAAATTCATTATGTTCCTCTGTGCCCAGCTCTGCAGTCTGTCAAAGTCTTGCTGAATATCTGCGCAGCCTTCAGAGATATCAGCCAAGGCTCACAGTTTGGTATTGTCAGCAAACTTTCTGCTGAGCAGACACAGTCTGTCTGTTTGTCCCCTCATCAATGTCATTGATAAAGATATTGAACAGTACTGCATCCATCACTGATCCCTGGGAGACTCCAGTAGTTACTGGTCTCCAGCTGGACTTGGCATCATTGATCACTACTTTTTGCACTCTATTGTGTAACCAGTTCCTAGTCCATCTCACTGTCTTTCATCCCACACTCCCTGAGCTTGCTTACAAGGATATAGGAGACAGTATAAAAAGCCTTGCTAAGGCCAAGGCAGACTACATTCACTGATCTCCCTGCATCTACCCATTCAGTTCCTATATGATAGAATGCTATCAGATTAATCAAGCATGATTTCATCTTGGTAAATCCATGCTCACTACTCCTGATAATCTTCTTCTCTTTCAAGTGATGACCTCCAGGGATGGAAGTGAGGTCGACTGGTCTCTAGTTTCCTGGAACTTCTTTCTTACCGTTTTTGAAGATTGCAGTGATGTTGGGTTTCTTCCAGCCCTCAGGCACCTCTCCTGCTTGCCATGATTTTGCAAAAATGATGGACAGTGGTACAGTGGCAACATCAGCCAGTTCTCTCAACACTCTTGGGTGCATCTCATTAAAGCCCATGGACTTGTGTATATTATTTTTTGTAACTGATCCCTAATGCAGTCTTCATTGACTACCAGAGAGTCTTCCTCCTTCAGGCTTTCTCTACTTCATCCAGGGTTTGGAGTTCACAGGGCCTGGTCTTAGGAGTAAAGACTGGGTCAAAGAAAGTATTTAGTAACTCTGCCTTTTATGCATCCTCAGTTATCAGGGCTACCACCTCCTTCAGCAGAGGGCCGACACCTTCCCTGTTCTTTCTTTTGCTAATGGTATAGTCAAGGTAGCCCTTTCTGTTTTCTTTTACTTCTTTTGGCCAGTTTCAATTCTAAGAGGGCTTTGGCCTTCCTTGTTGCCTTTCTACATGCCCTGACAACTTCTCTATAGGTCTTCCAAATGACAAGTCCCTTCTTCCATGAACTGTAAATTTCTTTCTCCCATGAGATTTCCTTCAGAAGCTCCTTATTCATCTATGCAGGTCTCCTAGCATGTCTACTCAATTTTTACTTGAGGGAACACACCTATGTTGGGCTTGGAGGAAGCGGCATTTAAAAATTAGCCCACTTTGTTGGGCTTCTTTACCTTCCAGAGTATTATCCCATGGGATTTCTGCAAGTAGATCTTTAAAGAGTACAAAGTTAGTCCTGCAAAAGTCCAGACATGTAATCCTACTTATGGCCCTACTTCTACCTTGTATAGTATTAAACTCCACCATGCCATGATCCCTGTCACCAAGGCTGTTCCTCACCTTAATGTCCCCAACCAGTCCTTCTTTATTAGTTAATACAAGGTCCAGCAGTGCACCTGTCCTTGTTGGTTCCTCCACTACCTGCGCCAAGAAGTTATCATCAATACACTGCAAGAGTCTTTTTGACTAAATATGCCTACCTGTGTGGGCTCTCCAACAAATATCAGGGTGACTGAAGTCACCCATGCGTACCAAGGAGTTGTCACTCCTTGGAACTAAGTATTTGTACTTATATGCACACTTACAAATACATATGTGTAATTCTGTGTACATGTAAATATGTGTGTATATATCTGTATATGTTAGTGTATATATGTATGTGTATCTATATGTATATTTTGGTAATGAGAAGTTGCTTTGAAGGGATTACTTAAGACTGACCAGTTTCAGTCTTTATCACTACAGAAGTAAAACAATAATCTTTTAAGTACTTTTAAGTAAACTACTGAATCAGCAGGGTGTATATAGTGCCACAGATTTGATACAATTAATCTTCCAAGGAAGGTTATAGTCTCTGAAAGTTCCTAGGCATGGACATCATGGTGATTAAGTCTGAGAGCCTTCCAACAAGAGCAGCAGGATCTTATCTCTTTATGGATATTTTATGCTTGTCCTTTTTTTT
Source organism: Psilopogon haemacephalus (assembly GCA_013396835.1). Classification (NCBI taxonomy): domain Eukaryota; kingdom Metazoa; phylum Chordata; class Aves; order Piciformes; family Megalaimidae; genus Psilopogon; species Psilopogon haemacephalus. The sequence continues at coordinate 12,866 of VWZI01023791.1, read as the reverse complement.
TTCTTTTCTTTTTTTTTTTTTTCCTTTAAAGAAAGAAAATGGATCTTCCTCCATGTCAGGTATTTTAAACCTACAACTAAGGAAAATAGCTTACTGGATATTCTGGGAACCTATAATCTTAAACTTATGACTTGATGTTTTTCTAGTTTGCATAAATAAATATTCTATACAAAATTTGGATTATAGAACTGAAAGACTGAAAACATTCTTACTAAATCTGTCAACACTGTGGCTTCAATGTGGCGTTGCCTTAGTCATTTTGACCACTGAATATTTTCTTTGGGGATTTTATATGATCCAGGAGCATGGTTTACCTGAGATGATTAAATTGGAAAATGTCAGTCCCCATGCAAGCAAACAGTAGATCACATGTTTAAACAAGTGTGATCAGTTCATAGCAGTCAGCCAGGAAGATACCTGGAGGGTAAAACTTTCCTAGGAGATGAATAATGTCAGTGGAGTTAAAATAGTTAAAGAACATAACCAAATATAAGTCTGCCACACAGAAAGTTGTTACACATCAAGTAAGATAAAAATATTGCCTGCATCTAGGCTGCTTCTTACCAAATCTACTTCTTTGGGCCAGTTAATGAATTTGTAAATACTATTTCAGAGAAGCTAAAAATGCATGTCTGGAGGTGTGCTAATTGACCTTTAACTGACAAAGAAGGTGTCAGTTTTTTTACTTAATATGCACTATACTTAAAGAATTACATAAATAATAATTTCTTACCAAAAGCCTGTGTACATTTTAGAGTCTCTACTAATCAAAATGATTGCTTAATTGGAATTCTTATTTCCTTTAGAGAGTGCCAGTTAAAGCAAATTTCATTGTGCATGCAAAATGGCATTCAAGCTCATTTTGTTAAATGTCCAAACCCAGTAAAATTGCACAAAGCTACACTAATGAACCTTTTAAGTTTTATGACAAAACAGAGGCAGGAAAAAACAGAACAAAAAAACCCCAACAGCTCTATGCAACTGAGCTAAGTAGTACAGTAGGTAATGATATATGTGATATTATTTATGTACTTCTGTTAAATGTTTTTCTTACTTAATAAGTTATTTTGTCATATTACTCATTGCAGAAGGAATGATTGCAGGCAGCTGATTCCCGAGGCTGAGTGCAATAGCTTTGGTGCTGAAAGGAAAGCAGAATGCAGGAATTCTATGACGAAAAGACTCAGTCCCAGTTCCAGGCGAGAATAATGGTGCTCTCCATGCACCAGCAGGGAAACACGTGCTCTAGCAGCAGAGAGCAGCGAGCAGGTGCTCAGGCAGCCAGCACGAGGAGAGGAGAGAGAATGAAGAGGAAGGAGGGGGGAGGGAACTGGGTTCCCCCTCTTACAGCCCAAATCCTAGCAGGAAGTGGGAGTGTCTAACCATGACACCTGGGAAAAGGGTCAAACCATTCCTTGGGAAGAGACAGGGGATCCCAGGGGGGCTGAAACCTTTACAATAATATTGGGAAATACTTATTCAGTAAAAAGGTTCTCAAACATTGGATTGGTCTGTCGCACACAGTGGTGAAATCTCTGTCCCTGGGGATTTTCAAGCAGAGTGTGGATCTGGTGCTTATGGACATGGTTTAGTGTCAAACCCTCAGTGATGCACAGAAGGTTGGACTGAGTGATCTTTGAGGTATCTTCCAACCAGATTTATTTTGTGATTCTGTGATAGCTTTTCCTGTAACAGTTGAATATTACCTTACTTTTTTTTTTTTAATGTCTTTATCAATTATAGTGAGTAGAGTAAGACTAAACTTGCCAAAAGGCATAAAAGTTCTCAAGTATAATAGTACATGTAACTCCATTACAGTTAGCATAGTTCTACTTCAAGTTTCTCTCTTAATGACAGTATTTTGATGCAGATGTTTTGGGTTTGGTATGTTTGGTTTCACCTCATGTAAATTTTAAAATACTCGTACTATGTCTGTTTTATGGAGATAGGGAATGTATGCACACTTCAGACCGAAAGCAGTGTTTTCTACCATGATGGCAGAATATACAATGCAAATTCAGAAATATCTTAGCTACTCAGTGTCTGCAAAATGAGGACTGGTATAAACTAACTCTAAAATTTCTTAGATTTCTTACCCTCTCACCTGGAGGTGAGATTACAATGTAAAACAGGTAAAAGTTTTTGAAGCTTCAACAAAGGTGAATTCTTACTTCTTACTATGATTATCTTTTAACACCTTTTCTAACACTCAGAATGTTTGCTCAATAATATGAAAATCGACTGATAGGGGGAAGAAAGTTGTGTGCAATTTTCACAGCTGTTGCAATGTGCCATTGTGCCTTGTTGCCACCTGCCTACACTTAATTAATAAGCATCTGTTTCGTTCTTATATTTACACAAGATACAAAATAAAATGCCTGTTTCATTTTTTTTCCATATGTGACATGATGATTCCTCCATCACTTCAAGAATTATTACTGTGGATATAATTCACATACATTCAAACATAGAGGTCTGTTTGGTCAAGAAATAAAGGAGAGTTTTGTGGTGTAAAAATGTAAACAAATCAGCCATCTTAGCTGAAATCTCCAGTGTAATGGAAAGCACTTATGGTATTTTGGCAAGTCAAAAAGTAAGAATATGTACATGATACCTTAACAAGTATTCTGGCATAATTTGTAACATTTTACAATCTAATTTACTTCTCTTCAGAAGGAAGGAATGTGATGCATGCCTGTTTGGGTTTTTTGGATATGGATGTGCTGGTTTGAGGCTAATTGGAATATTTTAANNNNTGGGTCTGTCTGTCAGAGTCTGTGTCTCTCCCTGGCTTCTAGCTGGATCTGTGTAACCCAACTAATTATTTTGCTTCTAGAAACCATGGCCAATGCTTCCAACTCACCTTGTATGTAAGGCAGATTCTGGGATAAGGTTGGAGTGTGGGAAGAAGGTGGAAGGGTGGTTGGGAGACCATCCTGGGGACTCTGATTTCTGGGAGGGGTATTGTGTTTCTGTATTACTTTTAGCTTGTATATAATGGTAAATAGTTGTAATATATTGTAAATATCTGCTTATAAATAGTGCTAAGCTGTAAATACAAAGCTTCATTCTTTAACTTCCAGTCAGCTGAGTCTAGTCTGAGTGAATTCATTATGTATGGGGGCTGGGTAACTCCTAAACCAACACAATGGAGAAGGATAAAGTTTTTCATGGAGAGAGTGGTCAGGCACTGGAATGAGCTGCCCAGGGAGGTGGTTGAGTCACCCACCCTGGATGTGTGTAATGATCGTTTGGATGTGGTGCTTGGGGTTATGGTTTAAGGAAAATTTTGCAGAGTAGGGTTACAGGTTGGATTTGGTGATCCTGAGGGTCTTTTCCAACCTGGATGTTTCTGTAATTCTGTGAAGTATGCAATCCAACACAATGGACTTAAAATAGTGATTAGTAACTACAGAAGGTCTATATATGCATGTATCTGCCCTGTGGGTGTGTGGATACATGCAAACTATATTAAGAGTTTTCAAGGAAATGGCCAGTAAACAGTCCTTCAACCTGATTATTTCACGAAGACTTGTGATAGTTTCCATTTCTTTCTTATTACCTGCGTTTCATGGATGTTCTTCCTGGATTGTATAGATTTCTTCCACACATATGTTGCACTTTCTAGCACAAGTTCAATCTTGATAACTCTCTATCAACAGTTTCAGTTAATCAGTGTTACCAGGAACTATTATGTTTAGTAGCAAAAATTTTCACATAGTTTTCTCCCTGGAAGAAATTACAGAATTTGTGATTTTAAGAATTCTCTAGTAATTCAGTGGGTTATTATCTAGTAATATCTCTAGAAATTCAGTGGGTGATCCATACTGTCACAGATTCAGATGAACCTGCTGCTTTCATACCATCCTGCAGTCACGTCAGCTTCAAAAATTAATATGCTGAATGGAGCAAAGTATTATGGGGGTTGAAGTTAAGACTGCAACATGACAGGCTTCCTGTTCCAGTTGCTGCTTCTGGGTTCTGGATGCTGGCTGTTTTATGCAGGGTTGGCAGCTGGACATGTGGGTAGGGGATAGCACTGGTTTTGGTTTTATGCTTTCTGGTGTTGTTTTAGGTTTTGGTTTGGATTTTTGTTTCTTTGGTTTTGTTTGGTTGGTTTTTTCCCTTACACTTCACAGCACTTCTGCAAATAGGCTAAGATAAGGTAATCATGCATTGTATTATTAGATTAATTAGATTATTAGTTAAGGTAATTATGCATTTAATTATGATAGCTCATGTTATAGTAAGCTCTTATATCTTTATCTCAACCCTGAGTTTTCTGTTATTCTTTCCTTTTCACTTCTGCATTTGGGGAGCAGGCAGGTTAGTCCTTGTGCCACGCCATTACACATACTTAACTAATTAAGGCTCACTGTATAACATACTAACACTTCAAAAACTATTTGAAATATTATTGAAAACTTAACAT
>VWZI01023787.1:0-15382 GCA_013396835.1 Psilopogon haemacephalus | reverse complement strand
CCTTCCTTCCTTCCTTCCTATGCCAAGAAAGACACTCTGCTGCTGCAAACTCCCTTCATCTTTGAATCCTGCTGTGGTTTGCCCTTAGTCTGCCCTTAGTCATCTACCTAACCCAAGCTAAGGCAGATATAGAGGAATGGAATCATGAAAGACTTTCTCTGCTGAGGCAGCTTTTAGCTCTTACCTATCTGCCTGATCTAAGGAGTTATTCTGGGGTTTTTAACTTAATGTTCAACATCCATGGCAGGAAGACATTCCAGCTATGATTTGCAATTATGTAGATAGGAGAATTTCTATTCCCTTCTTCAAACTGCTATCAATAAGGACCTATTGGGGTTGCCTGTTACTGCTGACACCAGTGTAATGCAACCAAAACATTCACAATTATGACCTACTTTTCATCTGTCACCCTTCTTTGTGTCTTGCCCAGCAAGTAGTGTGATATCCTGGGAAGCTGCTCTGTGAGAACAAGCAAAAAAGCCTTGAGCCTAAAAACTAAGAGTTGCTACAAACCTTTGTACCACAGGAAGGCCACCAACCCAAATTCACATTATCCAGTATTTTTATTTGAATCATAGGATCACAGAATGGTCCAGGTTGAAAGGGACCTCCAAAAGTCATCCAGTCCAACTCCCACAAGGATAAGCAGTGACCTACTCAACTAGATCAGCTTGAGCATGCCTAGAATTGTTAAGATTGGTTGTTTATTTAGGACAGGGGTAAATTATTTCAGCCTTTTTTATTCCACTTATAAAAGGCATATTAATCAAGCCTTTCTCTTTATGAACACTACAGCAAACTCAAGCTCTGTGCCATCTCTTAGGTTGCTTCCTGCAGGAATGTTCCCATTGCACAGCCACCAACCTGTTGCTGGTTGAATTTCCTGCCTTTCTCATATGCTTCTTACCATATTGAATCCATCTAGTCATACATTTTAAAAATGTAATGAGCTAGTGCTCTAGCTGCCTTTATGCCACTCAGAAGCTATAAACACAGGAGAAATCAGTGGCCTGGATTTATAAACTGTCAGGGAAATAACAGAAAATATTGGAAGGAGACACATCTGGCCAAACAGAGGAGGAGGGAGTTATTCTGGGCATAAAAGATAAATGGGTTTTGTCTTTAACATCAACTGGTCTTAGTTTTCATTGAGGTAGTTTGAACTGATTATTAAGAGGTGAGGCTGAGAAACATGATATTTTTGGCAATTCAGATTTGTTAGATCTTCAGAGGCTATCAGAAAGATAAGCAAAAAGAACTTCCTTAGTACTTAATGTATTCTATAAACAGCTTTTGTACCAGACTTAAGATTATGCTAGAGTGGACAAGAGACCATGTAAAAAGAATGTGCAGGAATTCCTCAGGAGGTTAGGTTCTATCTTCTTACTGGTTATGGGTGTATGAAAAGGCTAAATTTCATCACATTTATATAGCTGAAATCTCACTGTGACAACTTGCCAGCAAATAAAATATGTTCCGTAAAAGACTGCCAAAAAGATCACCAGTGAGAGCTCTAGATCTCACAAGAAGCTAGAAAGTATGTATCACCTTTCAGGTTTTAAGCAATTGAAATAGCAATTTGTATCTGGATATCCTCTCAGATCTCTAGACTCTATTGACAGGGACCTAGAGGAAAATCTGGGAGACTACCCAGGCTGTGGTCAGGAATGTGCTGACCAGTTTAGCCATGATATGTCCTGCTTCTTGGTAATGATTGTAGATGTCTGATATCCACTATGTGATTTTATTGCAAACCATGGGTGCAGTTTAATTCTGCTCTGTTTTTATTTCTTTTCAGAGTATTTACATTCTGGGCAAAAGAATATTGGGTATTTTTAACAGCTACCACTAGGGATTCAGTTCCTTTTTGCAGAGCATATATATTATTGCCTTTAAAATATTCTAACCCAAATGCTGTTCTGAGTCACAAAGACAGGAACTGACATTGTAAATATACAGCAACCCAAGGATAATGACCATTTTGGACTGGCAGTACTTACTCCAAATCTCTTGAGCGAGATAGTTCCTAGGGAGGCTGTCTGAACCTGTGAGTTCTCCTGAGTCAGGCCTTCACTCCTCAACAGATGTCTCCTTCAGAAGAATGGCGATTCTGAACCTAGGTAGATACTCTAGAAATGGGCACATTTTGTGGGCTTGTAGCCAAAATAGGAAAACCTCTGAGGGTTCCAGTACGTAGCAAGGGTCTTAGAGAGATGACATGCTGGTACCTGTGGGTTTCAGGACACTCTGTGGCAAGGGTGAAGGCATAGAGCATGGAGACTGATGTGCATCTGCATTTGTGTGACAGCTGCCCCAAGCACAGCCCTGCTCCATGTGTAGGGCGTCCAAGAGCCCCCTGTAATAGCAGTATAGCTGATTTCTTTCAGTGATGTCTTGCTGAGATTTGTGAAGACAGAGAACAGTCTTTATTAGACACTGCTATTTTAAAATAACATAATCATTCCCACAAATCAGCTTCACCCATCACTGAGATTTAATTATGTGGCACTCGGGAGGATTTTCAGCACTTTTTTTCTCCTTCATCTGTCAGATTCTAAACACGTCTCATCATAGTCGCTGAAAGACTTCTCAAAATATTCCCTGCACTAAGGCCATAACACTGTTGAGCTACATTCCGTTGTGTTTAGAACCAGCTGAAGATTTCCTCTGTTCCTATTAGATCCTGCACTCCTGTGAAGACACCAGGGATTTTTATCCCACATAATTTTTCAAAGGTTTCAGTGGCAGTCCTTCTCCAATTGGGCTGAGACTAGTCTTCTGGTATGAAAAAACTAGCAGTTCCTGAGTTCAGCCATATCTCTACAGTTCCACTTGCTGGGATTCTGATACTTAAATATACACAGGCATTCAAACAGCATTAAGAAAATGTGATTGGTAGGTCACAAGGAGAGATCTATTTGAGTTGCCAGAGCTCTCAACAGATCAAAGTGTTGGACCAGATGAGGTCTTGATGGCCTTGGCAGTTGAAACAGAATCACAGAATCTAGGAGAGAAGAATAGGAGGGCAGGAAGGTGATTCAAGACAGCCAGCATGACTTTACTAGGGGGAAATCCTGCCTGACCAACCTAGTGGCTTTCTAACTGTGTCAGTGTGTATTGGGTTTAAGCCAGCTATCCCTGAGCCCAAAAGCCCAATAAAAACTCAGTCCCATTTGGAAGTAAAAAAGGTATAAAACTTTAACAATAAATAGGAGGGAAAAGGTTTTTTTACAGAAGGTGGGAGAAAAGGGGAACAAAATGCAGGGTATGGGGAATGAGGGGAAAAAAATACAGAAGCTGGGGAGAAGGGAAAAAGGGGCAACAAAATACAAATACAACCCATGGAAGGCAATTGAGTCCCAAGGCTGAGGTGGATGGTTTTGCTGTTGGATGGAGGCAGGATGTAGGAATTTGACGGTGAAAAGCAGTTAGTGTTCCAAATAAAAATGGTGGTGCTCTTCACGTGGTGGCAGAGGAGCACATGGTGGTCTGGCAGCAGAAGCAGCAGAGTAGTTGCTCAGGCAGCCAGGACAAGAAGAAGAGAGAACACAACCTGAATTCCCCTCCTTATAGCCAGGTCCTAGCAGGAAGTGGGAGTGGCTAACCATGACACCTGGGAAAAGGTCAGACCACCCCTTGGGAGGAGTCAGGGGGTTCCCAGGTGTGCCTAACCCTTTACACAGTGGATAAGGGATGACCTATAAATGTGATCTGTCTGGACTTCTGCAAGACCTTTGTCACGGTCCCCCACAATATCCTAATTGCCAAGTTGGAGAGAGATGGATTTGATGGATGGACTGTTCAGTGGATAAAGAATTGGCTGGCTGGTGACATCCAGAGGGTGACATCCATGGCTTTAACTCCAGGTGGAGAGCACTGACAAGTGGCCTCACCTTTTAGGAGCTCTTTGTCATTGCTGTTTCTGCCCTGATCTCAGAATCACATGTGCTTGCTCCACATACATCTCAGTGCTGAGAGATGGATCTCAGACTGAACTCCCCTTCTTTCCAATACTTGCTTACTTCAGGCTACTTGCCTCACAGTTAGTAATGACATTTATGACTACTTCTCTGAAGTAGGGCACTTTCCTCCATTTCTTTGTAAGCTCTTTCTCTGTGCCTATGTGCCTTCTAGCTAGTAATGAGGCATATCAAGCATAAAGCTTGATTTCTGCCATTTTATTTGTATTTCACTCATAAGCCATATCCATTAACTGCTGGAGGAGAACTCTGCAGTGCTGAATCTTTTCCCTGCTATTGCAGTAACCTATCCCATTGTGTCCCTTCTCCCACTCTGAGCAGTGGGGTTGACTTTTCCTCCTAGCTATTTGCATTGGCACCTCAGGCAATAGCATTTCAGACCTAGCATTCTTTCCAGGTCAGGAACAGCAGGAAGTTTTCCTTCTGACTGCTCCTGATAATTTACTACAAGTTGAAAAGAGAAGAAACGTGTGCTCTAAGCTCCCAAATGGGCATTGATTTACATGTTGGCGTTACAATTCCAGGCAGTCGTTCGATTAATGACATTTTGAAAGTGCAAATATGCTTTAAAACAAACAAACAAACCAACAAACCAAACAACTCACCTTTGGTCATCCTTCAAAGGATCAAAGCGTCTTGCAAGGATGATGTAATTCCCGTGGCTTCTGGGTGTTGTCAATTTTTTGTTTTTTGATCTAATGTTGAGAAAGGCAATCACCTCTTAACAAAGCTTTAGAGTTGGACTTCTTCAGGCAAAACTCCCAGATGTAAAATAAAGTGTTACTTCGTGTATAAGAAATTAGTGTAAGAAGATTAAGCTCAACACCCTGCGAAGGGAGTGTGGAATTTTATTTTACAAATCTCTGTGTCATTTGGGTAATTACTTTTGGGTAATTAATGAGTCAGGAATTATAAAATATGTAGTTATTTTATTTCCAAAAATCTCCACCCACAAACTATACATTAAAAAGTTAAATTTGGGTTCAAATTTGNCAGAGATAGTCCCTGGTGCCTTTGTGGCAGTGATGGAGCTGCTTGGCGTCTTCATAGCCATTGAGAGACTTCTAGATGTTCCCAGGCTCTAGCAGAGTGCTGGGAAAGAGGCAGATGATCTCTGACCTGATCCTGGTTCCTCTTGGCATGGAGGTTTGAAGAGGTGCAGGCAGGATCTCTTGCAGATGTGCAGAGAGCACAATGTCAGTGGCACCACATCATGAGGCACTCAATGCCTTCTCCTGGTAAACATGAAGAACTTACATTTCCAGGTACTTCAAGACCAAAACGTCAGGGCTAAGCTGGTCTGAAGCATGAGGCAGAGCAGAACACATTGCCCAAGCCAAGAGCAGTGAGGCAGAGCATGTTGTGTGAGCAGAGCAGAATGCAGAGCAGAGCAGTACACACTGCGGCAAAGCAGTGAGGCAGAGGCAGCACAGAGCAGCTCAACTGCTTGCAGCTTAGCTCCATTTCTATTATTTGCCCAAGTGTGCTGGCTCCTTTGTCTACAGAGACTGACCAGTCAGAATGGCACTCTGCCAAAACTGACCACATTAGGTGAAACCAGGACTTGCTTACCCTTATTTGGGCAAGACACTAACAAGTACCTCAACACCTGTGAGTACCTGTTTATGACTTTGGGAGGGAATATAATGGCCCAGACCTTTGTTTTCCTTCTGCCCTTGATTCCCAGGTCAGCAGAAGGGTGGGGCAAGCTAGGACATGTAATAGGCCTATTAGGCTTCCATGACACTGTGTAAGTTGCTCCTACCCACTGACGCTTTTGCACACAATGTATTACAAAGCAGCAAGACATATAGGCAAGTTTCCTGACTGTTTTCTCTCCCACTTTTGACTATCTGTGTAGCTGTAGCCTGCTGTCTTTTTAGGACAGAATAATGTGTGTACCTGGCTGTACCTCTTTTGTTGTGCTCCTGGCACCAGACCATGGTTTTATCAGAGCACAATGTGTCTGGTCTCTGTGTAAACAGCACGCTCATTTTTACCAGCCTCATGACTTGTAGTTATGACCTTAACTATGAGCAATGTGCCTTACTCTGTTGTGTTTCCTCATGCTTTTGCATGTGTATTTTCACCTTATCTTAGAATTGTAATATTTCTGTTACAAATCTCTGCACCTCTAGTAGGTATCCAGATAGTAGGGCATGGAGATTTTCAAAGGATACCTACCGCAAGCCACATATTAGACTCTCAGTGTCTCACTGGTACTTGTTTTAACAAAATATTGAGGAGTGCTTTAAGAATGCTTTAAGAAGCATTATATTCTGGTCTTCCACATAGGTGGAGAAGAAGCTGTAATATGTAGTCCAAGGGCAACTAAAAGAGATTTTAGGGCCCTAAGATGGGGCACAGGTTATCTTTTCCTCACTCCTTCCAGTCTTGGGAAGAGATACAGCAAGGGACAGGAAAATCCATTCCATTAATACATGGTTCTGTGACTGGTGTCAGTGTCACAATTTTGGGTTCTTTCAGAACGGGTTAGCCTACATGGCACTAGGCTTGCTGGCACAAGATGTGAGCCACCTTTCTCAAAGGGAAGGAGAGTCCTTGCCCAGGAACTAGCGGAACACATTGATAGGGCTTTAAACTAGATGTGAAGGGAGAGGGGGAAGAAATCAGGATTGCCTGTGAACAGAGGGTTCGCTCACTGGGGGCTCTTGAGGCAGTAGAAGCCAGCAAGGAAACTCCCATGAAATACCTCAAGGGAATCAAGGAGAGCTCTCCTAAGAAAGTGATGCAGCTGGGAATGAATCCTGTGACTAGATTTTAATTATTGACAGCTACAGACTGTTCAGAAGAGACAGGAGAGGAAGGAGGGGTGGAGATATTGCGTTCTATGTCACCAAAAATGTGAATATCTCTCTGAAGAACTGCCATGAACAGGTCAAAAGCTTGTGGATAAGAATCAGAGACAAAGGCAACAAATGAAACCTTATGGTTGGTATCTACTTCAGGCCACCAGGCCAAAATAGCCCATGATAAAGCCTTCCTACTCCAACTACAAAAGGCTTTGTGCTCACATGTCCTTGTTCTGCTGAGGAACTTCAGTTATCCTGACATCTAATGGAAAAAGAGCACAGCAAGCTGTAGGCAAAGAATAGCAAGAAGGGCTTCTACAGGTACACCAACCAGCAAGTAAAGGTTAAAGAAATTGTGCCCCCTCTGAGGAGTGAGAATGGAGAGCTGGCATCAACAGATGAGAAGAAGACTGAGCCACTCAATAACTATTTTGCATCAGTCTTCACTGGCAATCTTGCTTTGTCTCTCTCTTGAGTTGATGGACCACTAGATGTGGACCAGTCTGGTAAAGTCGCTCTTCCTGATGGCATGCGCCTGCAGGTGCTGAGGGAGCTGGCATGGGTCATTGCCAGACCACTCTCCATCATCTCCATCATAGACCTTATAGCAGCCTACCAGTATCTGAGGGGGGCCTACAGGAGGGCAGGGGAGGGACTGTTCACAAGGTCTTGTAATGACAGGATGAGGGGGAATGGGTTCAAATTGGCAGAGGGGAGATTTGAATGGGATGTTAGGAAGAAATTCTTCACAGTGAGGGTGGTGAGGCACTGGAACAGGTTGCCCAGGGAGGTTGTGGCTGCTCCCTCCCTGGATGTGTTCAAGGCCAGGCTGAATGAGGTCTTGAGCGACCTGATCTAGTGGGAGGTGTCCCTGCCTATGGCAGGGGGTTGGAACTGGATGATCTTTGAGGTCTCTTCCAACCTAAACCATTCTATGATCTTCAGTAAGTAATGGCAGACAGGAGAGGTACCTGGGGAATGGAGGAGGGCAAACATCACTCCAGTCTTCGAAAAAGGGTAAGAGGGAGGATCCAGGTATCTATAGACCAATCAGTCTCCCCCCCATCCCTGGAAAGGTAACGGAAAAACTTATCCTTGGTGCTGTCCTTAGGCATATCAAGGACAGTGGGGCCACCAGGAGCAGCCAATATGGTTTTACTGAAGGGAGGTCAAGTTTGACCAACCTGATAGCCTTTTATGAGGACATAAGCAGGTGGATAGATGATAGTAGAGTAGTGGATGTGGTTTATCTTGATTTCAGTAAAGCATTTGACACTGTCTCCCACAGCACCCTTCTGGCTAAACTGAGGCAGCGTGGTCTGGATTATCAGGGAGTGAGGTGAATGTGACCTGGTTGAAGAGAAGAAGTCAGAGAGTTGTGGTCAATGAGACGGAGTCTAGTTGGAGGCCTGTAACCAGTGGAGTCCCTCTGAGGTCAGTACTGGGACCAGTTCTGTTCAATATGTTCATCAGCAACCTGGATGAGGGCACAGAGTGCACTGTCAGCAAGATTGCTGATGACACCAATCTGGGTGGAGTGGCTGACACACCAGAATGTTGTGCTGCCATTCAGCGAGACTTAGCCAGGCTGGAGGGTTGGGCAGGGAGAAATTGAATGAAACTCAACAAGGGCAAGACAAGAGTCTTGCACCTGGGAAAGAACAACCCCATGGATCAGTATAGGCTGGGGACTGACCTGTTGGAAGGCAGTAAAGGGGAAAGGATTTGGGGGTCCTAGTTGATGGGAGGTTGACCATGAGCCAGCAGTGTGTTCTTGTGGCCAGGATGGCCAATGACATCTTGGGGTGTATTAGAAGGGCTCTGGCTAGTAGGTTGAGAGAGATTCTCTTGCCTCTCTACTCTGCCCTGGTGAGGCTGCATCTGGAGTACTGTGTCCAGTTCTGGGCCCCCCCAATTCAAGAGGGACATAGAACTGCTTGAGAGAGTCCAGCATAGAGCCACAAGGATGATTAAGGGAATGGAACATCTCTCCTACAAGGACAGCCTGAGAAAGCTGGGACTGTGCTTCTTGGAGAGGAGACTGAGAGGTGACCATGTCAATGTTTATAAATATGTAACAGGTGAGTGTCAGGAGGAGGAAGCCAGGCTCTACTTGGTGATGCCCAATGACAGCAGAAGGGGCAATGGGTGGAAGATGAGGCATAGGAAGTTTCAATTAAATATGAGCAGGATTTTTTTCACTGTGAGGGTGACGGAACATTGAAACAGTCTGCTCAGGGGGATTGTGGAATCTCCTTCTCTGAAGGTAGTCAGAACCTGCCTGGATGTGTTCCTGTGTGATCTGGTATTGATGATCCTGCTCTGGCAGGAGGATTGGACAGGATGAGCTTTCAAGGTCCCTTCCAGACCCTGACTTTCTGTGATTCTGTGGTTGTAAGGGAAGAGCAAGGTCAGGACCACCTGAAGAGCCTCAACATACATAAATCTATGCGACCAAATGAGATGCATCCAAGAAGGAATTGTCTGAGGTATTTGTAAGGCCACTCTCCATAATATCTGAAAAGTTCTGACAGACAGGTGAAGTCCCTGGAGGCAAATACTGCATGCATGAATAAAAGAGGACCCTGGAAATTGCCAAACTGTCAGCCTCACCTCTTCCAGGGAAGATCATGGAACATATCCTTCAGGAAGCTGTACTGTAACACATGGAGGTGATTTTGAAGAAAACTGGATGAGGTAATTAGTGCCATGGTTTAGTTAATTAGAAGGTGTTGTGTGGTAGGTTGGCCTTGATGATCTCAAGGGTTTTTTCCAACGTGGTTAATTGTGTGATTCTGTGATTCCATGATTTGAGACAGCCAGCATGGCTTCACCAAGGGGAAGGCCTACCTGACCAACCTAGTGTCTTTTAACATGAGCCAGCAGTGTGCCTAAGTGACCAGGAGAGCCAGTGGCATTCTGGCCTGTGTCAAGAATAGGACAAGAGAGGTTATCCTTCCCCTGTACTTGGCACTGGTCAGGCCACACCCTGAGTGCTGTGTCCAGTTCTGGTCCCCTCAATTCAAGAGAGATGTTGAGGTACTGGAACGTGTCCAGAGAAGGGCAACAAAGCTGGTGAGGGGCCTGGAGCACAAGCCCTGTGGGGAGAGGCTGAGGGAGCTGGCATTGTTTAGCCTGGAGAAGAGGAGGCTCAGGAGTGACCTCATTGCTGTCTACAACTACCTGAAAGGAGGTTGTAGCCAGGTGGGGGTTGGTCTCTTCTCCCAGGCAACCAGCAACAGAACAAGGGGACACAGTCTCAAGTTGTGCCGGGGGAGCTATAGGCTGGATATCAGGAAGAAGTTCTTTGCAGAGAGAGTGATTGGCATTGGAATGGGTTGCCCAGAGAGGTGGTGGACTCACCATCCCTGAAGATGTTCAAGAAAAGACTGGATGGAGCACTTAGTGCCATTGGATAGGGCTGGGTTATAGGTTGGACTGGATGATCTTGGAGGTCTCTTCCTACCTGGCTTATTCTGTTCTGTTCTATTCTACTCTATTCTATTCTATATTCTATTCTGTTCTATTCTATTCTATTCTATTCTGTTCTATTCTATTCTATTCTATTCTGTTCTGTTTTATTCTATTCTAAAGTGTAGCTTTATCAATAAAGAAAGGAAAACAAACAGATGTCATCTGTCTCCCACAACATCCTTCTCTCTAAGATGGAGAGATATGGATTTGATGGGTAGACTGTCCAGTGGATAAGGAATTGGTTGGATGTTTGCATCCAGAGGGTAGTGGTGAATGTCTCAATGTCCAAAGGGAGATGGGTGACAAGTGGTGTCCCTCAAGTGTTTGAACTGGGACCAGTGCTATTAATTATCTTCATCAATTACAGAAACAGTGAGACTAAGAGCAAGTTTGCAGATAATACCAAGCTGAATGGTGTGGTTGATAAGTCTGAAGTGCAGGCTGCCTTCCAGAGGGATCTGGACAGGCCAGAGAGATGGGCTGAGGCAAATCTTGTGAGGTTCACTAAAGCAAAATATAAGGTAATGTGCCTAGGTCGGGGCAATCCTCAGTATCAGTCCAGGCTGAGGCATAATGAAATTGAGAACAGCCCTGGAGAAAAGGACTTGGGTGTGGATGAGAAGCTGGACATGACACAGAAATGTGCATTTGGAACCAGAAGACAAATGGCATCTTAGGCTGCATTGAAAGAAGCATGACCAGCAGATCCAGAGAGATGATTCTGACACTTTGCTCTGGTAAGACCTCACCTGGAGTACTGTGTCCAGCTCTGCAGCCTTCAACACAGAAAGGACTTGGATTTGATGGACCAGGTCTAGAGGAGGGCCACAAAAATGATCATGGGGCTGGAACACCTCTTCTACGAAGACAGGCTGAGGGAGGTGGGGTTGTTCAGCCTGGAGAAGAGAAGGCTCTGGAGAGACCTAATAGCACCTTTCCAGTACCTGAAGGGAGGTCACAGGATCACAGGATTTCAGACATTGGAAAGGACCCTAGTAGATCATTGAGTCCAACCTCCCTGCCAGAGCAGGACCATAATCTAGCTTAGGTCACAGAGGAACACATCCAGACAGGCCTTGAAAGTCTCCAGAGAAGGAGACTCCACAACCTCTCTGGAGACCTTGTTCCAGTGCTCTGTGACTGTTACAGTAAAGAAGTTCCCCCTTGTGTTGAGGTGGAACCTCTTGTGCTGCAGTTTACATCCATCGCTCCTTGTCCTATCACACGGAGCAAGTGGGTTGAGACCAACACACCTCATTCCACATGTATAACTCAAAAGTCTCTTGAGGGATGGGCATATTGTGCCATCTGCTGTCTCCAGCCCAGCAGAGGCATGCCAATCACTTCCAGCAAACAGAAATATTGGAGTGGTACAGCAATAAGCAACACTTTGAATTAGTCAGCAGTGCTTCACTCTTTGAGAAGATTGGTCTTATTGAACTCTCACTGTAATCTTTTGGGAATTGTCACTGAATCATAGAATCATAGAATCATAGAATAGCTTAGGTTGGAAGAGACCTCAAAAATCATGCAATTCCAACTCCCTGCCACAGGTAGGGACACCTCCCACTATAACATGTCACCCAAGGCCTCTTCCAACCTGGCCTTGAACTCCTCCAGGGAGGGAGCAGCCACAACCGTTCCAGCTTCTCACCATCCTCTCTGTAAAGAACTTCCTCCTATCATCCAATTTAACTCTCTCNAAGGTCTCCTCAAAGCCTTCTCTTCTCCAGGCTGAAGAGCCCCGACTCTTGTAGCCTGTCCTCTTAGCAGAGGTACTCCAGCCCCTTGATCATCTTCGTGGTCCTCCTCTGCACTCACTCCAGCAGTTCCAGACTGGGGGCTCCAGAACTGCACACAGTACTCCAGGTGGGGTCTGACAAGAGCAGAATAAATGAGGAGAATCCCCTCCCTTGCCCTGCTGGCCACGCTGCTCTTAACACAGCCCTGGACACGGTTGGCTGTCTGGGCCACACGCACGCACTGTTGGCTCATGTTGAGCTTTTCATCAACCCAGATCCACAGGTCTTTTTCCTCAGAGCTGCTCTCCAGCCATTCCCCACCCAGCCTGGATTTGTGCTTGGGATTGCAGCAACCCAGGTGCAGGACCTTACACTTGGCCTTGTTGAATCTCATCAGGTTGGCCTGGGCCCACCTCTTCAGCCTGTCCAGGTCCCTCTGGATGGATCCCTGCCCTCCAGCAAGTCGACTGTGCCACACAGCTTGGTGTCATCTGCAAACTTGCTGAGGGTGCACTTGATTCCTCTGTCCATGTCACTGACAAAGATGTTAAACAGCACTGGTCCCAGCATTGACCGCTGAGGGATGCCACTTGTCACTGGTCTCCAGGTGGACACTGTGCCCTTGATCACCACCATGTGCCACCATCCAGCCAATTCCTTATCCAGTGAGTGGTCTGCTCATCAAGTCTATGTTTTTCCAGTTTGGTGACTGGGCCTGTCTTTATTTTAAAACTGATCCTGTTTCTGGTGGCATGTGTGTAGAAACATATTTCTTGAGTGCTAAGCTCAAAAAAGCTCACTGATAAGCTGCCAGACTTTCAGAAAGTGTCATGATAAAGTCCTTGTGAAGCATAAGC
This sequence comes from Psilopogon haemacephalus, assembly GCA_013396835.1. Taxonomy (NCBI): domain Eukaryota; kingdom Metazoa; phylum Chordata; class Aves; order Piciformes; family Megalaimidae; genus Psilopogon; species Psilopogon haemacephalus. The sequence goes on along the minus strand of VWZI01023787.1, from coordinate 2,516 downwards.
TCCAAAGACCTTACAGGCAATATACCAGGTTTCTTTTATTATGAGTAAAGGAAAAGAATTCTGACACTAAGTATAGTGTAAGTAAATAAACTGCATGCAAGATATTCTAGCAGTATATTTATTCCATGGTTTTGTGTAAAAATGTATTATCTTTATTAGCTGTAAAAACAAAATTAGAAGCATCTGTGGGATTTTGCAGTAACTTGTTTAATTTCCTGTTTCCCAAGTTCTAGAGCATGATTGTTAATGAGGGGAAAAGTATCTACCACTTTTCTCCTTGACACTGCTTTTTGGTCCCACCTCTACTCTAATGTAAAGGTCATATCTTCACTGATGAGTTCTAACCCTTGAAAGCTTTGCAATTGTTTTCCTTCCTACGTCCCTAATCTGGAGCCAGAAACCTCCCCTTCAGAGAAGCATGCGTATGTTGCTGAGGGGTAGCAAAGCTATCACATCAGCTTCATGCACAGAAATAGGTAAGGGGTTTAGTGCTCAGCATACAGATCTTGAGCCTCTCTGCCTTGTCTCTGTGGAGTCCCTGGTTCTATACAGACCATGGTCTCACTCCCATTACTGAGTTCCACATAATATGCCTTCCTCTGACCTTCCTCTTGAGTGCCTCAAAAAGGCTAGGAAAAAGCAGCAGCATGGATGGACCACATGTAAATATTAATACAAATGAAGGCTTTGAAAATACTCATATAGATGCCTCTTAAAGGCTTGATGAAGCAGAGAGAAATAGTGGTGTTCATAATGCACATGACTTTATTCCTATGCCACCTGCTCTCATGGCTCCATAACACAATTTCATGATCCATCCAAGTTTCAGGATTAGGAGGTAAAAGCACAAGCACTATCTCTCAAGTGTGATGCAGATGCCCTCCAGCTACTGAGCAGTTTCAGCAATAAGTCTTTCTAAGCAAAAGCAATCTTTCAGGGGCTAAGACCAGAAATTATCCAAAGTTACCACCACTTCACATGTAGAGGAAATGCTTTAACTTGGCCTGTTGAACAAATACAAAACTTCTGACCCAAAACACACCCCACAAATGAGCTTTGTCTTTCCTCCTGGGGAGCAAAAGCAGCCAAGGAAGAGGAGGCCTCCTCTGGGAAATTCTTTTATCTAACCTCAAAGGCAGGAACTTTGAGGATCCTTCAGTGTGAAGGATTCGTGACATTGTTAGCAAACAAGTTGCATGGTGGTACTGACAATAGCTATATCTGATTTCAGGCACTGAAACCTCTTGGTTCCTCTTATTTGGCGGCCAGAACCCGGCAGCTATCTACTTTGAGGACCAAGTCTTAATTATATGGTTGAAATGCAGGCCTAGGATATGTAGATGAACTGATATGTAGTTTCAAGAAAGCTGGACCAGGGCACATATAAATATCTCAGTCCTGAGAATCCAGAACACATGCTGTGACCACCCAGCCTGAGGTGTTGTAAAACTCAGGCCTGAGAAGCATCCTGACTTAATTTCAGCTTGCACTGAAGCAGGTCACTGAGATGACTACCTCTTTCCAATTTACAGTTTCCATGGAGGTAGAACCACCACCACTCTGAAAAGAGCCCCCCAAAACTAAATATTCTCTGTATTCAGAATACTGTGCTATATTTCTGGTTGAGTTTATCACACTTCAACATCTGGCCACTGAATCTGTCTTTACCAGAACAATGAAACTTCACATCTTACTTCTGTGTCCTTACAAGCTTTCTCAGCTTATCATCAAGAACATACAAACCTCACCATATTTTGTCCACACAGTCCACTGGAGACAGTGCATGGTCACAGGTACGGCTACCTTAGACAGCCGAAGCATTTGAGCTTCCTTTGAAGGTGCAGGGAAAGACATTTTAGGCTAACTAATTGTTAAGGTGTAGCAGTTAACCGTGTGGGCTCACCAATGCTATGCTCGTCCTGGCCCTTCAGTAAGCCTAAATTGCCATGAATGTCCTGCTGATGACATCCAAGCCTGTCCCTGCAACTGGCAGAGCCTCACTTGTGTGTTAGGTACCCAGCCGTTCTGATTCAGTAAAGCTTTGGGGTGTAAGGTACTAAACGCCTTGTAGAATTAGTGGCTATGAAACATACCTTGATGTCTGTCCCAGTTTGAGGCCAAGAGCTACCCAGGGAGGACAGAAATGACTCTTACTCTTTTTGAAGAGTAAGAATGAAGATACTGCACCCTGATTGGAAGTTTAAAGAGAGATTCTATTTATTAGTGCATATATGCGAAAGGCAGTCAGGTGGAAGGAATGCATCCTCAAATTAAGCCCAGTCTATCAGATTAAAACCATGCAGAATCCTCCACCCCTTCCAGCCTCAGCAGGCCTGAGAGTAGCAGGCCTTCCCCATCGTGGGCCTACAGGGCCTCAGCAGGCCGCATGATGCCGCTCAAAATTCCCTGCCAGCTAGAAACCATCTCTCACATGAGAATGGTGAGGTGAGAAGGGATGCACGGAGAGGTTCGGAGAGGTTCGGAGAGGAGAGGTTCAGAGAGGTTCGGAGAGGTTC
>VWZI01023784.1:74755-103911 GCA_013396835.1 Psilopogon haemacephalus | reverse complement strand
CATCAAACCCATGTTTCACCAGCTTGGAGACCAGGATGTGGTGACATTACAAATGGCAATAGCATTTCCAATGAAAAGTCTTCCTAGACATCCACTTGTCCAGAGTACATTATCACTCTGGATTAAACATTCAATGTGTGTTCATGGAAACATCATGAATCAGGACTTCTCTGGTTTTAGAAACTAGTTTCTGCTTCACCCTTTCGTATTAAAAGTGTCTGCATTTGCTAGGATAAAATACAAATCTTTTCCCCTTTTTTCATGCTCAGGCACCCATCCCAGCTGGTCTTCCTTACAAAGCCCACAGCCCCTCAAAACATCACACCACCTTTTCTGTGGCATGTTGTTTTGACACCACCTATCCATGATAAGAAGTTTGATCTGCCTGTAGAGATCTTGTGGGTTTGGGGTTTGATTTTTTTTTCTTTTGTTTTGGTTCTGTGTTCCTGTTTTAATTAAAATTGATCCAACGGTTGCTTAAACTTTCCTTGTGACTTACCCTTCTCCTTCTGACTCTAGGAATTGAAAATATGAGTGTACCAGTCACTCTTTGAAAGTTGTTGGTCCTTACCTTCACAAATACATGCTAGCTCTTGAGAATAAAGATTGATTAAAAAAAAAAAAAAAGGAAAAATGGGGAAAAAAATAACATAAGCAGAATAAGTGTGGTTCGACAGGAGGAAAATACGGAAATAGAATTGATACATGCACCCAAAACATTTAACATTGGACTATCTTCACTAAAAGGCAATGGCTTCCAAGTTCCTGCATTCTGCAAACTGTGATTTCTTTCTTATTTACTCCAGCACAAATATGACATTCGCAGGAAGCAAAATGCCTTTTGTGTAAACTGCAGGAAAATAACACGATTCATACTGAGCAAAGCTTGTTTTCAATCTCCTCTTCTGTGAAAGAAGCACAGAGTTCTGTCCTTGCAGGAATGTTGCTACAAAATAATTTGAGATCTAGTTGGCAGCTGTTCAATACAACTTCTCATCTGGATGTTGCTCCACATGCAGCTGAGCTGCTGGAACAGATTCTGTGGGCGTTCCCTGTGTCATAAAACTGGACATATTAGTTCAAGCTTCCGTAGTGTTTTTAGATAATTAAGCCAAATTTCTGCAGGAGATGGGTTGTTTGTACAATCACAAAATCACAGCATGTTAGGGGTCAGAAGGGACCTCGGTAGATCGTCAAGTCCAACTCCCCTGCCAGAGCAGAGCTGTAGAATCTAGTGCAGGTCACACGGGAACACATACAGATGGGTCTTGAAAGTCTCCACAGCCTTTCTGGGGAGTTTGTTCCAGTGCTCTGTGATCCTTACAGCCCTCAGATATTTATAAATATTGATTAGAGCCCCTCTCAGTCTTCTCTTACCAGACCAAAAAGCCCCAGGTACCTCAGCCTCTCCTCACAGGGTAGTGCTCCAGCCCGTTACTCATCTTTGTAACCCTCTGTAGGACTCTTTCAAGTAGATCCCTGTCCCTCCTGAACTGGGGAGCCCAAAACAATATTCCAGGTGAGATCTCACCAGGGCAGAGTAGAGAGGGAGGAGAATCTCCCTTGATCTGCTGACCACGTTCCTCTTAATGCAGCTCAGGATCCCATTGGCCTTCTTGGCCACAAGGGCACATTGCTGTCCCATGGATACCTTCTTGTCAACCAGGCCTCCCAGGTCCTTCTCCACAGGGCTGCTCTCTAGCAGATCACCTCCCAGCCTGTACTGGTGAAGTTTATTTTTCCTCCCAATCCATCTTCATCTTCTAGAACTGAGTGAGGGACAACCAACCATCTTTCTTCTAAAGCTTCATTTAAAGCATGGGTGTTGGGACCACCTTTTGCATCCTTTGCCATGAATTTTATTCTAAGGTTGTTTGGTTTTGGCTCTTCTGTCATTGAGAAGAGCCAGAAGACTTCCTTATTCCATTGCACACCCAGATTTCACTATTCCATTCTCTGAGAAATAGCACAAGAGGGCTGCTATAGCCTTGCTGGGCATTCGTCCACATCTTCTCTGCTTTAATCACACTTTTCCTACAAGGGGAAAAGTCAGAATATGTCTGTGTGTGTTTGTGTGTCTGTTTATCCATTTTTCCAGCTTCCAGCGGGCAGCAAGAGCACAGTCTGCAGTGCAGCTTTCCTGTCAGCAGGTGCTAGAACTGCTTTCTACTTTCTATCTCTGGCTTTATATTTTCGTTATATCCATTAAAATTTAATTGAAGTTGTCAAAGTGACTCTGAAGTCATTGGGAGGATGTTCAGTCCAGAGGAGAGCCTCCTCCTGTGCAGCTTCCAACAGTCACTCCCAGTAGGGCCTGCAATGGCCTCCCCCAGGGCAGCCTCCAATAGTCACTCCCAGTAGGGCCTGCAATGGCCTCCCCCTTGGCAGCTTCCAACAGTCACTCCCAGTAGGGCATGCAATGGCCTCCTTCAGGGCAGCTTCCAACAGTCACTCCCAGTAGGGCCTGCAATGGCCTCCCCCTTGGCAGCCTCCAACAGTCACTCCCAGTAGGGCCTGCAATGGCCTCCCCCTTGGCAGCTTCCAACAGTCACTCCCAGTAGNGTAGGGCCTGCAATGGCCTCCCCCAGGGCAGCCTCCAATAGTCACTCCCAGTAGGGCCTGCAATGGCCTCCCCCAGGGCAGCCTCCAATAGTCACTCCCAGTAGGGCCTGCAATGGCCTCCCCCAGGGCAGCCTCCAATAGTCACTCCCAGTAGGGCCTGCAATGGCCTCCCCCAGGGCAGCCTCCAATAGTCACTCCCAGTAGGGCCTGCAATGGCCTCCCCCAGGGCAGCCTCCAATAGTCACTCCCAGTAGGGCCTGCAATGGCCTCCCCCTTGGCAGCTTCCAACAGTCACTCCCAGTAGGGCCTGCAATGGCCTCCCTCAGGGCAGCTTCCAACAGTCACTCTCAGTAGGGCCTGCAATGGCCTCCTTCTGTGCAGCCTCCAACAGTCACTCTCAGTAGGGCCTGCAATGGCCTCCTTCTGTGCAGCCTCCAACAGTCACTCCCAGTAGGGCCTGCAATGGCCTCCTCCTGTGCAGCTTCCAACCGTCACTCCCATTAGGGCCTTCAGTAGGTTCCCACAGCAGCTGGTTCCGTTGGGCCTTCCAAGGACTCTCCAGTGCTGCCTTCAAGCCCATTGGCCAGAGCGGTTTCTGTAGGTGACAGCAGCAGGCTGTGATTGGCTGCCCAAGGCAGCAGGGCTGTGATTGGCTGCCCACAGGTCGCTGTGCAGCCTTACTCTGACACCAGGCGTGCTTGGGAGGGGAGCTATTGGCAGCGCCGGGCGAGAGAGACTGAGCAGAGAGTGAGAGACGAAGGAGAAGAGGCCTTAGGAACACCTCTGAGAGGTCACAGACACGGGGGCAGTTGAGCAGAGGTCTTTGGCACCTCTGAGCTGGGCTCCATCTCCCCCAGCCCAGACAAGGGCCGGCAGGAGCCGCAGTACCTTCGGACAGCACACCAAGCCCATGGAGGCCAAGCCCCAAGAGGTGGGCCCTGAGCCCATGGAAGGAGATCCACCTGCAGACGAGGAAGAGCCCATGAAGGTGCATCCACGTGCAGACGAGGAAGAGCCCATGGAGGTGGATCCTGTTACGGGCCACTCCTCCAGCGTGGCCCTCCTGCCTCCAGCACCATGGACGGCAAAGCGTCCGAGGCTGGCCCGGGGCTCCCAGGGACCCTCCAAGTCCCTGTCTGAGGGCAAGCGGAAGCTGCAGCGGGCCCGCCGCAAGGGCCCCGGGCGAGGCTGAGCCCTGCCGTGCCACCGCCGAGTCCGTCCCTCGGGAAGGGCATCGGGCAGCTGCCCTGAGCCCTGGGCAAGAGTCGAGAGCCACTGCCGGCTGCTGCCCGCAGCCCCCCTGCGGCGCTGGGATCCCTCGGGCAGCGCCGGCAACGTCGCAGAGCATCGGACGGAGGCCGTCGGGGAGCGTCGCACAGACTCGAACACCAGAGCAGAGCGCCGGAGGACGTCGGAGATGGTAGGACGGATTGGGAGGGGAGGAAGAGCTTGGAAGGGGAGGGCGAGAGAGAGGTTGGGAGGGAAGGGCCAAGGAGAGCTTGGCGGGGGGGCTGGGAGAACTTGGGAGGACGGGGTTGGGAGGGAGAGGGCGACGGAGGGTTTGGGAGAGGAGGACGTGGTTGGGAGGGGAGTGGGAGAATTTGGGAGGGACACCTTGGGAGTGGAGGATGAGGTTGGGAAGGATAGCTTGGGAGGGCAAGGGAGAGCCTGGGAGGGGAGGGTGAGCATGGTAGGCTGAGGGAGAGGTTGGGAGGGGAGGGAGCGAGGTTGGGAGTGGAGGGGTAGTGGTTGGGAGGGGAGGGGAAGAGGTTGGGAGGGCCAAGGAGAGCTTGAGAAGGTGCAGGGATTGCCTGCTGGAGTCCCCTGGAGCTCCACGTGGGCTGTTGGGGCACCTAGTGTGTCCTGCCAGGCACGGGAAGATGTAGCTGGGAGAAGAGAGGGCTGAGGGCTGCAGCAGCTGGGCTGCTGAGCTGCCACAACACTGGGAGGCTTCTGCTGAGCCCCGCTGCGCTCCTCTGTCTTGGAAGTCTTTTACCGTTTGCTGTGCACTAGGTCCTGCAGCCACCCTAAGGAGAGGCAGGATGCAGCTCCCAGTCTCCAGGCTAGCACCAGAGATGCTGACACTGAAGGCACTGGAAGATTTGTCTAACAAGAATGGAGTAAGCTTTTGGTGTGTAACTCTATGGTAGGTGTAAAAACACAGCCAAAGCTCAATGGTTGAGACCCCATCAGTCCATAAATAATTTTTGTGCTGTCTGTAAATTGTATTTGCAGCTATCACAACAGTTTAAAGAGAAAGCAAATGAAGAAACACAAGCATATGGATGAAACCACAGCTATTTTTCTGTGCTCGTCACAAGTTAAGTGGCTAAACCCAGAAACCAACACTAACAGAAAAAAAAAATCTATCCACTTCACCTTTGTTCTTGTTGTTATGTTCATCTGGCATGAATTAAAAAAAAAAACACAAACAAAAAAACAACCAAAAAGACAAATAAATCTTTTGGGGGCTGTGATTGTTTTAACCTGCCAGTAACCTCCTTGAATTCATCAGAGCAAAAGACAGTGAAAGCCTGTTTATTGTCCAGCAGGCACCTACACATGTTGTAAGCGAACTTCCATCTGGTCACAACATCCTGGATCATCTGGGTAACAGCCAAGCTTCATTTGCTTCATGTCCTGGACAGCACAGAGGCAGCCGAACAGGAATATTTAAGTGACTGACCAACCGCAACTGAGTTTGCCCCTGAGGATTCGCCTGATAATGGCTCCTTGCTCTGGAGCAGTAGTGGCTCTGTGAGTTGTTTTCTTTTTTAAATGACTCAAGCTGGCCTCCACAGAATGATTTATCCTTTTTATTAGGTGCCGACAGTTTACTGGGGACATGGGCAGGCTCTAACCTTGGGAGATCTGGAGGCGGATGTTGACTCTGCCTGGAATCCTCTCTTTAAGATGCTTGTAAGCAAAAGCCTGAAGAAACCTGGACTGCAAAGCACAGCTGGAATTCTGGGCCTAACAGCATGCTCTTACAGGGTGTGCTTCACACCTGTGTGGAGAGCAGGTAAAGTGCTACCATAACAGAATTTTCCAGGTGTTGGAAATTGAGTGTGGACAGTTTACTGGGGACATGGGCTGGCTCTAACCTTGGGAGATCTGGAGGCGGATGTTGACAGTGCCTGGAATCCTCTCTTTAAGATGCTTGTAAGCAAAAGCCTGAAGAAACCTGGACTGCAAAGCACAGCTGGAATTCTGGGCCTGACAGCATGCTCCTACAAGGTGTGCTTCACACCTGTGTGGAGAGCAGGTAAAGTGCTACCATATCAAAATTTTCCAGGTGTTGGAAATCATTCAGTGCCTGTTTTATGAGGGCAAAAAACAGTGAAAGTTGATATAGCACTTAGTTCTGCTCAACTCATGACCTAAGCACCTCAAAGACAGTTTTGGCAGCTAGCACTGCTGCCCTGATTGCAGTGGCAGGTGGACAGAGACACCACCCCCAGGAAAGCACTACCTCTGCTTTCAGAGTCTCCCTGGCTCCCCAGGCTGGGCAGGAGCAACTCACCACTTAACAGTGCTGCCTGCAGCCCTAGTGGGATGTCCTGCTCCCAAATGTATATTTCCCTTAGAAAACTGTTCTGAAGTTCTAGAGGTAGGTGCTGAGCTATGAAAGGGTGGCAAGCAGCTGCCTGACACATGCAGTTCTAATAACAAATGTTGATGGGGGCAATACTTGCTAGGTAAGCAACACCCTTCTCTTGGGGTATGCTGGGTTTGGTTGTGACAGAGTTAATTTTCTTGAAAGTAGCTGGTATGGGGCTATGTAAACCCTGTCAATAAATCAGGAATGATTTAGCTTTTGCTGAGCAATGCTTACACAGTGCTTACCTCTTCTGTTTCCTCACCAGCAAGGAGTCTGGGGGGTGCAAAAGTAGTTGGGAGTGATAGAACTCAGACAGCTGTCCCCAGCTGACCAAAAGGATATTCTGTAACATATGACATCATGCTCAGCATATAAAAGTGGGAGAAGAGGAAGGAGGTGGTGGAAGATATTCAGAGTGATGATGTTTGTCTTCCGAAGTAACTGTTATGTGTGATGGAGAGCTGCTTTCCTGGAGAAGACTGAACAGCTGCCTGGCGATGGGAAGTGCTGAATGGATTCCTTGTTTTGCTTTGTTTGCATGTGAGGCTTTTGCTTTACTTATTAAACTGTCTTTATCTCAGCCCACGAGTTTTCTCACTTTTACTCTTTTGATTCTCTCCCTCATCCCAACAGGGGGGGAAGTGAATAAGCGGCTGCTTGCTGCTTAGTTGCCGGCTGGGGCTAGGAGGATATGCAAATCCCAACATACTACATGAACTGTGGTAAGTGCTTCCAAAAATCCAGGCTGTCTACAAATATTTTATCAGCAGTGCCTAAAGAAGCATTTCTGAGTGCAGTACATCTTGTGAAGTTCTATGGGTTGGTCACTGCTTTCTTATGACAATAAATGTATTCAATGAGTGATGCAGAGAAGTACCCAAAGTACTTCATAGGTGGCTGTGAGAGGTATTTCTTTCTGCAGTCTTCTGTATAGACTTCATTCATGTAAGATTCTGGAGTAAAAAATACCCAGGAAAAATGCCTGAGATACCACAATAACATCTAGTGGCAAGATGGTGAATGGGCTGTTCCTTTCAGAAAAAAACAAAACCAAACAAACAAAACCCCCACAAATAAACACCAACCTACCAAAAACTCACAACCAAAAAAACAACAAAAAACAGGGACGGATTGTTGCCCAGTTTGCAATTAACTACTGCAAAGGCCGTAGAGTATTTGGGGATTCCCCTCACCCCACAGCTGGGCACACCTGTGCCTGCCTCCTCCTGTGGCTAGTCTTCGTGTGGGCAGCAAGGCCATTGAGCAACAGTGAAACGTGCTTAAAAGTTCACAAGATTTTGTTTCAGAGCTTTTATATCCATTGCCATATCCAGGGCACAAGTGAGAAGAGGCTGTCCCTTCCTTCTTGGCATCCAGCCCTCAGATATTTATATACATTTGTTAGATCCCCTCTTAGTCTTCTCCAGACTAAACAGCCCCAGGTCTCTCAATCTGTCCTCATAAGGCAGTGCTTCAGTCCCTTCATCATCCTTGTGGCCCTCCATTGTAGATCTCTGTCCCCCTTGTACTGGGGAGCCCAGAACTGGATGCAATGTTCTAGGTGGGGCCTCACTACGGCAAAGGGCTAGGAGAACCTCCCTTGATCTGCTGGACAGAGTCCTCTTAGTGCACCCCAGGATCCCATTGGCTTTCTTGGCCGCAAGGGCACATTGCTGTCCTTATGGATAGCTTCTTGTCGACCAGGACTCCCAGGTGCTTCTCCACAGGACTGCTCTCTAGCAGATCACCTCCTAACCTGTACAGATGCACTTTATTATTCCATCCCAGGTGCAGGACTCTGCCCTTATCTTTGTAGAAGCTGTGAAGAATTTCCTCACTGTAAGCGTGACAAAGCACTAGAAGAGGCTCCCCAGAGAGGTTGTGGAGTCTCCTTCTCTGGAGACTTTCAAGATCCATCTGGATGCATTCCTGGTGACCTGTGCCAAACTCTATGGTCCTGCTCTGGCAGGGGGGTTGGACTCAAAGAAATCCAGAGGTGTCTTTGAACCCCTAACATCCTGTGATCCTGCGATCTGTACCTCTCTGTGTATCCTGCATCTGAAGGCTGACCCAGGCGTGCACAGAAATGCATTTCTTGAGGTAAGCAAGGGCAGCAAAACCAGAGCCACTACTGTCCGGATAAAGTTGTGCCTCAGCCTAAGGAGGCAGCAGATTGTGGAGATTCATTCAGTTTAGCCAAACCGCCTTAAAGTAAGTAGTTCTTCTTTTCCTGGGCGCGGCAGTAGCTGTACAAATCCACTTGGAGTCACTGTAGCCCAGCGACCGGGGCCGGGCGGCGGCGGAGGGCTGCGGGCACTGCCCGGCGGGGACTGCGCTGTCCCCGGCTCTACCTTCGGCACCGCGCAGGGGCACTTTGATGAGCGGTCCCACTGATAGCCTAGGACTGTCTTGTCCGAGTTACTGGCAAAGAACTGACCCTTCTTACACTCAGCCTGTGCAACGTGCCGGAGTGTCGATGTGTTTACAGAAGCAGATATTTCACAGAATCAGTCAGGGCTGGAAGGGACCACAACGATCATCTAGTTCCAACCCCCCTGCCAGCCCAGGGACACCCTGCCCTAGATCAGGCTGCCCACAGCCTCATCCAGCCTGGCTGCAAACACCTCCAGAGATTGTGGACTCAACCACCATTGCAGAGTCTCATCACTCTCATGCTGACCAACTTCCTCCTCACATCCACTCTGAATCTCCCCACCTCCAGCTTTGCTCCATTCCCCCTAGTCCTGTCACTCCCTCATAGCCTCAAAACTCCCTCCCCAGCTTTTTTGTTTGTCCCCTTCAGATACTGGAAGGCGCCAAGAAGGTCACCTGGGAGCCTCCTCTTCTCCAAACTGAACAGCCCCAACTCTTTCAGTCTGTCCTCATAGCAGAGGTGCTGCAGCCCTCTGATCATCCTCATGGACCTTCTCTGGACACGCCCCAGCATGTCCACATCCCTCTTGTAATAGGGGCTCCAGAAATGGATGCAATACTCCAGGAATATCTTTATGCTTTGCAAACCGTGTAAAAGCAAATCGCCAAACCCTTAGGGAAAAATAGTATGTGGTGTCTGCTTGTGCAGTTAGGTGTGTGCTTGTGTGAGGTGCACAGGCCAGTAGAAGGGCTGGAGCTGCTCACACACACAGATCATGTTTATAAATACATAAAAGGTGAGTGCCAGGAGGATGGAGCCAGGCTCTGCTTGGTGACAGCACAAGGGGCAATGGGTGGAAGTTGAGGCATAGGAAGTTCCATGGAAAAGCAAGGAAAATTTTCTTCACTTGAGGGTGACAGAACACTGAAACAGGCTGCCCAGGGTGGGTGTGAAATCTTTCTCTCTGGAGAAGTTCAAGACCCATCTGGATGCAAGGTAGTGTGATCTGCTATAGGTGGTCCTCCTCTGGCAGGGGAGTTGGACTAAATGATCCTTTGAGATTCTTTCCAGCCCCTGACGTTCTGTGATTCTGTGATCTGTGGTCTTGGGCTTCTACAGGGCTGGAAGCTGTGGGAAGTAAAGGAATTGGAACTGGGGAAAAAAAGTAAGTCACTGTCAAATGAAGATTTCATAGATGGACTGAGGTTGGCAGAGCACAGCTATTGGGAAAAGCACTGGCCTCAGTTTGTAAGTTGTAAGCAGCAAATGGTGTACTTTATTTGAAAAAAAAAAATAAATTTAAGACTGAAACTTCCTTCCACCCTCCCCCAACCTGCTTTTATACAGAAAATATTCAATTTTGTAATGGTTAAGAGAGAGAGATTAAAACCCAAAAGCATTTTTTATGCAGGTCTCAATTGATACATAGTCATTTCAACATGCTATTTTATTAGAGGACATGCTAGGTATCAATCCAACATTAAAATCAGGAATTTATGAAGGTGCAGTTATCAGAGAGATTTAAAAAAAATAAAATGCTATCTGTAAATTAAAAGTCTGTTAAATTATTACCTTACAGTTTTGGTGACTAATAATAATTTGAATGGACGTGAATCCATTTCAATTTGGTAAAGGAATTGTGTGAGTTTTCAGAAAAAGGATGATTGTCCCTGGGGCAGGATTAGCATAGCAACTCCTCTCATGACATTTTCTGCTGTTCATGTCCCTTCTCCACTTTCTGGGTTTTTTTTTTGTTTGTTTTGTTTTGTTTTGTTTTGTTTTTTACAATCCTGATAGTTAGACCATGCTGAGGCATGGGACTTTATAGGAGCACTGCTACCCCACTTGCTTCAAGGTCCTGCATCTCGGTCAAGGAAATCCCAGGCACAAATCCAGGCTGGGCAGTGACTGGCTGGAGAGCAGCCCTGAGGAGAGGGACTTGGGGGTGCTGGTGGACAAGAAGCTCAACATGAGCCAGCAGTGTGCACTTGCAGCCCAGAAAGCCAACCAGATCCTGGGCTGCATCAGGAGAAGTGTGGCCAGAAGGTCGAGGGAGGTGATTCTCCTCCTCTGCTCTGCCTTGGTGTGATCCCATCTGGAGTACTGCATCCAGTTCTGGAGCCCCTGTTGCAAGAGGGATGTGGACATGCTGGAGTGTGTCCAGAGAAAGGCTACAAGGATGCTCAGAGGGCTGGAACAGGTCTGCTATGAGGACAGACTGAAAGAGTTGGAGCTGTTCAGTCTGGAGAAGAGGAGGCTCCCAGGTGACCTTCTTGTGGCCTTCCAGTATCTGAAGGGGACCTACAGAAAAGCTGGGGAGGGACTTTTGAGGTATGAGGTAGTGCCAGGACTAGGGGGAATGGAGCAAAGCTGGAGGTGGGGAGATTCAGATTGGATGTGAGGAGGAAGTTGTTGAGCATGAGAGTGGTGAGGCTCTGGAACAGGTTGCCCAGGGAGGTGGTTGGGGCTACATTCCTGGAGGTGTTTAAGGCCAGGCTGGAATGTGGTTCTGTCCAACCTGATGTAGGGTAGAGCATCCCTGGGCATGGCAGGGAGGTTGGAACTAGATGATCCTTTTAGTCCCTTCCAACTCTGACTGATTCTATCTCTTTTTTGTTTCAAGCATTCTTATTCTGAGGGAGACGTATTTACTTCTGAACAAGATCCTAAAGCCAACAAAGCCACCAGATCCCTTCCCCACATTTTTGTTTTTTTGTTTTTTATGGTGTATAATCCAGATAGTTAGAGCATGCCAAGGCATGGGACTTTACAGGAGCACTGCTGCCCCAGTTGCTGCATCTTTTTGTTTCAAGCATTCTTATTCCAAGGGCGATGTATTTGCTTCTGAACAAGATCCTTAAGCCACCAAAGCCACCAGATCCCTTCTCCACTTTTTTTTTTTTTTGGGTGTATAATCCAGATAGTTAGAGCATGCCAAGGCATGGGACTTTACAGGAGCACTGCTGCCCCAGTTGTTGCATCTCTTTTTGTTTCAAGCATTCTTTTTCCCAGGGTGATGTATTTGGTTCTGAACAAGATCCTGAAGGCACCAGACAAACGCATATTGAGTTTGTTTAGCAAAGGATCAAACCAGAATGCAGAACTGATGCTGAGCAGGCTGCAGTCCAGCCTGCAATTCTCTGGGCAATTCCAGAGAGGCTGTGGCAATTGGCATTTAATAGCATTTGTCAGAAGGGTGAACCTCGGTGGTGTAAAATCCTGAATGGAAGGAAGATACTACTGCCATTAGCCAAGAAGTGTTTTGGAACAAAACTGTAAAAATACACATTATCCCTTGTCATTATCAATAGATACTGTATTCTAGTTCTGCATAAGACTGATGGCAAGTATAAAATAATACTTTTAAAATTAATTTACCTCACCCAATACTTTTTATCAGTAATCATCACACATCCCTGCAAATTTTTTTTTTTTTTTGGGTGAACATTATTTTAGGTTTGGGAGTGATTTATTTGTCTGAAACAATTTTCAGCACCAAAGTTTTAATGATTGTCCTATTGCTGGATCTTGTTAGCAGAATATACTGAAAGGAACCAGAGGATCCTATCCTGAATATTTCTATAAATGTACTTACTTGCCACCATGTAAGACCCCAGTATCTTGCAGTGTTCCAAATGTAACACAGCCTGTGGGTGCTCTGTGGGAGGACATAAAAATGGAGACTTCTATAGCTTCTCAAGGAATCCGAAGAACTTTCCACATAATTATTCATGAAAAATGCTATGTTTTGTCCTTTCCTGGATAAGATCTCAATCCAGATGTCACAGATCCAAGTCTTAAGAATGCAGATGTTGATATTTAATTATATATTTTTTTTTCCTTCAGCGACTTACTTGTCCCGAATTGTGCTTTCCATCTGAAGCCTAATTTGTCTCTGCTTGAATGGCATGATTTCCAGTATCTGTATAATTAAAAAAAAATATTTAAATGTACACTTATTAATAAATATACACTTAAGTGTGGCAAATGACACATTTCATTTGGTTTATCTACCTTCATTCTGCCTGCTCAGCTTATGTGCAATCTATTCCTACAGCAAACCTTCTTCTGGTACATTACATATATGAAGGTGATATATAGTGTTTGTGACTTGCAGATTTCATGAGGAGCCTGAATGCAGAGCAGTTGAAGAAGCTAAAATATTCCCAAAAAAATATGAGTCGGAGCAAATGTGAACGCTTTCAATTTGACCTTTTTTTTTTTTTTTAAATGAAGATAAAAGCCTTCAATAAACTTCCATCAGTGTGCAGTCACTTTTCTGAGAAGTGCTGTTGCAGAAACTATATTGACTGTAGTTTAGGGTTGTTCATACTATAAATGTGGTCATTTGGCTCTTTTAGAAAGTGGTGACAGCTTAAAATTACCCAAACGAACTGCATCACAACATTTTTCAAGGTAATTGTGGCACTAATTCTTTCATTTGCTAGATAGAAAGTACTCTAAGCTCAATAAAACACAACTATAAGGAATTAATGGATTGGTGAGTACTGTAAATATGTAAAAAACTTCTCTTTAACATCATCAGAAGGGCTGTGTGGCTTGGAAGGTGTAGAGCAAGGTCAGGTCAATTTTAATCTATACTGCAAAAGGAATTCTTCAACTCAGAGCCTGGAGTCTATCAGCTGGCAATGAAACTGCTCAAAAATCCCAGGTAATTACTTTTAACTATTGTTTCTCTGATACTTTTGCCTCCCTCCTCCTCACAAGGAGAAGAAGAGGGAGGCAAAAGTATCTGATCTAGTGGGAGGTGTCCCTGCCTATGGCAGGGGGTTGGAACTGGATGATCTTTGAGGTCTCTTCCAACCTAAACCATTCTATGAGTCTATGATTCCATGAAGAGCTCTTCTGGTGACCTCTCCCTGGAAGCAGAAAGAGGGTTAAGTGATTAAGAGTTGGAAAATTTCTCAAAAGGGTGAGGACTTTGCTTTGGGCTTTCTACAGCCCAATAAAAGAGATTAAAATGTAGCCCAGGAAGCCTCAGAAAGGGTAGATCTGTAAGAGCTTTTCAGAGACTTGCCACTAGCTCTCAGCCCATATTTGGCTTTCTTGGCATTGCCAAGGGGACGGGAGACCTGACCTTGGGGCAGGTTAAAAGCCTGGTGACTGTCCAGTGTGGCCTCTCAACAGGGGCTTCTCAGCCTGGAAAACCTCTATGGGACTCAGACGAACAAGCATGTTTTGATTTCAGCAAAGGATGGATGTGTTCTGAGGAGGCTAAAGTTGCTGTGGCATTGCTAAGAACATCTGCTCTGGCTGTTCCTTCATTGCATACAATGCGTGAAACAGGCCTGCTTTGTCAAATGTTGCAGATAGGTTCATTTGCCTGTGCAGTCTTGTGGTACTTCTCCATCCTGAGCCACTTGGAAAGGACAGTCTGGGCTACAGGACAGTGGAATGAAAGATGCCTGAGCCCATCAAGGCACAGGATTAAGCGGCTCCTTTGCTCGAAAACATTTTCTTATGTCTTAGTCCCTTGGTGTTATTATCATGCCTAGATTGAACTGAAAGTTTAGTCTTACATAGTTGTGGTGGTTTAAGCAGTTACCTGCACCCCCCCTCCCCGCCCCTTTTATAAACCCTGGCTAGGACTCAGGACACTGGAAGTTAATAAATGAAGCTTTATATTTACAGCAATGCACAATATACAAGCAGATATTTACAAGATATAACAGAGATTTACAGATATATACAATGAAAAGGTAATACAGACACACCACAGCCCTCCCAGAGACCAAAATCCCCAAGAGAGGGTAACCAACCACCCCTACCACCTTTCCCCCCTTCCCCAGTCTTGTCTCACCACCTGTTGATGCTGCAGATAAGCTGAATTAGATCAGCCAGGGGGGTCAATAGTAGGAAAGAAGTTAGTAGAATTACTGAGAATTAGCTACCAAGGCAAAGACAAAGGAGACCATGCAAGAGAAGTAGTTCCAGTCAGAGCGGTCAGAAACCATCTGATATCTAATGTTTTGGGTACAATCCTTAAAAACAACTTTTTTTTTTTTCTTTCTCAGCAAAACTCTGGTGAAGTGACACACTGTGTTTTCCTCTCTCAGCCAATAGTCTAATTTCTCACTCAAATTCTCCAATTAGTTCAAACCAGCCCAATTTCAGGGTTGTATTTTGCCAAAACTCTTGTGGTAAGCAGACTGACTGCCGCAATGTAAGGGACAGGGAGACGCTTGCTGCAGTTAACTTCCATTTATTACGTGTATTTTTTCATCTTATATATGCTTAGATATTCTAAACAAGGCAGCGTGTCCTGCTTCTATTGGTTAGTCACACTAACTGATCAGCCAAGACTAGTACAATGATTGGCTTAAAAATGTGAAACCACACATCCCTATTTCAGTGCAAGATACAGACGTTGCTTTAACATCTAAGAGCACAGAGAAACTGTCAGATCTTTGTTCTGCATTCCTTATCAGAGTTTTACAACCCCCAAGGTCACCTCACTCCCTGACACCACTAGACACCATATTTTACACAGTTTGTGCCCAGGGCCTGTGTGTCAACTCCCCTACACCCAGCAGCTGTGTATAGAATGGTTTAGGTTGGAAGAGACCTCAAATATCATCCAGTTCCAACCCCCCGACACAGGCAGGGACACCTCCCACTAGATCAGGTCACTCAAGACCTCATCCAGCCTGGCCTTGAACACATCCAGGGAGGGAGCAGACAACCTCCCTGGGCAACCAGTTCCAGTGCCTCACCACCCTCACTGTGAAGAACTTCTTCCTAACATCCTGTTCAAATCTCCCCTCCACCAATTTGAACCCATTCCCCCTCATCCTGTNGAAGCCTTCTCTTCTCCAGGCTGAAAAGCCCCAACTCCCTCAGCCTGTCCTCATAGCAGAGGTGCTCCAGCCCTCTGATCATCTTCGTGGCCCTCCTCTGGACTCTCTCCAACAGTTCCATGTCCTTCTTTTGCTGGGGGCTCCAGAACTGCACACAGTACTCCAGGTGGGGTCTGACGAGAGCAGAGTAAAGGGGGAGAATCCCCTCCCTTGCCCTGCTGGTAATGCCTCTCTTAATGCAGCCCAGCACACAGTTGCTGTCTGAGCTGTGTGTGCACACTGCAGGCTCATGTTGAGCTTCTCATCCACCCAGACCCCCAGGTCCTTTTCCTCAGAGCTGCTCTCCAGCCACTCACCACCCAGCCTGTATTTGTGCTTGGGATTGCAGCGACCCAGGTGCAGGACCTGAGTCCAGAACTGAGAGTCTTCCACTGCACTTCTTCCTAAGACTTCAATACGGTGAAGGTGGTCTAAGGGCATAATCCTCTACTCATCTGAATCAGGGACACAAGTCCCACACACCTCAGTAGAACTGGATTAAGTTCACCAAATGGAGATTTGGAGATTGGTCTTCCAGGGTCTAAGCAGCCACAGTCACTCAGGACTGCGAAGAAAATAGCCCTGTCAATGGTGGAAATAGTCACACTTCTGACAAAGGAACATCAGAGATATTTTCTCCCAAAAGATACATATTTCAGCTTCAATTCCCTTAACTGTGGGGGATTGGAACTGGATGATCTTTAAGGTCTCTTCCAACCGAAACCATTCTATGATTCTAACTTGAAAAACATAGCTTCAAGCTGTGACAGGGTAGGTTTAGACTAGACATTAAGAAACAAATTTTTTCACAGAAAGAGTTGTCAGGCTTTGGAATGGGCTGCCCATGCTTGAGTCACCAACCCTGGATGTGTTTAAAAGTCCTTTGGATGTGGTGCTTGAGGAGCTGGTTTAAGGGTGAAATTTGTAGTGTAGGGATAATGGTTGGACTTGATGATCCTGGGGGTCTTTTCCAACTGGGATGTTTCTGTGATTCTGTGATTTTGTGAACATTGCCTTGCACATCTGAGAGCTCTTGTGAAAGACAAATGAACAAACAAACAAACAAAAAAAAACCAACCCAACCAACAAAAAATGTGAACAAAAAATGAAAAAAAAAATTGGAAATTGCCTCTAAGAGACAAATCAAAATTTTAACTGGTAGGAAAGTATTTACAGTTTTCAGGTGAAAACTAACCCATTGGATTTTGGGGGTTTTAATGCTTGCTTTATTTCTTCTCCAGGTTTTAAAAATCATACTGAGGATTCTCCCCTTTTACTCTGCTCTCCTGAGACCCTACCTAGAGTACTGTGTGCAGTTCTGGAGCCCCCAACACAAGAAGGACATGGAAATCTTGGAGAGAGTCCAGAGGAGGGCCATGAAGATGCTCAGAGGTCTGGAGCAGCTCTGCCATGAGGACAGGCTGAAAGAGTTGGGGCTTTTCAGCCTGGAGAAGAAAAGGCTTCCAGGAGACCTTATAGCAGCCTACCAGTATCTGAGGGGGGCCTACAGGAGGGCTGGAGAGGGACAATTCACAAGGTCTTGTAATGACAGGATGAGGGGGAATGGGTTCAAATTGGCAGAGGGGAGATTTGAACGGGATGTTAGGAAGAAATTCTTCACAGTGAGGGTGGTGAGGCACTGGAACTGGTTGCCCAGGGAGGTTGTGTCTGCTCCCTCCCTGGATGTGTTCAAGGCCAGGCTGGATGAGGTCTTGAGCGACCTGATCTAGTGGGAGGTGTCCCTGCCTATGGCGGGGGGTTGGAACTGGATAATTTTTGAGGTCTCTTCCAACTTAAACCATTCTATGATTCTATGATAGGCTACAAGAGTTCGGACTATGCACCCTGGAGAAGAGAAGGCTTCCAGGAGACATTGTAGTAGCCTTCCAGTATCTGAAAAGGGCCTAAAGGAAGGCTGGGGAGGGACTATTCACAAGGTCTTGTAATGACAGGATGGGTTTAAACTGGCAGAGGGGGGATTGCTGCTTCTACTTTATATGTGTGTGTAGTGACATGCATTACAATACTCGATTTGCAGACTCACATGATGATCACAAAGGCTGTGCCCCTCTTCAGTCTCCAGAAGCCTTTCCCTCTGCCTTTCCCTATCTGGCTACAGTTCTTTCACTTTGCAGCCCTCTTTCCCAGCACTGACAGTTACTGAGAAGTTAATGCTTCCCTTCAGAACCCTCACTCTGCAACCATATGAGGATGGCAAAGCTTCAGTTGTCCCTTCAAAACGAGATGGGATTTTCTTGTATTCAATGGTGATGAAAAGAAGCTGGAAAAGTTGACTCCTGAGTTCTGCCCACCAAAAGAAAACAAACCCAAAAGCCCAAAACACAAAAAAACCCCAACCCCCAAAAAACCAACCAAACAATGTTATGTGGGGTTTTTTTGTTTGTTTGTTTGGTTTTTTTTAAAATGGATTTTAAATGAAGCTCACAATATTGCTCATTTTTAAACACTGGAAAACACTCATTACAAAATCACAGAATAATAGAGTGGTCTGGGTTGGAAGGTACCTCCAAAGGTCATCTAGTCCAACCCCTCTGCAGTGAGCAGGGAGGTGATGCATTAGATTAGACTGTTCAGAGCCTTGTTGAGACTGATCTTGATTATCTCCAGGGATGGGGCCTCAAATCACCTCCCTGAACAAACTGTTCTGAGGGTTCATTTTGATTTATTCTGCATCTGTTCTTTCTTGTCAACAGTTAGTAGTCCAGGGCTCTTCTTTATTATTTAAGAGGCTGATTATCTTAATGAGCTATTCCTGGTTTTGCTTGGGATCACTCTGAGATTTTTGTTCGTGTTTGCCTAATACCAAAAACTGTTTCATGGCTCTCTGTTACTCTCAAGCATGGGATGTGAGGCAGATATTTTGCAGTTCTCAGTGTTTGTTCATAAATATCTGTCAGGCTAGCCCTTGCCTTTTCATCTGCAGATCCTAGAAAATTTGTGGAGTCCAAATGGTAACTTAGCACAGATGAGGTGGGGAGGGGTGGGGGAATAGGGATGGGGAGGTGGAGGAGGAGAAGAAAACCAGTGAAAGCACTAGAGAAGGCAGGTTAAAAGCTCTGCAGATAACCCATTCTGTTAGTATAAACACTACTATAACTTGCTGACCTTCTTATTTTGTGTGCTCCTCTTAGTCTTCACACTCAAACTTTACGGAGACCAGCAACCAAAGGAATTGGTTCCACTCTGGTCTTCTAGGCAAGCTGAGCCAAAGGTAGTTGTCTGGAAAAAAACACCTTTGGCAGAGTCTTTTTAACCAGACTGTAACTACATAAAGACAAAGTATATTTCCAAGACTGCCAATGAATTATAGCAGTGCTGAACAGTGATAAAACTGACTTCAGTGGTTCTGATGGTGAATGGCACTGAAGGCAATAGTTTTCAGTGTGTTGTTCTTCTCTACTCATCTGAAGACACAGGAGAAAAGAGAAGAGGGCAGCAATAGGGTGCCCATTTACTTGGCAGGGAAAAGGAAAATCTCAGCTTCCTGTCAAAAGCTGGGTTGCTTTTATTTATTTTTTTTTTTTTAATTTTACTTAATGCCATTTCATATCTTTGTGCTGCAGGGTAGGCTGAGCACTATTCCTATTTCATTATTCCTTTCATTGCCTGGGATAGGAGTTGTTAAATGTCCCACATAGCTGTGCACCGAGTCCCCACGCTCAGCTGGAAGGAAATCCCATGACAGGAACACCTCTAGGAGTCAAGAGAAAGCAGAGGGCAGGCTGAGGCAATCCCTCTCAGATTCACAGGATCATAGAACTTTAGAGGTTGGAAGGGACGTCCAGAGATCAACAAGTCCAACCTCCCTGCCAAGGCAAGATGCCCTAGGGTAGTTACCATAGGAATGCATCCAGGCAAGTCTTGAAAGTCTCCAGGGAAGAGACTCCACAACCTCTCTGGGCAGCCTGATCCACTGCTCTGTCACCCTCACTGTGAAGAAGTTTCTCCTCATGTTGACGTGAGACTTTCTATGTTCCAATTTGTAGCCATTGGTCCTTGTCTTATTGCTGCACACCACCAAAAAGAGATTGACCCCATCCACCTGACACCCTCCCCTCAGGTATTTGTATACTTTGACCAGATCTCCTCTCAGGCTTCTCTTCTCCAGACTAAACAGCCCCAGGGCTCTAAGTCTCTCTTTGCAGAGGAGATGTTTCAGTCCCCTGATCATGCTTGTGGCTCTCTGCTGGACTCTTTCCAGCAGGTCCCTGTCTCTTGAACAGTCTCCTGAACTGTCTCCTTGTCTTCCTGGTTGTGAGTCCTGTTCTGACTCCTTTCAGAGCCTTATTCATTGAGCAGATTACTGAGGGAAGGGGCCAAGGGGAGCGATTTGTATTCCAACATTGCACTTAAAAGCTGTAAATTATTGGCGACTATAAACAATCTGCCTGCTGACAGTGCTGCTCATAAAAACCTGGGTTTGCGTATGTTGCATTCGCATATGTGTGTGAACATATTCAGCCTGGTGGGGTTTTTCTCCTGGTTATGACAACAGAATTAATTCTTCTGGGCTCTGGGTGCAGTGCCTGATGAAACAAGGATTTTTTTTTTTTTTTAAAGTTGCTCTTTTTTTGGGCTGCTTTTTCGGTTTTGAACATAGGTATGGCTGTAAAGCAGAGTTATTTGTACTGCTTTGAGTTGAGTTATGGTTTTCAAGTGTGAGAAAAGTCTGTGCCCAATTTTGGGCTCCCCAGTTCAAGAGAGAAAGAGACCAATGGAGAGCCACAAGGATGACTGGGGGAATTGAGTATCTCCCCCACAAAGAGAGACTGAGAGACCTGGTGCTGTTTATTCTGGAGAAGAGAAGACAGAGATCTGATCAATGTCTGTAAATATCTGATGGGTGGGTGTCAAGTGAATTGGGCTGTGGTGGTTTTGCAGTTACCTGCCCCCCCACCTTTTGAAATAAACCCTAGCTAGAACTCAGAACACTGGAAGGTGATAAATGAAGCTTTATATTTACAGCAATGCACAATATACAAGCAGATATTTACAAGGTATAACAGATGTTTACAGATATATACAGTGAAAAGGTAATACAGAAACACCACAGCCCTCTCAGAGATCAAAATCCCCAAGAGGGGTAACCAACCACCCCTACCACCTTTCCCCCCTTCCCCAATCTTATCCCATTACCTGTTGATGCTGCAGATAACCTGAGGTAGATCAGCCAGGGGGGTTAGCAGTAGGAAAGAAGTTAGTGGAATTATTGAGAATTAAGTACCAAGGTGGAGAGACAAAGGACCCATGCAAAGAGCAGCTACAGCCAGAGCAGTCTGAAACCATCTGACTATCTATGTTTGGGTTACACTTTTTTGAAACAATTTTTTTTCTTTCTCAGTAAAGCTCTGGGTGAAGTGACACACTGTGTTTTCCTCTCTCAGCCAATAGTCTAATTTCTCACTCCAATTCTCCAATTAGTTCAAACCAGCACAGGGGCCAATCACTTTTCGATGGTCCACAGCAATAAGACAAGAACGATGGATACAAGCTGGGATGTAGAAGGCTTCACCTCAACATGGGGAGCAACTTCTTTACAGTGAGGGTGACAGAGCACTGGATCAGGCTGCCCAGAGAGGTTGTTGAGCCTTCTCTGGAGATTTTCAAAACCAACCTGGATGCATTCCTGTGTGGACTACCTTAGGTGATCCTGCTTGGCAGGGAGGATTGGATTTGATGATCTCTGGAGGTCCTTTCCAACCTCTAAGGTTCTCTAAGGTTCTGTGGTTCTGTGAATAGGCTGTGAAGACCTTGGCTAAAAGCTAGGCAAATGACAAAACTGCTTTGGAACCAGTGGCATCTACTGTAGCCAGAAGGTTGCACACTCCAAGTCACTGCTGAAGAGGAAGAAGCGTTAAGGAGAGAAAAGAAGGAAGAAGAGGGCAAAACCATAATGTTTGCTACATTTGTGGTCTGACTACCAAGTGCTTAGGAATGGGGTTTGCAAAGCAAAGGAAAACTGCACTAATTCCATTGCTGCCCCAGCCTAAAGATGTGAATGTGAGTAAATTGAGAGTGATGAAGGTGAGAGGCCTGTTTCTCTGACCTGCAAAAACCTGATGGGGATGCATGTGGAAGTCACAGCAATGCAGTTATCCTTCATCTTGGCGGGTTCCTGGGGTCCAGTGTGCTTTTCTTAACTTGCTAGATGCCCAGTCTGATACATAATGCAAAGAATGAGATTCTACTGAAAAAAAAAATCACTATGCTTCAAACTTATTTTTCATATGTATGTATTTCCTTAAGTAAATGTACAATAAAGATCTTCCAGACTTTTCCCATATGGGATGTAACTATTGGTATTGCTTCATCTTGTAGATAGATGTAATGTCCCCATGCCAAGCAGTCCTCAGTCCCTGTGCTTGGGAGGTTTGAGGGCTTTGACTGTGTGGTGGTTTAGCAGTTACCTGCCCTCCCCTCCCCGGCCCCACCTTTTGAAATAAACCCCAGCTAGGACTCAGAACACTGGAAGCTGATAAATGAAGCTTTATATTTACAGCAATGCACAATATACAAGCAGATATTTACAAGGTATAACAGATATTTACAGATATATAAAGTGAAAAGGTAATACAGAAACACGGCAGCCCTCCCAGAGATCAAAATCCCCAAGAGGGGTAGCCAACCACCCCTACCACCTTCCCCCCCTTCCCCAATCTTATCTCACCACCTGTTGATGCTGCAGATAAGCTGAGGTAGATCAGCCAGGGGGATTAGTAATAGGAAAGAAGTTAGTAGAATTATTAAAAATCAGCTACAGAAGACAGAGACAAAGGAACCATATAAGGAGCAGCCGCAGCCCAGAGCTGCCTGAAACCATCTGACTATCTATGTTTGGGTTACACTCTTAAAACAAATATTTTTTTCTTTCTCAGTAAAGCTGTGAGTGAAGTGACACAATGTATTTTCATTTCTCAACCAATAGTCTAATTTCTCATTCAGATTCTCCAATTAGCTCAAATCAGCACAGACTGTCACACTCAGTTTCTGCAGCAAGCAAAAAAAAGAAAAAAAAAAGAAAAAAAAAAAAGAGAGATAAACCCATTGCTGCTGCAACAGACTGAGCATCACCTGTGTACATCAAGAGTGGGCTGTACACGCTGGGGTGGCCTTACTGATGACTAGGGAAGGAGGAGTGTTGCAGACCACCATTTCATAACCAGTCAGGAAAAGGAAGGAGTGATGCAAGTAGGCATTCATGGCAAAAAACCCCCAAAACCCACAGTCTATAATAATTCTTGGTTCAGAAATAGATGTGGCCTGGGATGATTTTCTCTGCAGTTTCAGCTAAGTGTGGTTAAAACTATCCCTAGAAAAGCCACACATTAAACCCTCTCAGACCAAGGTCACAGGGTAAGTGTTGAATCCTGCTATGAATAACACAGCCTCCAGGAAGGATTATTATTTTCAGCCTCCAAATAAGAAGATGGATTCAGTCTCCAGCTGATACTAGGTACAGTGATGTGGCTCCTCTGCTTCAGTGGCATGTCCCCCCATGGGAAGACAGAGCACATGTGGCAGGTGACAGCTAACAGGCAAATTGCTAGTACGAAGCCACTCGTGTGTCAATGCCAGTGCTGGACTAAGATTGCCTGCCCCTGCTACTCTCCTGCAGCACCTGTGTTGGTTTGAGCTAATTGGAGAATTTGAGTGAGAAACTGGACTATTGGCTGAGAGAGAGTTAAACACATTGTGTCATTTCACCGAGTTTTGCTGAGAAGAAAAAAAAGAGTTGTTTTAAGAAGTGTTCTCAAAACACTCAGGCAGTCTGCTTTGGTCTGTGCTGGCTCTGGCCACTCTCTCCTTTTGTCTCTCAGTCTTGCTGGCTAAATTCAGAGTAAAATCACTAAAACTACTAACTTCTCCTATCACTAATCTTTCTGACTGATCTTCAGCTTATCTGAAGCATCAAGAGGTGGTGAGATAAAGCTGGGGAAGGGGGGAAAGGTAGTAGTGGGAGTTTGGTCACCCTCTCTTGGGGATTTTGGTCTCTGGGAGGGGTGTAGTGTGTGTATTACCTTTTTTACTGTATATATCTGTAAATATCTGTTATATCTTGTAAATATTTGCTTGTATATTTGCATTGCTGTAAATATAAAGCTTCATTTATTAACTTCCAGTGTGTTTTTTCTGAGTTTTAGCCAGGGTTTATAAAGGTGGGGGGGGCAGGTAACTGCAAACCCACTACAGCACCTCAGAGAGAACTGAGACACAGGCACAGAGATGAAGAGTTGGGGAGAAAAGGAAGAGGTGAAGGAGACAGGGAGAGCATGTGCTGCCAACAAAGTGCTGGAGAAAATAAATTCCTGGGCTCTGACCACTCTCTACATGCAGAGCACCTGCCTTCCACTGTGCCTTGGTGCCCTCTCAGGAGAGGTCAGGCAGGAATTGCATCTGTCATTTCATAACCTTATTTGGAGATCTGGTTTTCTCCCTGGATCTTGGTCTCCTGTGGCCCACTAGCACCATTTGGTACGTCAGTTTTCGTGCTTGCATTGGGTGACTAAACCTAAAGCGAGAAGCGTGGTGAGACCCCACCAGTTTCTCTACAAATTGAGGTATTGGCTGGCTGACCCCCCTGGGAAAGGCAGAGCTTTCCTTGCCTTACAGGCAGTGCTGAGGCTCAGCCAATTCCTCTCATCACGAGCCTGTATCATTTCAGTTCTAATTTTACCAGAAAAAAACAAAAACAAAACCAAAAACCTGTTCGGGATTGTGATGGTTTGGGAGAGCATCATGACAGGAGCAGGAGCTTGGGTGCTGGTCCCAAATATCTCCAAATAGAAGCTACTGCTGCTAGAGGATTTTCATCCCGTATCTTTTCAGCCTGATGGGCTGCTTCTGGAGTAAAGCAGCAAAGTGAAAGTCAAGCGGGCAAACATAAATCAGATGTCTGTGATTCACACAGCCAGGTGATATTTCCCTGAGGTTATCTGCTGCCGTGCTGCTGCTTTTCACATCTACCTGCAGCATCTGGCTGAGTCTCCAGCGGGTTTATCAGGGTCTCCTCTCTCCACTCTCCCTGCTGCGGATGACAGACTGTGATGCTGTGTGCCCTGGCAGATAAACGTGCCCACAGCGATCTGTCGCTGAAGGGGATGCTGGTGAGGAGCATACGATGGTCCGATGGCTCCCCTGCCCGGTGGAAAGGGCTGGTTAAAAAAACCTGGAAAAAAAAAAAAAAAAAAGAGAAGCAGGTCGTGGCCAGCCCTTTGCAGGCAGGGAAGGGGAGAGAGCGAGCCCCGTAGATCTCCATGAGAAGCGCCACTCGCTCGGCAGGGAGAGCAGAGCAGCCTCTGCCTGCGGTTCACATCTCTTTGTCAATGGCATCCAGCCCCTGGCCTTGGGAACTGACTGGCGGCAGTTTGCAAATGTATGTGCTTGGCTGGGAGCCTGCAGTTCCCTTTGTCCTGGCAGCGCAGGGGGGCTAATAGGGAAGCCGGAGCGTGTCATCCCCAACTGCCAGGGCTTCCAAGCAGTAACATGACGGGCAACTTTTCAGACAATATCCAACATGAACATTCAAGGCTGAGCCTATTCTTCTTCTAGACACTGGTACTGACTGATTCCACATGCTATTTTCCAGAGTCTGTTGCTCTAACAAGCTCAGCTCCTGAATATGGACTGTCCTCCCAGCGAAAAAAGTCTCATTGAATCCTAAAGGGTCAACATTTTGGGGGATGATTAAAAGCTGAATGCCTCTGAACATGTTGTACAACGCTGTATGCATGTTGTAATAGAGTTTTGTGTAACTTGCACAAAATTATTTGTATTTGCTCCAATCCTGGTACTTACACTCAGCTTGCATGGATGTGGATGTAATTAGACTGTGCTGTGCTGTACCATGGAATCATAGAATCAGTTAGGGTTGGAAGAGACCACGAGGGTCATCTAGTTCCAACACCCCTGCCATGCCCAGGGACACCCTACCCTAGATCAAGCTGCCCACAGCCTCATCCAGCCTGGCTGCAAACACTTCCAGGGAAGTGGCCACAACCACCTCCCTGGGCAACTCAATCCAGGGTCTCACCACTCTCATGCTCAACAACTTCCTCCTCACGTCCAATCTGAATCTCCCCACCCCCAGCTTTGCTCCATTCCCCCTAGTCCTGTCACTGCCTGAGAGCCTCAAAAGTCCCTCCCCAGCTTTTTTGTAGGCCCCCTTCAGATACTGGAAGGCCACAAGAAGGTCACCTGGGAGCCTCCTCCAGACTGAATAGCCTCAACTCTTTCAGTCTGTCCTCATAGCAGACCTGTTCCAGCCCTCTGATCATCCTTGTAGCCCTTTTCTGGACATGCTCCAGCATGTCCACATAGCTCTTGTAATAGAGGTTCCAGAACTGGATGCAGTACTTCAGGTGGGATCTCACCAGGGTGGAGCAGAGCGGGAGAATCACCTCTCTAGCCCTGCTGGCCACACTTCTCCTGATGCAGCCCAGGATCTGGTTGGCTTTCTGGGCTGCAAGTGCACACTGCTGGCTCATGTTGAGCTTCTTGTCCACCAGCACCCCCAAGTCCCTCTCCACAGGGCTACCATGTTCTAAGGTGAAACAATTACAAGTTAGAGTGTTTGAGACAGAAGAGATAATGGCGGAGGAAGCTCACACCTCCTCTTCACTGAAAGGAAAATCTAATCAGCAATTAGCAGAGGGACCTTATGCTTCTCAGATTTGATGCTGCCTCCAGAGAGGTAGTTAAGCTTCAATGTCGCCCTTGCCTGCCACTCTCGTTGCTCCTCTTCCAGACCATGTGCTGATGGATCACATGTCATGGAAGCAAGGCTAACAGAAACATTCATAAAGATAATGATGAGTTAGAGCCTTTCAGATGAGCTGTGTTTAGATTTAGATCTAGTCTTCTGGTGAGTGCTCAGCTGCCATGGCAGACCTGATGATGGAGTGGGGAACTGAACAAGATGACCTTCAGGGATCCCTTTCAGTCAGTGTTGCTCCAGTCTAAGAGATCATGACTCTTGACCAGGTAGAAGTTCTGTGCTGCCTGCATCTGCAATAGAGTGCAGCTTCCTTAAACCAGTGGATGGTATTTGTAAATAATTTGGAAGTTCTGCTGAGCTTGGTGCTTTCTTGCCACTTCTTTCCTTATTGCCAAAAGCATTCCAGGACAAATGTCAGTCAGCTGTCGGTGTTTTCTCCAGCACTGCTCCTTGGCCTCCTGAGATGGCTCCAGTGGAAGACTAACCTGAGTTTCACCATTTCTCCTCCAGAAAAGAGATGCAGTCTCATATCCCTGCCTGCAAATGCTGCCAGGTGACTGAAGGACAGACACTTCCCAGTACTGCAGTTACAGCTCTGATTTATTTTTTTTTTCCCTTTTTCTGCCAGAAACACAGTAGTGGTAACATTTGATTTGCAAATCTGGCACACAGGCATCAGCCTGGTTGAAAACAATCAACAGAAGCCATTTCCTCAGTGCAAGTAAATATATTGACATGTGTTGACAATAAACTGATTTTGTGCACTTTTGGAAAGGCAGACGGCGGCTCACATGTTTTAACTGCTTAGTTCTTCCAAAGCAGGATGTAGAAAAATGTCTTTCAGAGCCTGTCTTCCATATCTCTGGAGGAGTCATGATGTCCTCTAATTAGAAGAATATGATTTTTACAGAATATTCATGCTGCATTGAGCATGACAACGATATGTTTTAGAAGTACGTATAAAGCATATGGTTTAAGATGCGTGATGAAGTTAGGGTTGTTAAATAATAATTGTTACCCTCTTACTTCCAGTGGAAACATATAAAACTATTAGTAAAGGCTTAGAAACCATTCGCTGTCTTTGTTTTGACTCTGATGCAATGCATTTGTTCCTTGCTGAGTGATTTAATGGCACAAACATAGAATCATAGAATCGTAGAATCATAGAATCATGGAATCAGTCAGGGTTGGAAGGGACCACAAGGACCATCAAGTTCCAACCATCCTTCCACTGTTGTCAATAATAAGAAATAAGTGACTTTGTAATAACTGAGGCCTCGATCCAGAGAGGCCCTGAGTATCATGTTTAATGATAGTGCTCTTGCTTTGAGACAGGCTGGCAGGCAGGCAGCCACCACAGCACAGTACTACATGGCAGCCCAGGCTGGTGGGAAGTGCCTGATGTGCCCTGTCCTGCTGGTAAGTGTTGCTGGTGGCTGGGCTGAGCCATTTACCCTCAGGAGCCAGTCCCCTAAGTGCTTGTTCCTGAGGTGATGCCACTGCACAAAATGCTGCGTGGGGCCATGCACCCTCCAGACCAGCAGTTTCCCTCCATGCAAGCACAGGTGCAGTCCCAGAGAAGATGCCAGCATTGCATCAGTGGTGAGGTGAGCAGAACTTGGCATCAAAACACACCCCCTTTTTCAGGAGTATTTTCAGGCAGCATGATGGCAGCAGCCTGCTGAAGTGGGGGGACCCCACCCTGTTACAATCACCCACACACAAATAACAGCAAATAAAGAACCCAGTCAAGTGCTTTCATCACAGATCTCAAATAATCTATCTACCCAAATGCCCACCTCTGTGAAGGATTATCTTGCTGCCTTGAGGAATCAAAGGAAGGGATATCAAACTGCCTGGCACATTTAGGAATTAGACCCCAGGATTTAGGAATCCTTCCACCTCTGTGAAAGATTATCTTGCTGCCTTGAGGAATCAAAGGAAGAGATACCAAACTGCCTGGCAGATTTAGGGATCAGACACCAGGATTTAGGAATCCTTCCATCTCTGTGGAGGATTATCTCGCTGCCTTGAGGGATCAAAGGAAGGGATACCAAACTGCCTGGCAGATTTAGGGATCAGACACCAGGATTTAGGAATCCTTCCACCTCTGTGAAAGATTATCTTGCTGCCTTGAGGACTCAGATACCAAACTGCCTGGCAGATTTAGGAATCAGACCTGAGAGAGTGGCTTGTGTTTGGCAGGATTGCTGGTACAGAGCTGATAGAGCAAAGGCTGCTGGATTCTGCCCAGGTCTCTGCTGGAGCTTCGTGGGCCTCTGTGGCCCTCCCAGAGGAAACAGAGCTCAGCTGCTCTAATTGCAGGCATTTGCACCAGCATTCACCTGTCAGCACAAGGTTGTGCCAGCACATCTATATTAAGTGGAAATTGGAACAAATCCCTAAAATAGCTCTTCTCTGTTGTAGGGACACTGTGCCTGTGTGCCTTTGAGTTCCCAGCTGCTGTGCTGGAGAGAGTATAACACTTACTTTTATGGTGAAACACCTATTCTTTATGGACATAGATTCATTTTTGAAAGCTGCCAAAGCCCGAGAGGAGTCTTGAAGCAGGGAGAATCACTTGCCATGACGATGGAGAGAGAGTCTTGGACTCCTAACGGCCCAAAATCTGATTGCATCTCTTAAGCTCTGTGGATGGGTGAATGCAGGAAACCAATGGGAACAACTCTAACATTGCAACCAAAGTGCCCCAGCTTTGTTTTTGGCACTGTTGGAAGATAGGAGAAGCAGACTGAGCATGCAGGCATGTGCCAAACAGGGAGTCCCTTTGCAAACAGGGTGCAATCTTGTCTCCATAAGGATGATCATAGAATCATAGAATCATAATACTGTTTGCCTATAAACACATTTTTCATTTTCTCCTTCTGGCCCTCAACCAGAATTCACAGCTCCAGACCTGCAAGAGACTCTGTTTATAGCAGCATGGGAATTTCTTCCCCCATCTCCCCTCCAAAGAATATACAAATTTAGTCACCAGAGTGACACCTTTTTTTTTTGGTTTTTTTT
>VWZI01023784.1:42618-72961 GCA_013396835.1 Psilopogon haemacephalus | reverse complement strand
AAAGGAAAAAAAAAAAAAAATCTCTCTCGCCTGTATGAACTCAGTGTGGCAAACCCAGAGCTCAACAACCGTGGCAGTCAAATGGAAATCTTGATAATTTGATAAAAGAAAAATGAAAAAAGAAAAAGAAAAATGAAANAAAAAGAAAAGAGAAAAAGGAAAAAACTAAAGGAAAAAAGAAAAAAGAAAAAGGAAAAAAGAAAAGAGAAGTAAAAAAAAGAAAAAAAAGAAAAAGGAAAAAAGAAAAAAGAAAAGAGAAAAGAAAAGAGAGTGGCTTTTCACGAAAATTCAGCTGTCACAATTCCCTCAGAGTTCATAGGAAACAACAATGCAACCTAAGACCAAGTCAGAACTTAGCACGGGCTTGTTCTTATAAATAAAAAAAAAGGGGAGGGGGAGGAAAGTTGCATTTTTTAAATGCATTTTTAAAAATGCATTTTTATATCGAATTTTCCAATTTTCCAAAACCACAGTGTTGTGTTTCAGCCCCTTTCGGCGTTGCCCACGCTCGGTTCCGTCTCAAACAATGCAAACTGCTTTTCCCCAGCCCCTCGCAAAGCGCCTGAAACGCTGCAGCCGGTGGGGGCTTTCCCGGCCGGCGGGATCAGATTCTGCTGCAGGACAAGAAAGCAACTAGTTATTTCACCCTGCCAGAAGATTGCTAACTATTTATTTACACATTTATTATCTGCTGGGCTCCGAGAATAAAGAATGAGCCTGAAATACAAAAGCTGAGCCCGCGTGAAGGCCCATCAGTCTCTCCACACTTCTGCTGTCAAGGCTATTATGGAGGAAACATTATTCAAACTGCAGGCTCCAAACTCCCAGGTAACTAGGGACAGCAGGAAGCTCTGTTTGATATCAAGTATATTCTTTATCAACCTTTTTGTTAACGATGGGAAGAAATGATCGAACTTTACTTTCATCTTGCTCTGTCCTCACATCACCCAGTAGGTGAATTGCTTTATTGGTGAGCCTTGACCAAAAGCTCTTTGATATAGGCTGCCCTTTGCGGCCATAAATTTTCCATCTTTCAGACAAGGTTTGAGACTTTCCCTGTCCTGCTATTCTGCCCCGAAGTGATTAGATGCTCTTTTCAAAATGAAAGATGAGCTTTCAGGGAAACTCTTGGCCCTCTCCTAGGTGCCATAAAATAGCCATCATTTGATTTTCCTAGCACTGACAAAAGTTGCGGGTTGCGGACCAAGGCCCATCAAGTGGAAAGAGGTCAGTGCCGAGCCTCACCCTGCACAGCTGCAGCATGGAGGGATGGCAAGCTCCTCTCAGGAGGCATGGCCAAGCTGACAAACCGGGGCACACCAGGCATGGCCTTCTGGCAACCCCACACCCACAGCTGAGCACAGCATCCCCTGGCAGAGCCCTGCCTGTGCTCCCACCTCTTATACATGTCCCCCTGCCCTGATCCACCCTACAGCTTGGCTCTCCCACACAGCCCCCTTGTCTGGAGCTGATGAGGAAAACTAGATGAACAACTGTACTGCAGGGTATTCAGTTGCTTTTGAACTGACCTGAAGCAGAAGACTGTTCCCAGCCTTTGCCACTCTTCATTTGGAAGCAGCTGCCATGGGGAGCAGCCAGCAGCTGACAACCATCATGTTGTCAGGTTTTGAGGATAAGGTCCTCTGCCCTGGCACAAAGACTTACCATATAGCCTTAAGCAACTCTCTTAAGATCACTCATGATCCACCAGCAACTTCCAGGTCTTCAAAGGTACCAGAGGAAGCTTTGTGAGCCTGGACACTTATTCTCTGCTCATACCAACCTCTGTGACATGTAGAATACATCAACCAGTTGCTCCATCTTCTGCTGTCCGGAGGGGTCAACTAGGTGAGCTGTGTCAGTATGGCCACAGTCTGTGCACTGGGGACATGGACACTGTGAAGAACACAGAGCTGATGGAGTAGGTCCAAAAGAGGGCCATGGAAATCATCAGGGAGTTGGAGAACCTCTGCTACAAAGACAGGCTGAGGGAAATGGGGTTGTTCAGCCTGGAAAAGAGGAGGCTCTGGGGAGACCTAAAAGCGGCCTTCCAGTACCTGAAGAGGGCCTACAAGAAGGCTGGAGAGAGACTTTACAAATGACCGTGGTGATAGGACAAGGGGAAATGGCTTCAAACTAGAGAAGAGCAGATTTAGATCGGAAGTTATGAATTGGTTCTTTTACCATGAGGGTAGTGGAACACTGGAACAGGTTGCCCAGGGAGATGATTGTGGCCCCATGCCTGGAGATATTCAATGTGAGGCTTGATGGGGCTCTGGGCAGCCTGATTTAGCTGAGGATGCCGCTGCTGACTGCACAGGGTGTTGGATTAGATGATCCAACACAGATCATTCTTTGATTCCATGATTGCCTAGGTGTTATTTCCTAGGGACATCAAGAGAAGAACAAGTGAGTTGCTGACAGCATTCTGCCTTCATGCTTAGGTGCCTGTGATTTAATAAGGAAGGCTGGGGAATTTTTCTCCTGGAAAAGACCAACAAAAATTATTTTCCTCTGTCTTGCCAAAATATTTCTTTGGCAGCTTTTGAGTTTTCATTAAAGTTGAAAACATAATGTAAAATGTCACCTTCAGGTGACAGTAATATTAATGTGGGAATATTTCTGCTCAAACAGGCGTTTTGAAAGAAAGCAGCAGGTCAAGCACCAATTGTGTTATGCCCCAGACTCATGAGCTGGATAGCTACAGCCCAACATCCAGCCTTCCGTTTTACTTCTTTTGGGTTTCATCCTCATTGTGGCTCACATGTTTGGTGGTAGCTTGGGACTATAAGTACTGATAAGTGAGTGAAGAAGTTCTGAGTATAGGTTTCCTACTCTTCTGCTGCAGCACCAGCTATGCACCGTGCTGATCCCACCTAGAGCAGCCCAAAGTCTGCTTCCAATTGCAGTACCTACCAGTCCTCCTTGGGGCTATAAAGATGAGCAGGGATCAGTGAGCCAGAAATAAGTATGTTCACACGGTCTTTCAGTGATGACACCAGAGAACTAGATGAAGGATGACAGAGGTGTTGACCTTCTGCCTTTGTGTTGCTGAAAGGTCCTCCTGGCACGGGGATCATGGAGCTGATTTAACCACATTTAACCTGATGGCGGTGAAGATGCTAGACCTTTACAGCTGAGGAAGTCTTTAAAGTGGTAGAATTGGAATGGTGGTCTGAAATGGTGTAAATTTGATGAAATATAAATCCCTCCATGCCCAGGGAAGGTTGAAAAAAGTGGAAATTAATGTGCCCTTACTGCTTAGATTTGGGATAGGTACTGCATTTGATACAAGGGCCAGGCTCTTTCCCTACTCAGCCCACAGGAGCCGACCACAGAAGAGCCTGCACAAGCTGCTTGGCTAATGCCTGGACTCTCACTCCGTGCCAGTTCAGCCCCTTCGTTTCACAGCTCCTGTTTGGGCCTGCCTGAAAACGTGGATCGTGCCCTCTGTCCACACGAGATGCCAGTGTCCTGTCAAAATTAACCTATTAGCTGATTATTCGCTTTTGAATGGGAAACGACTAGGAATGTCATTCAGTGTTTCCAAGCAGAGGCAGCAGAGGGGATACTTTCCGGATGAATGGAGGTCATTGTGCGCTCTCCCTGCCATGGGGCTGAGCATACGCATGGGGGACTTTAAACCAGTGCCCTTCACTGCAAGAAGAAGGGCCAGCTCCTCTGCCCAGGGTCAGCGATGGAGACAGTTGTACTTGTCTCTGTTTTCCCCGGAGGACATGGTCCTGATCTCGGTTTTGGCAATTTGATGCTGAGATTAGTTCCAGTTAACTTGAGCGCGGGTGCTGGAGCAGAGGGGATTAAAACACGCCCACCGACTAACTCGCTCAAAACCCCAACTCTTTTGGCAGCCAAGCTGCTGCCCAGATGAGACTGTCAGATGGCCAGGCTGGGCCAGGCTCTCTGGGCTGACCCCAGGTGCGCAGCAAAGACCAGGGGGCGGCAGGCTGCACGGTGCCAGCCGCACCCAGTCTAAGTGGCTCTGGCCAGAGCCCTCAAGAATGGAGTGGATCCTTCAAAAGGAGACCAACCTTCGACCCACAGTCATCATTTTGGCCATCAGGTCAACAGTTGTTCCACAGAACATCGGCAATTGTCTTTCTCCTTGTGTCAGGAGGCTCTTGAAACATTATACGAGGATAATTAAGTGGTGAATAAGGGTCAGCATGGACAAATAAATCAAACTGATAGTTTGAACACAGACTGATTGAGCAAAAACAAGGAATTGTGCCATGCCTGTTAGCGCTGCTCTTGATGTTAACTGACTTTGTTAACATTACATCCAAAGGCAGCAAGTGGGAAAGCTTTGTGAGGAATCAAAAGCTGAGCAAAGAGACATGGGCTTTAATTGTTCAGCTTTATTTTTGAAATAAAGACATGCAGTGCATCAATTTAGCCGACTTTAATGGACCACAAAACTGAACCTATTCTTTAAAATGCTAATTGAGTTTGAAGATTCTCGCCCCTTGCAGAAGAGGGATGCAAGAAATGCCAGTGCCACATTCAGACGTGTTGGGGGCCGCCATACAGTTTCATTCAAAGCCAGTGGGTGAAGTGCGTATCGTTGGGTAAGAGGAGTGTGTGCCTGTAACAAGATAATCTGCTCACCGAGGAGAGAGAGAGCACCCAGGCAAATAACAGATCTGTTTACATTACCTTATGATTTTATTACCGTATGTTTTTATATGCATGACAATAGAAAGCTGATGTGCACGACTTTAATAACACTGCGCTTACTGCAAACCTGTAAGGTGCTGGAAAGTTTCCACTTTCAAATCCACAAAAAAATAGTTAGTTTATTTTAAGGAGAAAAGAAAAAAGAGGCAATCGGTCCTTAAACCACTGTTTTTTTAAGGGGGAAAAGATGCGTCTAGAGGTTGATGCGTTTCTAAGGGAAAAATTCAGTTGGAGATGGGGTTATAGAAGAGACACATTACTCTGTTATCACTAAAATGAGTGCCGGATACAAACCATCCTAGGCCTGACTTCCAGGATCAAAGCAATGTATATAAAGAAATAAATTCATTTTCCCACACGTGCTGGTAATGCTCTACTAAAAATTACTCAGTGTCCTTCCATGCTGCTGTCACTCCTGATCTACGCATGTGGCAGCTCTTTAAGTAAACTATTGAAACCAGTAAAAATCAACTCCAGAATTTAAAATGAAGATTGAAAGAACACAGGTTTGTTCTCTTTTATGTAACATTGATCTTCTCTAGCACAGAGGTCGCGGCCAACATTGATAATGCCAATATTATTTTCTTTCTGACTTACAAGACACTGTCCGTGGCACGTCAGATAAAATGTGTCCCTCCCAAATAGTTCCCTTGTCTTGTTCAAACAAATTTAAAACCAGGGACCTAGTGTAGTAAAGTTCACAGCTTTCATGTGGCTGGAGTCTATTCTTTTTCCACTGCAGGTCATTACATAATATCTTAGTGTGTGTTTATTTCTGTGCCGCACAAAACTTTCCTTCTGACCAAGTTCCTACAAATTTATTACTGCTGGGCTTTCACACTGCAAGGTGCAGAATTACTTCTAGGCAGAGCGCTATGAATGCTTCAACATAGGGAGCTGACACTTCGTGTCACCACTGGACCG
The DNA here is from genome assembly GCA_013396835.1 of Psilopogon haemacephalus. Taxonomy (NCBI): domain Eukaryota; kingdom Metazoa; phylum Chordata; class Aves; order Piciformes; family Megalaimidae; genus Psilopogon; species Psilopogon haemacephalus. The sequence goes on along the minus strand of VWZI01023784.1, from coordinate 67,342 downwards.
TACAAAGGCGAGTAGGTTATAAGAGATAAATTTAATGATAAGCATGTAAAAAAATTCTATGGGAAATGTATCTGCGCGGCTACATGAATTACGAGGATTTGCCAAGAAAGGTGTAATGGATTATGGTGGAAGATGAAGGGGAGCTCCCACCATATCCAATCAGCCTTTTACTTAAAGGTCAGGACATTCTGTCTGGGTCCACTTGAGTTTTTGATTCTGCCGTTTCACTATTCAGTGGCACAATGTAACTGTCAGTCTCAACAACGGTTCCTCGAGCCACTGGCTCCACTGCTCACAGGGCAACACACAATATTTCACAGCCACAAAACAATTCACTGTCTGCATAGGCAAACCATATGATTTCCATGGGGAGCAATATTGACACACCCTACTGAGCACTCTTAANAGTCTCAGTATGGTAAAATTCCCAGTGGCAAAAAATATGGGTCCCAGTTCACCCCCATGCTGGGTGGATGCCTAACTTTGTGTCAAGTCTGGGCGGATGCTGTGTGTGTTGTGCTGTTTGGGCCAAAGTCCCACAGGGGAAAAAAGGGAATCCAAACTGAAAGATGCTATGAGTCAGTCTTCCGATAAAAGAGAGGAGCGTGATGTTGGGGCTGGCAAACATGATCGTGCTGTGGAAATAAAAAAAATTAAAAAATAAAAAAAAAAAAAAAAAAGAAGAAAGAAAGAAAGAAAGAAAGAAAGAAAGAAAGAAAGAAGAAAAGGAAAGAAAAGGAAAGGAAGAAAGGAAGAAAGGAAGAAAGGAAGAAAGGAAGAAAGGAAGAAAGGAAGAAAAAAAGAAAGAAAGAAAGAAAGAAAGAAAGAAAGAAAGAAAGAAAGAAAGAAAGAAAGAAGGCCTATGGCTCTACTATACTTCTCTATGACTAAGTTACCAAATAGCATTTTAATGTTCTGTCTCCATGAGATGCAGCTAAATGCAAATATCCTCTATGCCTTCCACCCTCCTTTCTCCTTTTTTTTTTGCCAGAGGGAGACAGTTTTACCGCTATGAAAAGTCTTTCTGGCTGGTAAGTAGTAGCCTGATACTAGATACTGGGGAAAGAAATGTAGCACAGGAATGATGGTCTGTGTGTTCGCTGTGTTATAACATTCATTTCCAGCTGTAAGATAAATCCAGAAACTGGTACAAACCTATAAACACAGAGGACCCTTCTGAGGGTGTGTGAAACGTGGCGGTGCTGGGGCTCTGGTCTGCTTCTCACCTCCTCCCCAGGGAGTTACCTGTAGCAGGATTCGTTAGCACTGGGGTGGGGGGTGGGGGGCTGTGACACAGCAGAAGGGTTGCCCTGGAAGTCGAGAGTGCAAGTAAAGAGTAGAGGTACCAAAAGATGAAGATTCACTGTAGAAACCTCTGGGCCCAGCTGCCCTTCAGGAGCCCTTTAACTGGATTTTAAGTTTTAAAGCCCTGTACCTTGCTTGTGAAAGGCTTAACATGTTAGGCAGCAGGGAGTGCTGCATGCCCCCACCTCCCAGCAGACCACTACCCACACAGGTTTTCTACCCTGCACTCCTGACACTGTTCATATCTCTTCAGAAATGAATTTTTTCTCATTGTCCCCACAGTGCTCTCAGCTCTATTCAGATTATGCAGCCAACTGCAAAATGAAAACGGCGTCAGACTATTGTCGATGCCTCTCTCTGGCCCCTGATTTCAGGGGAAGCAACATCCCAACGCTGCAGACAAAGGAGAAGGGTGAGAGCTGCCCCACGGACACGCAGGCACAGGGGGCTGTGTTACCGTGGGGTGAGACCCTGGCCACTGTGCACGCTCTGGCCGCATTGCTGCCAAAGCAGTTCAAAGGGCATGGGCTCAGACAAACACCAGGTTTGCTGCCCTGGGTGGGACAGTTTTGTGATGCTTCTGTGAGCTGTGGTGGTTGTGAGTACTACAGAGAGATACTTCTTGTAAAGAAATGTGCTTGAGTGCTAATGATGACTTGGCAGGCACCTTCCCAATGTTTGCGCACAGTGTCCGAGTGCTAGCATGGGGCATGGTGCAGCAGAGGCTGGCTGCTCTGGTGAGTGGTACTGGTGGAGTGGAACTACTGCTGGGGCTGGCCATGCCCATCCTGGCCAAGTGCATTCCTGAGGACCCCGAGATGCTCCACTCAACACTGGAAAGCCACCTTACCTAAAGGGTAGGTAAGCAAGACAGCCTAAGACTGCTCTGGCCTCCTGTCCTAAGGGACTTCTCCCTGCTAGCTGCCTCTCTGCTAGCTTAAACATGAGCTCTGACACCCAAAAAGGGTACATTGTGCTGCAGAACTTCATGAGCAATGGCAATCCACAGCTCCTCTCAGGACATAGGGCTTCTCAGCAGCATGGTCTGAGCTGTCAGCAAAGTCCTGACCCCACCTCTACCAGCACTACGCTATCCTTGAGCGTCCTGATCTAGTGGGAGGTGTCCCTGCCTATGGCAGGGGGTTGGAACTGGATGATCTTTAAGGTCTCTTCCAACCTAAACCATTCTATGATTCAAAACTTTGCACTGTTAAAAGAGGGATTGAGACAGTCTGGCAGCTGTTGAGAGCCCAAAGGAGCCTGACTGGTTTTTAAAACATCATGTTGTGATGCTTCCAGAACAAAATACTACAGGTTTGGATTTGTGGCTTGGTTAGTTGGCTTTTTCCCTTGCTGTTAAACATTAGATAGAGTTTTAGAATTTCTTGGGTTTGGGCAGCTTTTTTTAAAAAATGTTTATTTTTTTTTTTCCCTGGAAAGTTATTATAAAGCATGTTTTGGTTTTTTTCCCTCTTGATGTGTTTCAGTCGCATTTCAGCCATCTGTTGCCTGGTCAGCCCCAGCCACGGCTGGTAGCAGCATGATATAAAGGTCCCTCCTGGCCTTCAAAGCTCTGAAACCAGCGCAGCAAGATTCTGTTCAACAGCAGGAGCAAGACAAACATATGGACCAGCCTCTACTGCAGGACTGCTGCTGGACAGCATACATTTCCCTTCCTTGGTGACTTGATTCAGCCTGTATATTGTGATTATTTTGCATTGTCAAGTAGAAAATGTATCCCTAGTGTTTGCACTAGAAATGAGAGTGCAGCCCCCAGTGCAGCAAATCTGGTTTAATGCTCTGCAGACACTATTTTCAATCTTCTGCCACGTGCAACAGACACTGAGGTGCACCGTGGTACCTCTTCTTCCCACCAGAAAGGGCTTGGCATGAAGGAAAAGAATTCTGCACTTGCTTTGCATTAGTTTCCAGGTGATGTGTACTCAGTCTATAACACCACCAACAAAAAAGTTAATTTTCCTTTGCAAGCTATGAAGGAATGTGAAAGTCAGGCTTATCTCACAGTGGCTGACACATTTCCACCAGTACTACCAAAAAAAAACAAAACCAAAAACCAACCCTTTCTCCAAGCCACCTTAGCTCTGCAGCTGTTTTGAATGCACAGAATCCCACCTCCTTTCCCTGGGCTATGCTAGCTCTGCACTGTGAGTGGGGGTAAAGCTTAAGGAGATCTTTCTATAAAATCAGGTAAAATCAAGACCTTTTTAAAAGGAGTACTTAATACTCAAGTGCTGCTGTCAGGTAGGGAACCTGTCTGTGGCTGGATATAGTGCTTGATTTCGTCTCATCCACCCCATCATCAGCTGGCAGAAGCCCCTCTGGTGACCATTTCCAGAGCAATGTAAATTAGATTGGCCCACAGGCTGCTCTAAATTTAGCCTGGAGCTGGGACTCAGCAACTTGGGGGTGAGCTAGAGCATCTGAGATCTGTCAGTAACTCCATAACACTTGTGTTTTTCCACTGTGTGTAATTTGTTCAGAGGAAAAAGAAAAAAAAAAGGGTCTTGCTTTACTGTGCAGTCACCCAGGATTATACTGTTCATTACTGAGCAATCACATAACCACTACTGGCAGAGAATAGATAAGGTCAAATAGACCTTGAGGTCTGAGTCCTTCTAAAACCGCCTACAGCAATTACAATAAACTTAGGAGTTCCCTGAGCTGCTTCTGCAATGAGAGGAAAAAGAAACAGGAGGGAAAAGAGGAAAAAAAAAAAAAAAAAAAAAAAAAAAAAAAAAAAAAAGAGAGAGAGAGAGGTAGAGGAAAAAAACCCTCCAATAATAAATAACACTGGAAGCCAAATGCACATGTGCAGTGTAGTAAGGGCTGGGTTATGTACGAAAAGGAGCAAGACTTAAATAGATTTGTTTCTTGTCAGGAAGGATATGGTCAAAATATCCCCTACAAGATGGGAAAACTTGCATGTGCAGCAGTCCATGACAGGCACATGTTGCGCCAGACAGCCCCACACTGGAACAGTGCTTGCCTGATGGACACCCAAGGTCGGAATGATTTGTGACGGTAACGGCTCTGTCTGTTGCCTTCCAGCCCAGACAGCAAAGAGACAGATAGTGTCTCCAAGCACTGCAACTTAGGGCAGCTGAGAGCTGCTCAACTGTGCTCACTGGGACCGAGGGCTCTCCTCCTCCTCAGGTGGGTCCCAGGATTTTTCCTGGCAGAAGAGGAAGGTAGCAGTGTGGCTGGAGAGCTGCCTGGCAGAAAGGGATCTGTAATAGACAGGCAGCTGAATATGAGCCAGCAGTGTGCCCAGGTGGCCAAGAAGGCCAATGGCATCCTGGCTTGGAGTAAAAATGCTTGTGGCCAGCAGGAGTAGGGAGGTGATTGTCCCCTTGGACTTGACTTTGGTGAGGCCACACCTCGAGTATTGTGTTCAATTTTGGGCATCACAATACAAGAGAGATGTGGAGGTGCTGGAGCGGGTCCAGAGGAGGGCAACGAAGCTGGGGAAGGGCCTGGAGAATAAATCTTATGAAGAGTGATTGAGGGAGCTGGGTCTGGTTAGTTCGAGGAAGAGGAGGCTGAGGGGAGACTTAATTGATGTCTACAACTACCTGAAGGGAAGTTGTGGAGAGGCTGGAGCTGGTCTCTTGTTACAGGTAAGTACTGATAGAACAAGAGGGAATGGCCTCAAGCGGCAACTGGGTAGGTTTAGACTGGGCATTAGGAAACATTTTTTTCCCAGCAAGAGTGGTCAGGCACTGGAATGGGCTGCCCAGGGAGGTGGTTGAGTCATCAACCCTGTATGTGTTTATTTTTCATTTGGATGTGGTGCTTAGGGATATGGTTTAAGGTGAATCTGGTAGAGTAGGGTTCTAGGTTGGACTTGGTGATCCTGAGGGTCTTTTCCAACCTGGATGTTTCTGTGATTCTGTGCTGCTGCCTGTAAATCTAGATTAAAATTGCCCTATCAGATCTGAGAGACTACAGAAACACAGGTGCTGTGAGCCTTTGTTCAGATAGAAATTACCTAAGCTTTCCTTGATAAGGAGGTAGTGGTAGCCATCAGCCTCCAAGGGCATCAAGCCCTCAGCATATTTTTGGTGTGAATATGGCTCTGTGGTCACAGTCTTGAGGCACCTCACAACCTGCTGTATATTTTTTCTTCTCTGTGATGGTGTAGGATGTTTCTTCCTGGCTTACAGAGAAATCAAGGCTGTGCCTACACTACCAGCTAGCTCCAGGGCTGAGTCTCAGGATCCCTTGTTGTTGAGGTCACTGGAAGACTCACTTAGGCTTTTTGCCTGATTCCCATGCCTGTCCCAGCATCCTTGATGGTTTCAATGTGTGTGTGCACACTACACCCTCATGCAGCCCCAGCTTTCACTAAGCAGTTGAGTAGGGTCTCTTTTCTCCTGGGCTGGTACCCTAATCCTCTACTTTTCAAGCAGCGCCTTCCACCCCAGCATATCATTTGTGTTTTGTTCTCTGACAGAGCCAGGAGGAGCAGCATTGCAGCACATCTCCTGTGTGGAAGGAGAGTCCATGGCAACTGCCCCATGAGAATAGAGCTGTTAAGCCCTAACCAGAATTGGGGTATTATTGCCAGTGTGCAGTATGCTGTGCCCTGCACATCTATGAAGCATGCTGGGAGTGTGATTTTGGACATAGTCTTGAGCTACTAACCAAAGAGCTAAGAACAGCTCCAAGCTGCCATGCCCCCAGCAGCCGAAGGGGCTTCCTTCTGTTTTTTATTCTGATACTCAACACTACAAAATCCTTGCCGTGTGTGTGTTGGTGTGGTGGTTTTACACCACTTAGAGTTTGGAATTTTCCCCTCCAAGGTAAATTATTACACTACTCGGAATTTGGACGTAAAATGAAATTAGTATTTACTGAAGTAGGCAAAACATAAGAGGTAACCAACATATACAAACACATATATGCATATACATGTAAGTAATAGCCCAGCTACCCTTTCCCCTGGACAAAACCCACCCCCACTCTGGACACTGCAATTTGCAAGGCCACATTTTCTTACCTTGCTACTGCAATGTAACCCAAACACTGTTTGGTACAGAGCAGGTGAGGCCAGAGGGAGAGACAGTGGGAAAAGCAACAAGCAAGTGAGCAAGCAAGCAAGAACACTGAACTCCCATCCCAGTTATGTAGAAAATTAACAACCCAGTGAAGTGGGATTAAGTTTTCTCTTCTGTTCTGCTCAGCCCCTTTAGTGATGTACACTCAAGTTCTCTCGAAAATTCTGTTTGCAGTTTACAATTAAGACACGAGTCTAAAACTGCAACAGTTGGGGATGGATTTCCTGAGAATATTTGGACTTTGCTGTGTCACAGACACCAAAGGAAAGATGAAAAATAAAGGGCAGATACACAGCAATGCTCTCTGAAAAGCTGTGTTTGTGTTAGCTCCTGTCATGCCTTCCTCTAGCAAGAGGACAGAAGCAATCATAAACTGTGCAGTTTATTTCCCCCTTTGTGTGTCTATTCATTAAAACCAGCCAAGCCTTTTAAAATGCTCTAAAACCTGTGAATGGCTGGAGTGAGAGGGTGGGAGGTAAGAGGAGGGGAAGAGGAGGGGCAGAGAACTCCTTAGGAGAAAAGCATCAATTCTTCTCCATAGCTTTGCACGTTCAGCCTCAGGGACGGGTGAAACTCTCTTAGTTATACTCCAAAGCCAGGTGAAGAGGGGAGCTGCCATGCAGCGCTGCACTTCGGCTGGCACTGTCTGCAGTATTAGCTCTGAGAAAGCTGAAATGGCAAAGGACATGGGATTTTAAAAAGCAGGGTTTTTTTCTTTCACACCTGTGTTCTCCTTCCCAGCACATTCATAATGCTTCCACCAAAGTAAAACGTGGCAATGGAGTGTGTTGGTCTAGAAAAAAGGAGGAGCTCTGTTTTTGTCTGATTATGTCTGTGCTGAATCAAAGGTATGTGCTCACTCCCTCCTTTTGATTTAAACATGTGATTTTTATAGACACTGAGGATGAATCAGACCACTCTGAAAGGGCAGAGAGACCTTAATATGTGAGAAAAATATTTTTTTTAATACCCACTTTAAGGTCTATTTATTCTAACTGAGCAAAATCCTACCTCTGATGGAAATCAGTGGGAATTCTGCCATTGACTTCAGAGGCTCCAGGATTTTGCCCAAGAGCAGTGCAAAACAATATATGTAGAAGTGGCCACTAGCCTTTATTATTTTTTTTTCTAGAAATAACGATTTAAAGGTTTGAAAATTCCTTTTTTACTGTAGAAACAAAGCATTTTATTCTTTATATGCAGTGCTGGAGCGTTTGCTGTTTTCTGCTAAAAAAAAAATAATCAATTGAGTTTCAGAGCATTAGCAGCATCCTCAGCTGCCCAGGGAGAGGATGCAGAGAGGAAGGAGAGGATAAGAGAAGCTAGTTTGCCACTGGCATTGAAAGGCATCCAGTGTACAGCATCATACAGCAGAGTATTTAAAACAAAAGAGGGGGAAAAAAAAAAAAAAAAGTAAATTTAATCCGTAACCTGGTAGATGAGAGAATGTCTCCCCGGGGTGCCTCTATGCCAGGCTACAGAGTGCCATCATTGGGCTTTAACAGATGCCCAGCAGAGAAGCTCCAGGCCCTAAACCTCACTGTAGTCTCTTGTGTTAATGAGGACTCTTGATGCAGTTTAAGGTACACTGGTGAGAGGCCCTAAATCAGAGCTCATCCTGCTCAGCAAAGGTCCCGGCGGCTGCAGGGGTGGCTCTGTTTGCATTCCAGATGTGGTGCCTCCAGCCTGCCTCTGACCAGCATTCATTTCTGCGCTCCACAGCTGGTCCATGTAAATGTGCCATATTGCAGCCCATCTGCTCAGAGAGCGCACAGTGGCACATCTCTCTCTGACAGTGGACCATTTTATTGAATGCTATAAATATTGAAATTCATAGGCATGAAGCAGCAGATTTTTAATGTTACTTAGAGAGACATTTGAGCCACAACCTTTGGCAGCAGCGCAGGCTGCTAGCATCTCAGTACACTGCACGCCATTTGGTGCAGACTCATGAACAACTTTTTCCAGAGCTTTCATGGCTCTCCAATCCCAGGTAAAATGGAGTACAGACCCTGAGGGATGATATTTAGTGTGAATGTCACCCTGCATACAATGTGCATTTGGGATGTGGACTTTCCAGCCCTGTGCTGTGTTAAACCATATGTTAATGTTTTCATACTCAGAAAAGATTAGATCGGGGACCAATAAAGTTTCAAAACTACAAATAATAGGCTAGCCGAAGTGAAATGTGAGGTATTCTGAAACCCGACTGTTGGTTTGTTGTTTTTTATTTTCCCCCTCCCAAAGCCTCTGCAGTTTTTGTTTTCTTCAAATTGCGACACTCTGTTTTGCAACAAGAGGCAGGCAGATTCATATTTTATAAGCCGATGCGTGTAAATTTTGTATTAGCAAGTAAACATCTCTATTAATTTGAAATTCATGGCGTCTGATCAGGAAAAGAAGCAAAACAGCACTTCGTGGTTTCCTGTTTGTCAAAGTACTCCCTAGTAAGTGTGCAGCGAGCTGGAAAAAGCAGGACCCCAAACTAAGATAAATGTATATATTATTTTTGATGGAGTTTTTTTTTTTTTCTTTCTTTTTTTTTCTTTTCCTCTTCCCAAACCAGCAGTTCCTGCAGAACATCAAGAACCTTCTTTCTCCCCTTTGGAATCCAAAGGAATTTTTTCCCGTCTACATTAATTAGAGCAGGATCAGGTCCGTAATGAGAGAAATCGTGTTAAAAAGGCAGAACATATTTGAAATTCTCTAAAATGCTCTGAAAAAAAAAAATATATCATGTTCATTTTTATGGGAGGTGTTGAGCCTGCCATGACATCCGTGATGCTTCCCACTCCTGGAACCGTTCAGGCAGTAAATAAGATGGCACTTAGCGGGTGATAGCTGGGGGGTGGGGGGGAGAGCGAGGTAGGGCATTTATTTTTACTCAGAGATGTGTATCCCAGCTCCTGTGATGAGCAGGCTAAAAAAAAAAAAAAAAAAAAAAGGTGGAGTAAAGCAGGGACTGGGGAAAAAAAACCATAAAGCAGAGCAGAAAAGGTCTTCTGAGGATATCGCCTCGACCGTTACACGTTTCTCAAAACTGTGCTGCTTTTAAAGTTCGCTCTCATTATCTGCTTTGCAGTTGCTCCATTGTCTTCATTATAATTTAAAAAGAGAGAGGGAAGACGGCAAAGTCACAGCGTTTGGACAATAAGCTGTGTCACTGCTCAAGCCGGTCCCCCAGTTCCCAATCAGCAGTGTTATGTAAGGTGGCAGGTTAATAAATGCGACACACTGAAATCATTTGTACCAGATTATCTCTCCTTCCAAACTCTGACAGATGCTAAGTCCAGCTGGTAAAAAAAAGTTTATAGGCGAGTTGGATCTGGGGCCTTCACACACTCCACAATGTTGGCTACCAACGCTCGTTTTAATGAGTCACGAATTGCCTGTTTATCTTCTGCTCCCTGCTGTTTCTGCATTTTCTCTTCCAGAACAATCCTAGAAACACATGCTGCTACAGACGCTGGAGCAATGTGTGTAGGCATTTGAGCCAAATTATTATAAAGAACTCTTTCTTCTCAGATATTAAAAAAAAAAAAGAGGGAGAGAATTACACCACTGCCTAGCAAATCGTTATCTCAGATGTTCGCTGTGACACGCTCAATATGGCCTAGCAGAGAAAGTTGGAGACATTTGAAACCTTAACAACAAGGCGAAATGACACCGTAATTGGCGGGTTTTTGTTGTTCGTGTTCTGGCTCCCCGAAAACTGCTCTAAACACTTTGTTTAATGATGTTACATTATGACAACACATGGCTCCTCTACAGAGCCAGTCGTCGCCTTCGGCACGCGCCGCATCCCGGGAAGGGGAGCAGGGGCCGACGGGGCTTGGTGTCCGGGTGGCAGGGGGCAGTGTGTTCATGCATGCCCCCATACATGCGTGCACTGGTGGGGCTGACGTGCTCCTGTGGAGGGGCCCCTCTTGGCCAGCCCAGTGGCTTAAACCCAGCTTCATTGTCTTTCCGTGAGGAGCTGGCTGTGGGATGCATGGGGCGCTGACTCCATCTGATGCGGCAGCCTCCACCACCCTCTGATTCTGCTGCTGCCTGTTGTTTGGGCAGGCCAGTCTGACTCAACGGAGCGGTGACCTGGTGCAGAGAGCTCTCTGGGCAGAGAACCCTGCCACTCAGCTGGGTTGGGAGCAACATGGGTGCAAAGCAAGCCACCACATGATGTTTCCATGTGGGTCGTGTTGCCCCACGATGTTAACTGAAGATGTTTAGCTGTCATAATCCTGTTTAAAAGCAGTTCCTCTTGTACCCTCTAAAATAATGAGCACACGTGGCATAGGGTGCACAGCCCCATGTCCACAGCCTGCAAGCCAGCCCCATGTCCACTGCCTGCAAGCCAGCCCCATGTCCACTGCCTGCAAACCAGCCCCATGTCAACAGCCTGCAAGCCAGCCCCATGTCCACTGCCTGCAAGCAAGCCCCATGTCAACAGCCTGCAAGCCAGCCCCATGTCCACTGCCTGCAAGCAAGCCCCATGTCCACTGCCTGCAAGCCAGCCTCATGTCCACAGCCTGCAAGCCAGCCCCATGTCCACTGCCTGCAAGCCAGCCCCATGTCCACTGCCTGCAAGCAAGCCCCATGTCAACAGCCTGCAATCCAGCCCCATGTCCACACCCTGCAAGCCAGCCCCATGTCCACAGAGATGCCCTGAGTATGTTTACAAGGAGCAGGACAGCCCTGTGCTGAGCATCCTGATGCAGGTAGGAGGACTACTCTCCTGATGTGTTGTGGTGAGGTGGGAGATCTCTTATCCTTCAGGAGACCTGTCCAAGAGGGTGCAGACACTCCACATAGTGGCAAGGGGTATTTGTAGGAAGGCAATGGTACAGGCTAAGTCCAAGATTGTCCTTTGGTTTGATTCTTGAGGAGAAGAAATGGGCATGTAAGGGTTGTTCATCACACACCGCCATGTGGTCCTGCACCATCTCCATTTTATCTGTGCATCCTGAGCACATGGACAAACCTACCATGCCTGAGGTCTTTGTGGGAAAGGGAACTGATGCTGTGAAGCTTGGCACAGCCTCAGCTGCCTTTGGTGTGCTGAAAACACCTAGTGGCACGGGAAACTTTCCCTAGCTGCAGCCATTATGTTTAGTGTGGCTTTGCATCGGGCTGAAGCAGCGACTCCCAAGGTTTCTTTGTGTGTTGGCTGCCTGACTGAATGGCCTCCCTGATGGCCTCAGAAAGAAAACAGCACAGAACCCATTTTTACCATCACTTCTGGTTATTAACAGAACATTTCCAATTTGTCCATCCCCTGCACATGGGAAACTGTGTGGCCATTTGGCAGATGTCGGAACTCACCAATTTTATATCCAGCAGTTTAGAAAAACAATTGGTGTCACACTCTGCTTAGCAAAATATATGCTAGGCAGGGTCCATCTTCTGTGCTAGCGAAGTGGAGAGCTTACTCCTACCAATCACTCATTGTCAGGAAGCTGAAGGAACCACCATAATGCTGTAAGATGATTTGTTTGTAGTTCTGGCTATCAGCTTTAAACGGTGCAGCCCTGCTGCACAGCCAAGATGCAGTTGTTGCCAATGCTGCCTTACATCTGCCTTCTCTTTTTATCTAGCTGTTTTACCAATATGCTAATGACAGGAAGAAAACATACATATAAAATATTGTAAGCATCAAGGCATGGAAGGAGAAGGTAAATTTGGCTCCCAACCATGAAATCTTATTCTGCAGTTGCCTTCTTAATGGCATCTCTTGAGGTCAGTGGCTTTGAATTCTCCCAATTGTATAGGGTCACTCTGGCAGCATTGACCAAGTAGAAAAGATTCAGCCAGGGGAAACAATGGCAGAAGTCACCCTTTAAATGTCCTGCCTTCTATATCATGCAATTGATTCCAAGGCTCCCCACCACGATGTCACTGTTTGACCAGTTTGCTTTAAAACAGCTTAATTAGCTGAAAGGAAAGCTATGTCTGAGCATGTTTGTGAGAAAAAAACAAAAAGCTCTCGCCTTTCAGAAAGCTCATGCTCTGTCTTGTCGGAAATCTCTGGTTCTGAAATGAAACAACATTCCTTTCATACAGAGTTAAGTCCCTGACAACAAATTTTCCCGGATTGGGGACACCGTTTGCGCCGAGCGCTGATGCTGGCAGTGCTGGCTTGGTTTGGTGTGGGACCTGAGTGCTCTGTGCCTTGGTTAGCTGCAGGGATGCCACTGGAAGAGACTGTGGGAGCTGAAAAACAGCTCCATTGCTCCCACTCTGAGAGGCAGCCAAGGCTGACTGCTTCAGTACTTTGGTACCACTTATAGAATCATAGAATCAGTCAGGGTTGGAAGGGACCACAAGGATCATCTAGTTCCATGGGCACAGACACCCTACCCTAGATCAGGCTGGCCACAGCCTCTGCCAGCCTGGCCTTAAACACCTCCAGGGATGGGGCCCCAACAACCTCCCTAGGCAGCCTGTTCCAGGCTCTCACCACTCCCATGGTGAAGAACTTCCTCCTCACATCCAATCTGAATCTCCCCACCTCCAGCTTTGCTCCATTCCCCCTAGCCCTGTCACTCTCTGATAGCCTCAAAAGTCCCTCCCCAGCTTTTCTGTAGGCCCCTTACAGATACTGGAAGGCCACAATTATTGCATCTTAACACCCAAAGTCACCAGCTAGAGAGGGTTTGAATGCCTAGGAAGGACCTTTAAGAGCCCAGGTCAAACTTTTCTTAATTTCCCACACTAAAGCACAAGCAAGCCCAGAAAGTTAAAAGGAAATGATAGGAGTGAGGGGCAAGGCAGTTACTGTTTGTTGGAAAGAAACTGAAACCAGAGATCCCTATCCTGACTTCTTCATCCTAACCCACTAAAAAATGGTGCTGCCCTGGGGCATGGAGACATAAAAAATACTCAGTGCACCAAGTGATGAAGATGCTGAAGTAAAACATGCAGAGGGATGTGCCACACTGTCTTTGCTTATCCCTCTGGTTGCTTCACTTGCTTGTTGCCTGCAGAGCTTGCAGTGAGAAGGTCAGAATACACCCATGATATCTCCTTTCCAGCAAACAAACACCTCCATAAGGAAAGACCATGAGTACTCAGGGGCTTTGTTCCATGATCAGGGAGATGATTCTCCCCCTCTACTCCACCCTGGTGAGACCCCACATTGAGCACTGCATCCAATTCTGGTGCCCCTATTACAAGAGGGATGTGGACATGCTGGAGCACGTCCAGAGAAGGGCCTCGAGGATGATCAGAGAGCTGCAGCACCTTTGCTATGAGGACAGACTGAAAGAGCTGGGGCTGTTCAGTCTGGAGAAGAGGAGGCTCCCAGGTGAACTTCTTGTGGCCTTCCAGGATCTGAAGGGGACCTACAGAAAAGCTGGGGAGGGACTTTTGAGGCTATGAGGTAGTGACAGGACTAGGGGGAATGGAGCAAAGCTGGAGGTGGGGAGATTCAGAGTGGATGTGAGGAGGAAGTTGTTGAGCATGAGAGTGGTGAGAGCCTGGAATGGGTTGCCCATGGAGGTGGTTGGGGCCACATTCCTGGAGGTGTTTAAGGCCAGGCTGGCAGAGGCTGTGGGCAGCCTGATGTAGGTTAGGGTGTCCCTGGGCATGGCAGGGGGTTGGAACTAGATGATCCTTGTGGTCCCTTCCAACCCTGACTGATTCTATGATTCTATGATGGCTGTGGCAGCTTTTTGGCATTACAAGACTGCTGAGCAGCTCTGAAAGAACTTCTGCCCCTTCTGAAGGATAGAGAAATGTTGAAGTAAGTTGCCCAAGGCTTTAGGAAGAAGCAGTTTCAAAGCCAGGTTTACCATGCAAAGAAATAAGGCACAAGATTTATCTTTTGTCTATTAATCCACCGTTCACAATCAGCCCTTTTGGTACCTGTGTTTGCATGGTGTGCCTAGTGCTGGCAATGATGGAAAATATGGGATTGTGTGATCTCAGCATCAGAGGTGCATGGGGAAGTGAAATAAATCTTCAAAAGTGCTATTCAGAAAAAAAAAAAAAAAANTTAAAAAAAAAAAAAAAAAAAAAAAAAAGACAGAATCGCAGAATCATGGAAGGTTAGGGGATGGAAGGGACCTCAAAAGATCATCCAGTCCAACGCCCCTGCCAGAGCAAGATCACCTAGGCCAGATCATACAGGAATGCATCCTGGTGGGTTCTTGAACATCTTCAGAGAGGAAGACGCCACAACCTCCCTGGGCAGCCTGTTCATCATCCTCACAGTTGAAATATTTTTCCTTATATTTCCATGGAACTTCCTATGGCTCAACTTCCACCTACTGCCCCTTGTCCTGTCATTGGGCATCACTGAGCAGAGGCTGGCTCCATCCTCCTGGCACTCACCCTTTACATATTTATAAAGATTAATGAAGTCACCCCTCAGTCTCCTCCTCTCTGAATGAAAGATCCCCAGATCCCTCAGCTTTTCTTCATAAGAGAGATGTTCCACTCCCATAATCATCCTTGTGGCTCTGCACTGAACTCTCTCAAGCAGTTCCCTCAGGTCTTTCTGGAACTGAGGAGCATAGAACTGGACACAATACTCCAGATGTGGCCTCACCTGGGCAGAGTAGAGGGGCAGGAGAACCTCCCTATTAACCACATCCCAAGCATTGGCTTTCTTGGCCACAAGAGCACATTTCTGGCTCATAGTCAACCTTCTATCCACCAGGACTCCCAGGTCCTTTTCCCCTTCATTTTTCTCCAAGGTCATTCCCCTAACTATACTGATACCTAGAGCTGTTCTTTCCCAGGTGCAAGACTCTGCCACTTGCCCTTATTGAATTTCATCAAATTTCTCTCTGCCCAGGCTCTCCAGCCTAAGTCTCCCCAAATGGCAGCACAGCCTTTTGGTGTGTCACTCACTCCACCCAGGGATTTCTTTACTGCAAGCTTGGACGTGAAAGGCAGCAGCAGCACCATTTACACATCTCTTCAGCCTAAACAGAAGGCATGAGGCCCTTTCCAATCAGATTAGGTGAACACTCCCCCTGAGACCTGGTGATTTTGCACATGTGTGCAGCCACACCAGGTTTGGTGAAGCGATATGACAGATGTGTTTTTAAAAGGGAGTGGAACTTCACAGCATTAAAGTTTTCATATAATCTCATTCCTGCCACTCACTTCCCTGGGCATTTATGATAAATTTTCAACCTATTGCAGCCCATTTTTCTCATGTGCATAACAGAAAAAAAAAAAAAAAGAAAAGTAAAATTATTTTAAAATCATTTTACAGTCACTGGCTGGGAAACGAAGTAAAGATGTGTCTCGCTGGTGAATCTAAAGCTTTAGTTAAAATATTTTCTTTGCAAGCATTTCTATGTCTGAAAAAGTCCCACATCTTTTAATTCGTGTGTTTATATTTGAAGCAACATCCTGCTGAAGAGGAGATGTTTATCAGGGTTTGTTTTTGGGTTTTTTTTGTGGATTTTGGTTTGTTGGTTTTTTTTTTTTCCCCTCCCCCTTCTTGGCTCTGCAGAAAGGTGAAGGAAAGGATGATTAAACCAGAAACAAAGTCAGTAATTAGCAGTATAAATCTCTCCGTGATTTCAGCAGGTCACAAAATTAACCGGTACAGGCTTCGGACACATCTGCTCTTTTGGCAAGTGGTGCCCTCCGTGAGCCTGCTCATTGGCTCACGCTAACCATATGATGGGTCTCGAGGAACTTATTTGCGCTCCCTGAGCTAAAGACAAGCGCGGTGATGAAACTCTACGGTTTGTGAAACGCCGAGGCACGTACGAGGGCTGAGTATTCCCAGTGACTGAGTGTCGTGGTTTTATCACCAACAGAATGAAAACTCTTCAACGAATTGGAGAAAAATAACAGAATTGTATTTTAGATAGAGAGATACACGAAAAAGTTACAAAGCAGATGTGAAAGTTGCAGCAACCCCATGAATTTATTCCCACCCATAACTAAATCTACAAATCCCCGTGCTCCAAGTCCTCCCCCCCCCAAGCTTTTGCCATTCCTTTAGGCCCCCAAACAGGCCTACCCGCTTACATACCCAAACACGGCTGGAGGGGGAGGAAAAGGAGAACGAACTGCCCTTGAGGTGAGCTTATGAGGAGATAGCAGAATTATGGGATTGAATAACATTCTCCTCATAGTCCATAGAGGAGTTTTAACCCCATAATTCCCAACCTGGGACACTGAGGGGCAGGCTGGCAGGGCTGTGAAGCACTGCGCTGTCACCCTGCAGTCCCTGGAAGGAAGGGGGGACGTGAGAGTTCATACGTGACTGAATGCTGCTTTGCAAGGCTCGGATTCTGGAGGTTGTCTGAACGTTTGGAGAAGAGGGATCGGGGTGCAGGCTACTATCATGGAGGGGGCTATGCCCATAACCCGGTGTGTTGGTTTGAGCTAATTGGAGAATTTGAGTGAGAAATTAGACTATTGGCTGAGAGAGGTAAACACAGTGTGTCACTTCACCAGAGTTTTACTGAGAAAGAAAAAAAAGTTGTTTTTAAGAACTGTTCTCAAAACAACCAGATATCAGATGGCTTTGGACCGCTCTGGGGCTGTGGCTGCTCCTCTTGCATGGTCTCCTTTGTCTCTCTGTCTTGGCAGCTAATTCGGAGTAAAACTACTAACTACTTTCCTACTACTAATCCTCCTGGCTGATCTACTTCAGCTTATCTGCAGCATCAACTGGTGGAGAGATAAGACTGGGGAAGGGGGGAAAGGTGGTAGGGGGTGATTGTTTACCCTCTCCTGGGGATTTTGGTCTCCGGTAGGGGTGTGGTGTTTCTGTATTACCTTTTCATTGTATATATCTGTAAATATCTGTTATACCTTGTAAATATTTGCTTGTATATTGTGCATTGATATTAATCATTTATTAACTTCCATTGTTTTTGAGTCCTAGCTGGGGTTTATAAAAGGTGGGGGGGCAGGTAACTGCTAAACCACTACACCCAGCAAGGAGAGCCCCAGAACTAGTTGCTTTTTTTGTTCTGGCCACACCTTCATTTTCCTGGTGGCAGAACAGCAGAGAAATAAGAGGCTGAAAGTGACAGAAATAGGGGAGCAGGGCAGGGTGGGGAGGAAACCAATAGTTCTACCTCCTTTCAGCCTCAAAATGTAAAGGGGCAAAGCACTGTTGCATTGCTTGGCTTCCTGGCTGTCATGTCAAGCCAGGGGCCAGAGGTCAAGTGCCTGCTGCAAGATCACCTCTGGGCTGCTTGTCTGCAGTAAGCCATTCACCTCTCTGTCCATCAGCAGGCAAGTGAAATGGCACTAGGAGCTGTCAGCCTGACACGCATTTGTCTTTCTCTAGCTGTCATTATGGATGTAACTCACAGGTTCTGAGATCAGCTCACTTTGGAGGATGCAGTCTCTGAGCTGCTGATCTGAGGGGCAATGCTTGGGAGCCTGTTCCCTTTTCCCACTATTCCGTCACATCTTTGAAAAATTATGGCTGGGCTGCATGGCATCAGCAATAAGCAGCAGTGCTGTTTGAAACCAACAGAGCAAGGAGGACTGCAGGAGTCATATAACCAGATGCAGGAACATCAGGCTTTGAACTGGAGAGGATGGCTTCCTAGACCTGCAGCACCACACATGTTAGATGGGCAGATTTAAATGGGATGTTAGGAAGAAGTTCTTCACAGTGAGGGTGGCAAGACACTGGAAAAGGTTGCCCAGGGAGGTTGTGTCTGCTCCCTCCCTGGATGTGTTCAAGGCCAGGTTGGATGAGGTTTTGAGCGACCTGATCTAGTGGGAGGTGTCCCTGCCTATGGCACAGGGGGGTTGGAACTGGATGATCTTTAAGGTCTCTTCCAACCTGAACCGTTCTGTGATTCTGTGACTGCCTCTACCTGGGCTGGTTCCTAATTCATAAAGAGATTCCACTGGGAACTTGGACGTTCCCACTTTTGAGTAGCAGTCCTAGAGATCCATCAATTAGGAAATTAATGACTGTACTTCCAAACACAGGCGCTTCAGACACAGAAACTCTAGACTTAGGGCTGGGTTTCTGCACCTTTGAAGACTTCTAGGGAGTGCAGTCTAGCAGCAATTGGGTACATGCAACTCTTTGTAATGTTTCTAGTCTCAGTGCAAACCTCTGGTGTTCTAAGACTATCTGTGAGACCAGAGAAAAGCTAACAGAGTTTTCTTAAAGCAGAGTATGGCAGCACAAGTGGCCATCACTCAGGCTTTTTCATATGAGGGAATATGAAGCAGCTTCCTAAAAGCAGGCTGTGCTCTATGGAGAAGAGCCTGCAGAGTTGTCGTGCCACCAACTCCACTCTGTTTCAAAAAGGAACAAAATCAAGAATCAAATTTAGAAGATCCACCCTTCCTGAAAACTCTCTTTGTGGTCACAGTGTTGTTTGCCAGGGCTCAGTAGTGGGGCCAGCTCTGTTTAACATCTTTGCCAATGATCTGGACAAGGGTATTGAGTGCACCCTCACTCATTTTGCAGAGGACATCAAGCTGGGTGGGAACATTGATCTGCTTGGTGGTAGGAAGGTTCTGCAGAGTAATCTGGATAATTGAGTCAATGGGCTGAGGCTAACGAGGTTCAAAAAGGCCAAGATCCAGGTCCTGCACCTGGGTCACCACAACCCCATGCAAAACTACAGGCCTGGGGAAGAGTGGCTGGAAAGTTACCCAGTGGAAAAGCACCTGGAGAGATTGGTCAACATCCATCTGAATATGAGCCAACAGTGTGCCCAGGTGGCCAGGAAGGCCAACAGCACCCTAGCCTGTATCAGAAACTGTGTTTATGTGTTCTTAAAATGTGCTTTAACACTGTTCTTAAAAGCTTTTTGCATCCGATATGTAGTTCTCTTGTATGAGATATAAGCTACATATTGCATAGAAGATGTGAAAATTGCTACCCTAAGCCAAACATACTCCTCTATGACAGGTGAACTGGGCTCCCAAACTTGCTTTTTGCATCTTCATGTGCAAATATCTCCTACTATTCCGGTTACTCTTTGACCTGTATTGGTACAAAGTATTTGGTGATAGCCTTTTCATTATTGTTTAGCATTTTACTCCATATTCTTATACTGGCTTCACTGGTCTGAGGCACTGGATGCTAGACCATACTCCCTGGGGATAGTACAGAGTGACCACGTGGTGACCAAAGTCTCCACTTTTATAACAGTCCCAGTTGTTACTGCACCAATGAAAGGGAGTTGCCAGATCTGAGTGAAGTTTACTGAATTGCAGCCAAGCCACAGTGAGCTGAGAGGATTAGGATTAGCAAGCTGAAGGAGAAGAGTGCTTCCATCAGCGCAGTAGTGAGAGGATTAGCAAGCTGAAGGAGAAGAGTGCTTCCATCAGTGCAGTGGTGAGGAGGCATGAATGCAACATCTTGGCTTAAATTCCACTGAGAGCACTCAGATATGTTTGGGGATTGTGTTCAACCACACAACATCATTTCCTTCAACTCTCCCGCACTGACTCTGCAGTAGCCTGCTAGCTGGAAATTCATCTGGTTCCCATTTATGGCCCTGTAATACTTCCAAAAGCTCTTCCAAGTGCCTGAAAAGAATAAGGAAAGCAAGGAAATCCCAGGAAATGGTGTTTTGATAATAAGCTATACTGCTGTATTCTTTTGGTCTTGTGTGTTGGTTTAAACTAATTGGAGGATTTGAATGAGAAATTAGACTATAGGCAGAGAAATGAAAACACATGGTGTCACTTCACTCACAGTTTTACTGAGAAAGAAAAAACAATGTTTTAAGAGTTGTAACCCACATACAGATAAGTCAGACTGCTTCAGACCCCTCTGAGCTGTGGCTGGCTCCTTGCATGGCTCCTTTTCCCTGCGTTGTGTAGCTGATTCTCAATAATTCCACTAACTTCTTTCCTACTGCTAATCCCCCTGGTTGATCTACCTTCACCTATCTGCTGCATCAACAGGTGCTGAGATAAGATTGGGGAAGGAGGGAAAGGTGGTAGGGGTGGTTAGAAACCCCTCTTAGGGATTTTGATCTCTGGGAGGGCTGTGGTGTTTTTGTATTGCCTTTTTACTGTATATATCTGTAAATATCTGTTACACATTGTAAATATCTACTTGTATATTGTTCATAGCTGTAAATATAAAGCTTCATTTATCAGCTTCCAGTGTTCTGAGTCCTAGCCGGGGTTTATTTCCAAAGGTGGGGAGGCAGGTAACTGCTAAACCACCACATCTTGCCAACAAGTCTGGAAGAAAAACCGCTCAATCACCAAAGAGATGCAAATAAGACCTTTGGAAGTGGCTTAGAGAGCTCAGTGATAAAGTGTAAGTATTTGTATTGTTTTTCTGTTTTGGAGCTCTGGTAAATATGCTCTAATTGAAGCTATTATATCAAAGCATGGGTATTTGTTTCCCAAGGCCAGTAAGTACTTTGCAAGTCTCATTGTGGGGAGCAAAGTTGTCTGTTTAACTATTTGCAGTGCTGCCAGGATGCTAATCCCATTTCAGATGGCCTCAAGGTCAGAGCCTAACGGGATGCAGGATGCCACTTGGGTCCCTGATTGCCACTGCTGCCACTCAGTTGCTCTTGACATTGAATGTGAGTTGCAGGGATGCAGGTTTTAAATTCCAGCATCTCACTGTGGCCACGGGAGGTTTGCACCCTCTGCTCCAGCCAGCCCTGGCTAGAGCGTGCAGCTAGAAAATCAGGAGGCATTTTGTGTTTTCACAGCACCTTGTGGCACTGGCAGCCTCCCGTGTCCCCTCACAGAGGCGTGGGGTGCCCTCTCCCACTCCACCCTTCAGTTGGCAGGACCTGGACGTGAAGAAGGCGACCTGACCGCCGCGCCCCACATGGTTCAAAGAGAGGCAGTTCACAGGGGAGCTGATTTTCTTTCTCTCGCCCTGCTGCCATTGTGCGAGTGTCAAAGGAGCATCCCTCTCATCTCTCAGATTGATGGCATCGTCTCGGACTTCCAGCATAGACAAGATAAACTAAAGGCTTCTGCAGACAGGTATGTAACTGTGGAGACAGCAGCACTGCAGAAGAGGCCTCTGATCAGGGGAATGTTTGTCCCACAGTCGACTCTCTGGCACAGCGGTCACCTTTGACATGACTCGCTGAATAGGAGTTTGTTTTCTAATTTCCATGGTTCAGCCATAGGCCATGCAAAGTAAATACGAGTAAACGGGCAACAGTGGGTTCAAAGGAACATAAGACAAGCATTTTCCCCCTTGGAAGACAGTTTGGGTAGTGTTCACATGTGAATCAATCTGGTTTGGGTCTTTGAAGTGATTTTGACTAAGAAGAGTGGGGCAAGTAGTGAAAATTGATGGGGTCAGCAAAGGATTGGCCATCTTTCAGGGCATACTCTGGAAGGGAGCTGCTGGCATGTTGCTGCAGAGCTGCCAGTGGTGCTATTGTGCATATGTAAACTGCTGATCTTTTAATAAGAGAGGCAAGAGGCCTTCCCTGGCACCAGCACTCTTGCCCAGGCACCCCAGGAAAGAGATCCTGTTAGAATCATGGAATCATAGATTATCAGTGAATGGAAGGGACCTTGAAAGACCATCTGGTCCAGCTCCCCTGACAGAGGAGGATCACCTAGACCAGATCACACTGGAATGCATCCAGATGGTTCTTGAATATCTCCAGAGAGGAAGACTCAACTCTTGCTGTTGTGTCCTTTTCAGGGCTCATCCTTTACTCTTACTGGACTTGCAGGCACACCTCTACACCAGACAGCACTCTGTCCTCAGGTATAAATCAGATCATAGAATCACAGAATCATAGTGTGGTTTAGGTTGGAAGTGATCTCAAAGATCATCTAGTTCCAGTCCTCCACCATAGGCAGGGTGTGATGCTTTGGGGAGTTACCTGCCCCTACACACACATTCGAATTCACCCAGACTAGACTCGGCCAGCTGGAAGTTAAGGAATGAAGCTTTATATTTACAGCTTAGCACAGTATACAAGAAAAAATTTACAATATATTACAAATCTTTACAGCTATATACAGTTAAAAGGTAATACAGAAACACCACACCCCTTCCAGGAATCGGAGCCCCCTAGAGGGGTTCCAAATCACCTTTCCACCTACCCTCCAATCTTAGCCCAGGATCTGCTTTATGTGTAAGGTAAACAGGGCAGATTGGCCAGGAGGTTTAGAAGCATAATTGATTAGTTGGGTTACACAGATCCAGCTAGAAGCCAAGGAGAGGGAGAGACAACAGCCAGAGCTCAGACCAAAGTGACTGTCTTATCTATGTTTATGTCCTTGCTTCAGTACATCTCAGCCAACCTATGAGCAAAGTAGACATCACCATTGTTTTTATTTCCACAGCCTATAACCTATTTTTTCTTATTAAAATATTCCAATTAACTTCAAATCAGCACACAGAGACACAGTGGGTTTAAGTGATTTCAACCTTTGCTTAATATTTAAGGAGCTTCACTCCCTGCTTGGATTCATGTGTTGGGTTTAAGCTAGCCTCCCTGAGCTCAAAAGCCCAATAAATACTCGATTTGATTTGGAAGTAAAAAGAGATAAACCTTAACAATAAATAAAAGGTAGAGGGAATTACAGAGGCTGGGGAAAAAGGGAACCAACAATACCGGGTAGGGAAGATGAGAGGTATTAGAGGATAAAGGGAGCAAAATACACAATAACAGAATACAGCTGTTGGAAGGGAGTTGAGTCCAAATGCTGGAATTTGATGATTTGATGGTGGATGAAGCAGGATGCAGGACTTTGATGGTGAAATGCTAAGTAGGGACTGTGTATATCATTAAAGATCTTAATATGTTTTAGGATGATAGCAATAGATGGGGGGAAAAAAAAAATCTTACTTTGAAACAGATGTATCCTTCTGAAAAAGTTGCTGGTAAGATCAGTTTCCATAACTGTACATTGTTACTCTTAAGGGAAGGTAGAGGCTAGTCAAGGAGAGGATGTAGTAGGCTTACTATGCAAGGAAAGTAGATGCACAAATGAAGCTGTCACAGAGTAGGCAGGTACAGGCAATTTCGTAGCAGAGCTCCTGAAATCCTTCCAAGGAAGCCTCAGTGTAGCCATTCACTTATTCATAGTTAGCCTTGCATCCCTCCAGCAGCTCTGCTAATGTCATGAAAAGCAGTGTCTGAGATGAGGGAAAGGCACCTGCTTGATATCTTTGCCATTTTAAAGATGAGAGTAAAGCTATTGATGGCAGTCCTGAATTCCAGCTAGCATCTGAAATCCTGGCAGTGCCTGACTGAGCCTGAGGAAATGGGGTAGGAGCATAGGCACGTCCCTGCAGCTGCCTGGGCCAGAGCCCTGATCTCTCTGCTTGGAAGCCTGTGGGCTTCACTGTATCAGGATAAGCCAGGGGGAGAGAAGAGTTGCTGTGTGGATCACTCTGCTGAAAATGCACAATCTTCTTCCCCAAGAGCCTGACACATAGCAAACCTCCCAGAAAGGCTTTCTCTCAAGCCTGAGCTCAGCAAACATACACACATATAAATGCACAGACAGACACCCCTGTATACATACACACTGCTCCCCAAGGGTCTGTTTGCTGCTTGGTAAACAGGAGTGTGGGATAATGTATGGAGAGGGACAGCAGCAATCGGAGGAGGACAAGTAGGAGCGAAACAAGCTTCCTTGTGCTGCCTTCTCAGTGGCCAGGGCACAGATGTGCTCCGTCTGCTGTCTCGTCCTTTGTTAACTCCTACCCCTTTGAACCTCATTAAGTGGTTAAAAGAGGGCACTGATTATTACCCCAAGTGATAATCCAATTACTTGGGATAATAAAGTGCCTCTGTCTTTATACAACAGAGTTCAGAGCAACCGCAGGCTTTTGTAAAAAGAAGTGAAAACACTGCAAAAACACTCCCAAGACTTTTTCACTCCCTTGTCCCATGGGTTTGGTTTCTGTGCAGCCCTCACAGAGCCTGTCTCAGACAGCACCCTCCACAGCCCATGTCTTCTGCACCACAGATCTCTGACATCCCCAAGTGGCACCAGAAATGGCCTGGGGAAGGAAAATGATGGTGAGAGGTACAGTACTTAGACTTGGTGGAGAGGGCAGCAGAAGCAACCACAGTGTTGCTGCTGAAGTGGACCCCCGGCCACATGTTCAGTTCTGCAGTGTCTTGCCTCCAGCAATCACAGACACACTCAAAGTGCCCAAAGCTGATTTTAATGGGTGCAGAATTTGAATGTCAGGAATTCTTTTTTTCCCAACATGTAAAAAAAATTAATTTTAATTTTACATGGCTAATGTCACTGCCAGCATGCCCAATCTTTGAAGGTGCCCCCGTGAGAAACCTTGGCTGTTTTTGTAAAGACAAGCAGTGATGCTCTGCTAAGATGGCATTTCAGATGCTGTTGTTCTGTCACCATACCAGGATATCAAACCAGTTTCTGTTCTAAAGCAAGAATTATTTCATTTCACA
>VWZI01023784.1:10946-36840 GCA_013396835.1 Psilopogon haemacephalus | reverse complement strand
TGTGGTAAAAAAAAAATCCCTTTAAAAGCATCCCTTAACCATTATTCTTAAAGTACAGATTTCCATCTATACTTTAAGAATAATGATTAAGGGATGTTTTACATCTGTACTTCAGTGCGTTTGGGCTCAGCACAGCTGGAGGCACAAAGCAGCAGTTAACACATTTCTGGCATTTGAGATAGTTTGATGTTTTAATCACGTAGCACCATGATAAAAGAGAGATTAATTCCTAATAGTGTTAACTCTCTGAGCTCTCTCTTGAAATCACTCTCTGTAGCATGTCCAGAGTCAAAGACATTAGTCTCAGTGAAAACAGTCTGTAGAAGACTTCTAGCATAAATGCATGCAATTTAAAAGGAATTAAAGGAGCATACTTAAAGCACAGGAAACTTAAGGCTCTGTTTCTTAGACAGCTGTGAGCCTTTTGTCTCCCACTGGCAGTTTTGTGAGCCTTGCCTCACGCCAGCCATAACCCAGAGGGTTTTTGCTTGGTAGCTAACACAGGAATTATTGCTGTTCTCCTAGTGATTGCCATTTGTGTGCAGGCCTTCCAAATGTTATTCCCATGAAAGAAAGAAAGAAAGGAAGGAAGAAAGAAAGAAAGAAAGNAGAAAGAAAGAAAGAAAGAAAGAAAGAAAGAAAGAAAGAAAGAAAGAAAGAAAGAAAGAAAGAAAGAAAGAAAGAAAGAAAGAAAGAAAGAAAGAAAGAAAGAAAGAAAGAAAGAAAGAAAGAAAGAAAGAAAGAAAGAAAGAAAGAAAGAAAGAAAGAAAGAAAGAAAGAAAGAAAGAAAGAAAGAAAGAAAGAAAGAAA
The DNA here is from genome assembly GCA_013396835.1 of Psilopogon haemacephalus. Taxonomy (NCBI): domain Eukaryota; kingdom Metazoa; phylum Chordata; class Aves; order Piciformes; family Megalaimidae; genus Psilopogon; species Psilopogon haemacephalus. The sequence goes on along the minus strand of VWZI01023784.1, from coordinate 36,030 downwards.
GAAAGAAAGAAAGAAAGAAAGAAAGAAAGAAAGAAAGAAAGAAAGAAAGAAAGAAAGAAAGAAAGAAAGAAAGAAAGAAAGAAAGAAAGAAAGAAAGAAAGAAAGAAAGAAAGAAAGAAAGAAAGAAAGAAAGAAAGAAAGAAAGAAAGAAAGAAAGAAAGAAAGAAAGAAAGGAAGGAAGGGAAAAAAAAAAGGGGGGGGGAGAGATGTGGAGATCTCCACAACAGGGATAATTAATCTAACTGAAATGACTTTTCTCTCCAAAGAAAAAGAACTGCCTCTCTTGAGATTTTATCTCCTAAGACTCTTCCACCTAAAATTGCTTTCATGAGCTTCCTGTTTCTAATCCCTTAGCTCACAAGCAGGTATATCAGGGTGCACATATCCCAGGATCACCCTAACAGCATCAGTGCTGCTTCAGAGTTTTGATCAGCATGAACTACAATTTGATGTAATCCCTCTCTGAACTGACAAATGGATCACTTACTTCTGTTGGGACAGATTTGAAAGAATATGGTAAGAGGGAGAGAGGCCTCAGATGTGAGCACAGAAGGCTCAGTCAGATGTTTATTCATAGAGAGAGAAATAAATTCTCCTCAACCAAATGAATATGTAGTTCCTATGGCTCTCAGGCACTGTGATTCCCAGAAAGAGCCCTCTCTGCATTTGGTCGTGTGGGAATGAGATACTTAAGAGGCTTTTTTATTAGTGTTTTATTAAGTTTTCTAGAGTTTCCTTAAGTTGCAGGATATATTCTGATCCCTGAGATATGTTTTTGGTTATTTTTTACCCTGATTTTCATTTGAGATCCTTCAGAGGTAACATAGACTGTCTGCACTGATTTGCTCTGGACATCAGTAGGGTTTTGGCACTTTGGTTGTAAGCACTTCTCACAAGAGACAGAAATCACCACATCAAGAAAATGCACTTAGCAATCAAACGAGTCTTGTGCTGAAATTGTTTCCCCTGTTTCCTAAACGTGGGAGATGACTGAGGATACTCACTGAATTTTCCAAACAAGTTTGCTCTTTCCTGTTTCAAGTAAGTAATCAGCTGAATAGCAATAAAGGCCACATATCTATTCATTTACATATTAATTTTAGTTTGTATGAATAAGGATGGATTTTTATCTACTGCAACTTTGAAGTTCTCTTTGGAGAAGAGGACACCTCTCAGGTGAGACCTCATCATACTCTGCAGCTACATGAAGAGAAGTTGTACTAAGGTGGGAGCCAAGCTCTCCTTCCAGGCAACTTGTGACAAGATGAGAGGGCATGGCCTGAAGGTGTGCCAGAGGAGGTTTAGGTTGGATGTTAGGAAGCACTTCCTCATGGAAAGGGTAATTAGACTTTGTAATGGACTGCCCAGGGAGGTGATGGAGTTGCTGCCCCTGGAGATGTTAAACAGGGAGATGAAAGATTGGATGTGGCACTTAGTGCCATGGCCTAGTCAATGTGATGGTGTTAAGTCACAGGCTGGACCTGATCATCTCAGAGGTTTATTCCAGCCTCAACAAATCCATGATTCTGTGAAGTGAAGCTCTGATGTTTACTTACCTCATATACATGTCATGACACTAGGTGAAGACCTTTATGCGACTGTGAGAGGAGATAACCATTGCATTTGGTCAGTTATGTTAGGTTTCAGAAGCAACTGTTAGAAATCTCCTGAAGGATGAGAGACTTGAAGACAAACACAAAGCAGTGAAGATTAACTGAGAGGATTGGGAAAAAAAACCCACAGTCTTTCCCCAACGTGTAGATGTATCAACAGCTTGTTGAAACCTTCTACTTCTCAGAGTGGCATGGCAGTTAGCAGATACAAAACAGATCATCATTTGAATGTGTCAACATCATAAAAGCTAAGGGAATGTTCCTTGATCTAATATAGTTGCACTTTCCAAATGGCCTGGTGTAAAATATTATGGAAGAATTTAAGAATAAGGGATGACAAATACTGCTAAGAGACAGGGAAAAAAATAATAAATGGTCTTTTGTCATTCTGACACAGGCTAATGATGGTCTCTCCCAAGGTTACAACCATTATGCTTCATGTTCTAAAGCTAGTTGAAGAAACACTGGTGCTGGGATGCAATAATTCCCCACGAACTCAAACATCTCACACAACCCAAATAATTCAATTTACAAACAACCTGGAGAAAGAAAAGTTCATCCAATATTTTATTTAGAATATTGATAAATAAAATACCCATAGAATCATAGAATGGTTTAGGTTGGAAGGGACCTCAAAGATCATCCAGTTCCAACCCCACTGTGCCATAGGTAGGGACACCTCCCACTAGAATAGATCACTCAAGGCCTCATCCAACCTGGCCTTGAACACACCTAGGGAGGGAGCAGCCACAACCTCCCTGGATAACCCATTCTGGTGTCTCACCATCCTCACTGGAAAGAACTTCCTCCTAACATCCTTTTTAAATCTCCCCTCTGCCAGTTTAAACCCATTCCCCCTCGTCCCGTCATTACAAGACCTTGTGAATAGTCCCTCCCCAGCCCTCCTGTAGGTGCCTTTCAGATACTGGAAGGCTACAATAAGGTCTCCTCGAAGCCTTCTCTTCTCCAGGCTGAAAAGACCCAATTCTCTCAGCCTGTTCTCATAGCAGAGCTGCTGCAGCCCTCTCAGCATCTTTGTGGCCTCCTCTGGACTTGCTCCAACAGTTCCATGTCCTTCTTGTGCTGGGGGCTCCAGAACTGCACACAGTACTCCAGGTGGAGTCTGACGAGAGCAAAGCAAAGGGGCAGAATCCCCTCCCTTGCCCTGCTGGCCACACTGCTCTTGCTGCAGCCCAGCACACAGTTGCTGTCTGGGCTGCACTCACACTGCAGGCTCATGTTGAGCTTTTCATCACCCCAGATCCCCAAGTCCTTTACCTCAGGGCTGCTCTCAGCCACTCGCCACCCAGCCTGTATCTGTGCTTGAGTCTGCGCCAACCCAGGTGCAGGACCTTACACTTGGCCTTGTTGAATTTCATGAGGTTGGCCATCTTGCATTAAAAAAAAAAAAAAGGTGTTCAAATGCAATGCTGTGCTATATTGTGACTTACAATCAGAAAAAAACCCAAAGCAAATCTGAAATGGAAGCTTCAGTTGCAGAGCTCAAGTATTTTAAGTACAGCAAATGATTCTTCTTCTCTGATCTTTCTTTATTGATAAATTCAAATTAAAGACTGGTGCAAGACTCATGCACAACAAGGTTGGCAAAAGAACTGTGGTGCCAAGACTTGAAAAGTTGATTAAAGGAAAAAATGTCATATGTATTAGAAGGAAAAAAATACGATTTGCAATTGCAGTCAAAGGAACAATATTAAGACATTGTGAAAAGCTGGCAGAAATCATGTCAAATCCAGTGCTGGGACCTGTTTTTATAACAAAACAAAGGACAAGGAGGTAAAAAAATTCTGGGTCTGGATGTTTTAGAAAGTAGGAAAGTCCAAACATATTAACAATGGACTAGATAGAGCTGGTGTGTGTTCTGGCATGGTATTTCCAGAGTGGCAAAGCCCAAGTGGAGAGACAGCATGACTTCAAATCATGGATGGGATCTGCACATTGGAAACCCCCAGGGTTGTCTCTGCAAGCTGCTGGAAGGAGGGAGGTCTCTTGGAAGGAGGAACTATCTGGTTTATGAACTGGTACAATTGGTTCCCCCATAAAAAGCATCATCACCCACAACATATCAGATGATGGAGAAGGGCATTGGTCACTTTTTCAGCTACCAAATCATTTGCCCATGCAACCTGGCTCCTTCAGTCTTGAAGCATTGTAACAAGCCATCTCTGTCTACCAATGCTGTCACTGATGAGTCCTCAGTGCACTCCTAAACAAGAAGCAGCACTGGCAGACTTAAAACTGGAGATTGATTACAATATTTTATTATTGACAACTATCTTGATTCTCTTCTACTGGAAGTAGCCTTCCAGTATCTAAAGGGGGCATATAGTGAGGCTGGGGAGGGACTATTTACAGGGTCTTGTAATGACAGGATGAGGAGTAATGGGTTTAAATTGGAAGAGGGGAGATTTAAGCTGGATGTTAGGAAGAAGTTGTTTACAGTAAGGGTGGTGAAACACTGGCACAAGTTTCCCAGGGAGGTTGTGGCTGCTCCCTCCCTGGAGGTGTTCAAGACCAGTTTGGATGAAGCCTTGAGTGACCTGTTCTAGTGGGAGGTGTCCCTGCCTATGGCACAGGGGGTTTGGAACTGGATGATCTTTGAGGTCCCTTCCAACCTAAACCATTCTATAACTCTGTGATTCATTCTGTGATTCTTCTTTCCTGTCTATAAATTGTCTGCAGAATCTGCATTGCCATATCAAGATATATAGAGAGAGGAGAAATGCTCTTTATGATGAGGTGGCTAAAAAGAGCTGCAACTCCAGGTTAAAGTAACCTGCTGAGAAAACTCTCTTTTAAAATCTGCAAAACAGCAGCAACAAAAAGGTCTTAGAACTCATCAACATCAGGGGGCAGTTTAATTACAGGCTTGTGAGCAATTACAAGAAAAAAACATTAAGATGTTCTATTTAGGAAGCATGAGTTCTCCCTTTCAGAGGGGAGCACAGGGGTGTTTGAAGGGGTTCAGATTGAACATCCAAACAGTGAGCTATTTGTCAGTCTTGCAGTGTCATGTAGAGTTGCTTCCTTCCTTAGCCCAGTGACAGACCAAACTGTCTGTGCATTCAGAGCTCCTGTGTAAGACTGATAGGATGTTCCTGATTTCCCATATTTTATGTCTAGTTCAGAGCAAGCTGGGGACCCATACATGTAGGCTTGTCCTTCCAGCTAGAGAAGGAAAAAGCAGTCATGAGTGGTTGCTCCCAGTTCTGCACTACACACTTGGAAGAACATGTCTTGGGGAGTATCACTCTTGTCTTGCATGGTGTCAACTCTGGGGGCTGGGCAAGGTCATTTAATTTCACTCAAATCCCAGATTTTGCTGTTATTATTTATGGCATTTTTATCTGTGCTTCCAGTCCAGTCTACCAGCATTAAAGAAATGCCTCATGACAAGCAGGACAGTGCTGCTGACACCACCTCTCCTTTGCTCTGTAACGTACAAAGTCATTTGCCCATAATATTATTCTCTCGAAAACAAAATAAACCAAAACAAACCCCAAACCAGCAGCTCTCATTCCAGCCCATTTTGGGAGACTTTGCTTGCCCAGGTTGTATTCTGAGCATGAACTGGATAAACTCAATCTATGCAAAAAAAAAAAAAAAAAAAGGCTCACTGATGTCAAATAGATGGTTCCTGGTCCCAGATGTGTCATGCTCAGTTAGTGAATAACAGAGTGTCAAATAAAGCAATAAATCTTCTTACTTGCTGACTGCTGTGCGGGGCTGCTATGCGAAGACACTCACACGCTCACTAATTTGGTGTGATGAGTGAGGCTGGCTGCATCCCCATCATTTCCAGAGGCCAGCAGAGAGGTGCAAACATATTGAGTTGGGATGAGTGCTGGATCAGTGTCCCCTTTCTCAACACCTCGAGGCCATTATTGGAATTCTGACAACAATATGCCAAGGAAACACTGTCAATTTTAAGCCTGATTTCAGCGAGGCTGTTTGTGGTGCAAAGTGGTGCCTAGAGCAAGAAGGAGTAGTACAGATGGGCTGTGTGTTTGCTAAATAACTGACATTGTTCTCACTTCTTAGCAAACATTCATGCTGGGAGACACTCTGGCATCTTCTGGGCAGAAGGTACTGACAGACAGGGCTCAGAGAGGAACTCCAGCATGGAGCACACTGAGTCTCTTCCATGTTCTGAATGAAACATGCTGAAAGAAAAATCAGCTGAGTATTAAGGACCAGCCAACCTTTGAGGTCTGTGTTGAACCCCTACATAAGCAAATTGAGGAAGCCTACAGAGATGGTGGACAGAAGCCACTGATTCAGTCCAGAAAGAAAGCTGATAGAGAATTCTCTGGGTAAAAGCATGAGAGCAGCATCTTAAATACCTTAGGCACATTTCAGTGGGGAGGCAAAAGCAAGGGATCAGGTGGCTCTACAGCCCCATAATCTTTAAACATTTCATATCACTACCATGTGATGATGATCTCAAGTTGATAATAGCCTACATGGTTTCAGCCTGCTCTAAACTTCCTCAATCCAAACTCCAAGGCCTGTTATACTAGGGTTATCAATAGAGAGACTTAGGGAAAAAAACTTCTTACATCATTCAAGGACACAACTTGTCATAGCTGGAACACATTAAAGAATTATTCTTTAACCCCTTCTAGTGTCATCTGTAGGGCAGCATAAGCCAGCATGAGGTGGCATCAAGGTCTATGAGGATGATTAAGGGACTGGAGTATCTCTTTTGTGAGGAAAGACTGGGAAACCAGGGGCTGCTTAGTCTGGAGAAGGGAAGGCTGAGAGGACACTTTATCAATGTCTACAAATACGTGAAGGGTGTGTGTCAGGAGGATGGAGAGAGTCTCTTTTCAGTAATACAACGAGGGGCAATGGACATAAACCCTGTCACAGGAAATTCCATCTCAACATGAAAAAAATTATTTTACTGTAAGGGTGACAGAGCACTGGAACAGGCTGCCCAGAGAGGTGGTGGAGTCTCCTTCTCTAGACATCTTCAAAACTCATCTGGAGGCATTCCTCTGTGACCTGCCCTAAAAGTGGTCCTGCTTTGCAAGGAGGTTGGACTTGATGATCTCTGGAGGTCTCTTCCAACTCCTAGTATTCTATGATTCTATGAAAATTAGAGTTTCAACAGTTACTGTTTATGCTTCAGCCTCCTGTTTTGGTGGGATTTGCCTGTGTGCAGTAGCTCCATGTCTTTTAGTGAAGGATGTCTGACTTGCTCCAAATTATACACTGCTCCTCTCTTCATTTTGGGTAAACTATTCTGCACACTCACCATCTCCATTTTTGTTTTTGTCCATGCCCTGTGTCAGTTTAACATTTTGGTGTATTTGTGAAAAGAAGCAATGCTGAAAGCAAAGAAGAAACTTAGTTTTTAAGTTTACTTGAGTTGATCAACACTTAACACCTCTGAGGACCCAGAATTATCCTTGTCATGAAGCCTCGGTGCTTGAAAATGAATCCTTCCCTTTACAGGGAATAACCAGGCTGCTCAGGACCACTGTTTGGGTGCACAAAGATTTTGCTCTGTAATAGTTACTGTAGTCTCCATTAAGAACAGTAATTGAGCCCCTGCTTCATTTCATTTGAAAAATTACTCCAGTGGGACTTTGGTACATGCACCAAAACTAGAGCAGAAGAGGGAACCTTGTGGAGAGAGACTGAGAGATGTGGAGCTGTTTAGCCTTGAGAAAACTGAGAGGAGATCTGATCAATGTCTATAAATATCTGAGGGGTGGGTCTCAAGTGGATAGGGCCAATCTCTTTTGGGTGGTGCAGAGCAATAAGACAAGGAGCAACAGGTACGAATTGAAATGTAGAAGTTTTCACCTCAACATGAGGGGAAGCTTCTTCACAGTGAGGGTAACAGAGCACTGGAACAGGCTGCCCAGAGAGGCTGTGGAGTCTCCTTCTCTGGAGACTGTCAGAACCCATTTGGATGCATTTGTGTGCGGACTGTCCCAGATGATCCTGCTTTGATGGGGGATTGGACTTGATGATCTCAGGAGGTTCCTTCCAACCTCCTTCTGTGAAACACAATGCCAGGAAGGGTTGGGGACAACTGCACCCTTTGACTGGAACCAGTGGGGATGAAGAACTGGTTAACTGTAATGTTTCTGCAGCTTTTAATGATGGCAGAAGGAGAAAAACAGCCAACAAGACAACACTGCAAGACACTCCCTAGAAAGCCTTTGCAACTTGGCTATTTGCCTGGGAAGTAGATTTGGATTTGAGGTTCACTTCCTTCTCTTCCAAGACAGTTACACGTGACAAATACCTGCAATGTGTTCAGGACACAGGAGAGCTATTTTTAAAAATTCTCTTACTTGTACGTATATTTTTTTTCTCTAAGATTTCTCTCACGGTGTGAATAGTTCTTCAAAGCTCCAGAGTATGGAAAAAATAGGAGTGCAGTGAGCAAGTGCAAACTTACGTATGGCTTGTGTTTTAAATGTGTCGCTAAGTACATTGCCTCCAGAAAGTTTGGTGGGTGCAGAATCAGGATCTCTGCCCACTGAGTTGAAAGGGATGGTTAAAGGGGCTTGGGAGCAGTCAGAGGACAGAACGGATCTCTCTCTTTCTTTCCTGAATTACAGACCAAAATGCTCTGCCTCCTTTCTGAGGCAATTTCTTTGCTCTCTATCAGTTAACATGAAAAGTCAGATACTATTTCACCTTCCTGAAAATAAAGGGTATATTTTGTAAATCCTGTGGCAGATCCTTTTCTTTCATCCCCTGACTCAGACATTCAGCCAGTTTAAAGGAGGCAAAGGGGAGAGAAATAGAGGGGGAAATGGGGAAGTGCAGCAAAGCCCTTGATTTGTCTGTGGCATAAAACCGGATTATAATGTCATTTGCTAACTGACAGATCATTTAGTGTCCTGGAAGAGTCTGTTTTCACACCACTGAAGCTCTCACAGGGGAATTCTGTGTGGGCTCCTTATTGTCAGAGCTATTTTTCACCCAATTTGTTTCCAAATGATGTCTAACCTGAGGTCTTCCCGCTGAGAGGGCTTTAAGCGATGATTAATGAGAAGTGTTTTGCCAGACCCACCTGGGGAATGGCCCATCTGCGAACTCAGGTAAGATGGAGCTGCCTACAAGGCATTGGCTTGTGAATGGCAGGCAGCTTCCCGTGGCTTGAGGCACAGCTCACAGCAAAGGCAAGGTGTTCACTGTTTGCATCTCAGTGATTCATAAAAGGACCAGAGATAAATGTCACTCACTCTACCGTTACCGTCCAGTTTGAAGAAACAATCTCCCTCTCTGGGGACTGATCCCCTTCCTGCTCCATATTCAATTATATCATGCATTCAGCCTCCGTCCAGCACCTATATGGGATATATTTGGGGTGGTCTGAGATTGCAAGTGTATTTAAAGGTGACAAGCTATAGCAGGCAGGTTTTCAGCTGCCTACCTAGCTCTCAAATCTTTTCTTGTTTCAGCTGCAAGCTCTGGTCGCTTCCTCACTGTGACAGCTTTGCATGCTGCTGCACACTCACCCCTGACCACATTGGCCGCATGGTAAAATAAATGGGAAAAAATATTTTTGCTCCACTTTAATTTCAGCAATTGGACAGGCTCATTACATCAGAAAATCCAATTATCCCTTGACCTCCAAAATGGAGATCTTCTCAGGCTTGACCCTCCTAGTTAGGTATGGGTGAAACAAACTTACCTTTTACTTTCCTGGGTGACTTCTCACGTGCAGCATTGCCAAAACTAAATGTGAGTCTCTTGGTAGCTGGGCGAAAAGGTCATTAAAATGCTCACATGAAAGTTAAGGAGCCCCGAAAATTTGCTTTCGCCCTGTATTTATGAGGCTGAAATCTGAGCATATTTCTTACAGAATAATTTCCCTCTCCTGATTTATGTGGAAGCTCCGAGCTCAGTTATCATCTGGAAATACATTCCTATACAATCTGTGGCATTTAAACACAGCATCCTACTGTCCTGTCTGTCCGGACCAAAACATAACGGGTCCAACGGTCTATGAATAAAACAGATTGTTGGTGGGGGATATTTACGGCCGATAAAGAGCAAGAGTTTACGTTGGCATAAGCCATCCTTCTTGTGAATAGCTGGAGGCTCCTGACGGCCCCTGATTTTCGGCAGCATTTATTCCCTCGAACGCGGGTCCAAAATATTTCTCACTCGCGGCTTGGCAAGGATGAGTTTGACAACAGTTTCCTAACCAACTGTTGTGGCGCCGGCGGCGTGGTTCGCCTGAAATTTCACCTGTAAAGCAGTCTCCCACTTTTCTTTGACTACTTCTCCTGCCAGCAACACGTTTACCATGATTTAGATGTCTATTATACGCATGAACGACCTGTCTACTTAATTTCATCAAAAAAATGAACCCTCATAAGTGGCACAGATGCTGGTATGATAGTAATCAAATTAGTTTTTGGACAGGTTTATGGCCACTTGCTGTCAGTTAAGCTCTCCTTGGCTATCTTCGCTCCTAATACAGTTTTGATGGTGATTAATGGCTCCATTAATGCACTGTTTGGGCCGTGATAGACACCGCGTGATGATCTTGTTTGCTGACCACAGCTGATCGTGTATTTTTGTAAACTCGGTTCTGAAGAAAATATTAGTCATATTTAATATGTCACCATTAAATGCTGCCGTGCAGAGGTCACACAGAGAGACCTTGCTCATATACTGTCCCCTCACCATGGATGAGCTTCTCCGCTGCTAAGAGAGACGGAAGCCCCATGAAGAATGTGCTTGGATTAAGTGTTCATGAAGTTTCTTCATGCTGGGAACATGCCAAGGATCTCACTACAATGATTTTTCCTGGCTGGGCTGCCGTGCTACTTGTCCTCATTTTCTGTCTCTCTGTTCCAACTTAATTTCTTTGTCTTGAGATCTAGGAAAGATGACTAGGTTTGTTGGGGGGGCGGTTTTGGTTGTTTAGGTTCTTTTCCTCTTTTCTAGACCTCTCTCTGATTATTTTAACTTTCTCATCTCAATTCTCTCTCTTCCACAGGCTTTTCTGAGCTGTCCATGATCAACAAGTGCAAAGAGTCAAATAATTTTTAGCTTGTTTTCATCCATCGCCACTCTTCCACTAACTATGGAAACAGGGTGGGAGTTGGTGTGTCCTTTGGAGGGTATAACATAGTAAGTTGCTGGTCACATTAGTGATGGACAAATTACAGCTGGAAGGAGATCACAGGAGGCAAAAAGTGCCACTGAGTTTCCCACAATGCGTGCTGGAACTCAGTGCAAGAGCAACGTCTGGGTGAACTTCTGATATTAAAGATGCTGTCGCTATTTTTTAACCTAAGTGTCATTGTGAAGCAGGCTTTATTTTGGAAGAGTGTGGTAGAAGCTGGCATTTTGCCATCCTTCCTTCCCACTCATAGAAACACACATGCATGTTCTCCAAAAATTCTCTTGCATATTAAATGGTGCAGGGCACTGAAACAAACCTGTGAGTTCCTTTTCATTAGTTAGTGAGGAACAAGAAGAAAATTATAACCATGGAAAGACACCAATGGACGTATTAGAAATATTCACACCAATGTTTTCAAGCAGTTGAAGAAATATGGGAGCTTTGTTTTGGTTCGGTTTGTTTTCCTCCCGTAATTAAGCGTAGTTTCTTTCCAGCCATATTTGATTTTTATGTTCATCTGTGCACTTGCCTAAACCCCACCCACTTGCTCCTCTGCAAATATTTATTATGCAAATGGTTTGTTTTGAATTGGGCGATCTGAGCAGATGCCCATTTCTGCATAACTGTTCTTTAGGAAAATTGCAGACTAGCTGAGCAACATATTATTGAACTAGTTAAATAGTTATGATGGGTGTTGAATTGCTATAAAAGCTCCTTGTAGAGTTCTGTTTTCCAGTGGTGGCGTTTAGACTTTTTTTTTCTTACCTCTAGCTACATCTCCCTGTCAGGCCAGCATTAGAGATCCTCTAGATTTTGTTTTTTGGGTTTTTGTTTGTTTGTCTGGTTGGGTTTTGGGGTTTTTGTTTTGTTTTGTTTTGCTTTTTTTTCCTGGAAACAAAGGCTTTTCTCCATTTTCCTGAATCCAATACATTTTCTGTAATATTCATTCACACAGGCAACCAAGGTCTTGCTGGCCACTAAAATTGTTTCAAACTTTTATTGAATTTGATTTCCAATTGCAAGCTTTATTAAAAGCTGTTACTAAATTTCCCTTTCTCTACAAATTCTGAATCTTGTCTGGACCACCTTAAAATACATGCTTTGTTTCCTGATGCCTTTCTGGACTCCTGATGATTCCATCAAGGGGGGGGGGAAAAATGGAACAATGAGAGAAGTTCTATGCTTGGAAAAAGCAGAATCGAGGGGCGAGAGGGGACAGCTTCCACAGAGCAGCCATCTGGATAGAGCACAGAAAAGGCTGCAGATAAGACAGCCAAGAAGGGAGAAATAGTAAAGCTATTATAAAGATATCTCACTTTGTCCATTCACCTCAAAGGTAACCTAAGAGATTACTGGTTGTGGCAGATGATTTGCATGCACTTGACTATGCATGCACAGGCACAGATACACACATGCTTGTGCACATACATGTTTACATGTAAACATAGGCAGTTTCTACTAGACAGCTACATCATGAGTTTCCTTGGCCACCCTGCCCCATGATTGCCTCTTCATTTACTCAGCATGCTTTTACTAAGGTAGAATCATAGAATGGTCTGGGCTGGAAGGGACTTCCAAAGGTCATCCAGTCCAACTCCTTCTGCAGTCAGCAGAGGCATTCTCAACTAGATCAGGCTGCCCAGAGCCTTGTTGAGCCTCATTCTATATATCTCCGGGGATGGGGCCCCAACCACCTCCCCAGGAAACCTGTTCCAGTGTTCCACTATCTTTATGGTAAAGAACTTGTTCCTCATTTCCAATCTAAATCTGCTCTTCTTTATTTTGAAGCCATTGCCCCTCGTCGTATCACCACAGGCCTTTGCAAACAGTCTCTCCCCAGCCCTCTTGCAGGACCCCTTCAGGCACTGGAAGGCTGCTATTAGGTGTCCCCTGTGCCTCCTCTTCTCCAGGCTGAACGACCCCAACTCCCTCAGCCTGGTTTTGTAGCAGAGGTGCTCTAATCCCCATGATAAGTAGTCACACACTTCTTTTTTCCCCCCTAAATGCTACATAAAACAATACCTCCAAAAAGTATCCTCAGATTTGTATGACACACAACGGTTACAAATAATAACAAAATTTTTTTAACAGGCTGTCCTTCATTATTCTGCTACGTTGGTAGCTCTCCCTATTTAGCACCTGCCAGGCATGTGAGCTGCAGACTTGTAGTGAGACTTTGGCATGCTTTCCTAATTTTTTTGGTTTTGTTGTTAGAAAGTGAAAGAGTTCTTGTTCTTCCTCACTGTAATGAGGTTCCTTTCCCACTTTCCTTCCCTTGGCCTTGTAATAGATATTATCAGGGTCTTGTAAAAATCACTTGTTCTTCTTGTATTACTTGAAGTAATACAGATGGTTATATTGCTCAGGAGCTACATCTGAAAAAAAACATATGTGAATGAATATAGCAGGAAAAAAAGCTTTTGTAATGTTTTAATTAAGTGACAGAATACAACTGAATACAAGAGAGATGTTGCCAGCAGGGCAAGGGAGGGGATTCTCCCCCTTTACTCTGAACTCGTCAGACCCCACCTGGAGTATTGTGTGCAGTCCTGGAGCCCCCAACACAAGGACAGGGACCTACTGGAGCAAGGCCAGAGGAGGCCATGAAGGTGATCAGAAGACAGGCTACAAGAACCGGGGAGAAGAGAAGGCTTCAAGGAGACCTTGTAGTGGCCTTCCAGTATCTGAAAGGAGCCTACAGGAAGGCTGAGGAGGGACTATTCACAAGGTCTTGTAATGACAGGATGAGGAGTAATGGATTTAAACTGGCAGAGGGGAGATTTAAGCTGGATGTTAGGAGGAAGTTCTTTACAGTGAGGGTGGTGAGACACTGGAACAGGTTGCCCAGGGAGGTTGTGGCTGCTCCCTCCCTGGATGTGTTCAAGGCCAGGTTGGATGAGGCCTTGAGTGACCTGTTCTAGTGGGAGGTGTCCCTGCCTATGGCACAGGGGGTTGGAACTGGATGATCTTTGAGGTCCCTTCCAACCTAAACCATTCTATGATTCTATGAACAAACAGTTAACCATTTCTGAGTAGTTCCCTTTTGGTTACATCCTGGATATGACTGTTTACGAAAGCCTGCAGTGAACAGGACAAGGGACAATGGATTCAAACTGGAGAACAGCAGATTTAGGTTGAATATTAGGAACAAGTTTTTCACTATGAAGGTACTGGAACACTGGAATATGTTGCCCAAAGAGGTGGTTGGGGCCCAATCCTTGGAGATACACAGCGTGAGGCTTGACAGGGTTCTGGGCAACCTGATCTAGTTGAGAATGTCCCTGCTGACTGCAGAGGGGTTTGGACTGGATGACCTTTGGAGATCACTTCCAACGCAGACCATTCTACGATTCTATGATCCAGCAAATAAGAAGTCACCTATAGTTTAGAATTCACAGTTTCTCTGTGAATACATAAATCAGCTTTCCTGGTTTTAGCTGAGTGTGATGGGGTTTGTCACTATGTTTACTTCTTTTGACTTTCATTGGAGAAATTTTATGCATTACATATACTAATACACACAGGTGTTTACACACATATATTAATGTGCTGCTACACATAAACTCCTTCACAGGCAAGTCAGTAAGCTCATATTTGCCAATGGCTTTTGTTGCCCCATATAAGAAGGCTGTCTGATGGGACAAAATGGTCTGATATTTCAGAATGTCTTAATACTTATATAGTGAGTAAAACTACACGGAAATGTACTCATGTTTATGGGTAGATATACACATATCTGGAGAAAAAAAGTCTGATTACTTCTTGCCACACACTCATATAATGGGAAAATGGAAGAATCTATGATCCCAGTCTACCTGTGCATTTACCATGATCAATCACAGAATCATAGAATCAACCAGGTTGGAAGAGACCTCCAAGATCATCCAGTCGAACCTATCACCCAGGCCTATCCAATCGACTAGACCGTGACACTAAGTGCCTCATCCAACCTCCTCTTAAACACCTCCAGGGACAGTGACTCCACCACCTCCCTGGGCAGCCCATCCCAATGGCAAATTGATGTCTTGGCATGGCAATGTTTGGTAGAAAGCAATAGATATCTACAGAAAATATGATACAGAAAATATAATATCCTTTTCTTCCCCTTCTCAGTTTCCAGCTGCAGTGTTTGCCACACACTGTTCCAGTATCTTTACTCCTGAGATGCATTACGCTTCTGTGTTGTACTCTTAGCTGCATTCACTTTCATCACTCAGGAAATCCTTCATCTCAGCGAAGTGATGAAAGTGATGCATCTCAGGAGTAAAGATAGTGGTCAGTGAGATCAGTGGTCAGTGTGAGATCAGCAGGCTTCATGCAATGATTGTGGCTCAGAAGACTTCACAAGACATAGCAGGGACACATTTGGTCTGTTTTCCATGCACTCTGGTGCCACCTGATCCAGTGGAGCTTTAATCTGGGACTTCAATCTAGGCTGGAAATAGCAGCCCTAGGATGGGGCATTGACTTCGGCTTCTTCTTGAGCACAAAAAGTGGCTAGTCCATAGCTATGACTAACATGGAGAACTACATCTGCAGCTCTGCTTCACTTCTGGGTTGATGAAAAGCTCAACATGAGCCTGCAGTGTGCGTGTGCGGACAGCAACCATGAGCTGCGCTGCATCAAGAGCAGCTGTAGGCATCAGGGCAAGGGAGGGGATTCTGCCCCTTTACTCTGCTCTCATCAGACCCCACCTGCAGTACTGTGTGCAGTTCTGGAGCACCCAACATGAGAAGGACATGGAAGTGTTGGAGCAAGTCCAGAGGAGGGCCACGAAGATGCTCAGAGGGCTGGAGCACCTCTGCTATGAGGACAGCCTGATAGAGTTGAGGCTTTTCAGCCTGGAGAAGAGAAGGCTTTGAGGAGACCTTATAGCAGTCTTTCAGTATCTGAAGCAGGCCTACAGGAAGGCTGGGGAGGGACTGTTCACAAGGTCTGGTGATGACAGGATGAGGTTTAAACGGACAGAGGAGAGATTTAAATGGGATGTTAGGAAGAAGTTCTTTACAGTGAGGGTGGTGAGACACTGAAATAGGTTGCCCAGGGAGGTGGTCTGCTCCCTTCCTGGAGGTGTTCAAGGCCAGGCTGGATGAGGCCTTGCTCAACATAGTCTAGTGGGAGGTGTCCCTACCTATGGAACAGGGAGGTTGGAACTGGATGAGCTTTGAGGTCCCTTCCTACCTAAACCATTCTATGATCTGTGCATTCACAGGATGTGGCAGGTTTTAATTCTTCTCTGCAGTGCTGAACAGGGTTTCTTGTTGAAGCAGAGTGAAGCAAATATTATTATATGCCTTTGAGAACCAAGGATAACCTCAGAAGAGCTAATGCTCTGTCATACCTACTATAGGGCAGGATGGCAATGTTGTATACACGGTCATTTCAAACCATTTTTTCATTTTCTGTGATCAACCAGAAAATGAATACATGGTGGGGCTGAGGGGGAGGTTGGAGAGACAGGAGTCAAATTACATTTGGAAACAAAAGCTTTAACTTCTGGCACGTAGACAATTAGTTTTTGCTTCTTCTGTTGTTGGTCCTCGCGATTTCATCTGTAATATGTATGGTGATTGTTTGCAGCCTGGCAACAGCGCGAAGTTGCATGGGGGAGGGAAAACTCTAGCCCTTGTTAGCTGAGATCCAAACTTCAAAGGCTTTGGGGACATTGAGCAGACAGGTTTCAGCCGCTGTTAAGGCAGACATGCAAACAAAAGGGCTCCTTCCATTGCTGTGGAGCAGGGGTGACTTTTTGGCCCATTTTTGCTTTTGTTTTAATTTTGTCAGGGGCGGGGGGAGGAAAGCTCCTGGCACCAGGAACGATGCTTTCCTGCCCACGACTGCGTGCCCTTCTCCTTTCCGCGTCAGAAGCAGATATGGGCATTTATGGCCCCATAAATCACGGGCTAAGCCATACATGAGCAGCTGGTACATGTGCTAATAACTATAATTATTAATCATGTCGATTTCACACCCTTCAAATTTCTGCGCGGGGCTTTCTGCCGGAGAGGCAGCCCCGGCGCCTTGAGCTGCTTATGGTATGAAAATATGATGAGCTGATGGTCTTTGATGATTGTCCTATGACAGTATTGATCTCCCTACAATTGGGTTTGTGGGGTATCGCTGCCCAACAAAAGTGGCTCTCCTCGCCTCCTGGTATATATCATTGTCACACACGCCCCATTGTTATGGAGGGGAGTGAATTACTTTCAGTATTCGTCCCAGCCTTTAGCTACTAGGTCACCATTATTCTAGCCTTATGTCAGTGTGGGGACATTTACTTTGATGTTTTCTTTTGTATCTTTCTTAGGGTGAAAGCATTTGCCTATATNAAAAAAAAAAAAAAAAAAAAAAAAAAAAGAGCAGTTCAGGTTGGGGTGCCTGGTGGGAGCCAGAGAAATATTCCTCCTCACAAGCACAAGCATCTAACCTCCCTGGTCCTCAGTGCTGGCTGACTTCCTGCAACAGCAGCCCGAGCGCTATGTCCAGCCTCAGCTGAGGCCATGGCTGGTGACTCTTCAGCCGTAGAAGAGGAAAGAAAGTAAAGTAGTCTCCCCTGGCCTCGCTGTGATGGAATACACTTTCCACTGCTGGGCTTTCTCCTTGCTGGCATTCTGCTGCCCAGCTGAACCACAGCCAGTGAGTTGCGGCAATGCAGCAGGAGCAGCTTTTATAGGTGACATTGCTTTATAGGTGACTGAAAATAGTAAGAGCAGTAACATCCCTTACAGCAAAATAACCCTTTTGAGGTCGGTGGGAGCACCTCTCGGGCTAATCTGCATGTTAACATGACACTGTGGTGGCCAATCATCTCCCACTGGCCTGAACAAGGGCATGGGACTCTCCCCACTTGTTCCGAAATCTGCACCGGCCCCATTGGGCAGCTTTTAAATTGCTCCTGCTGTCTTTACAGCTGCTCTGTTCCACTGACCCCCAGAAGGGCTGGGGGATTGTCAGGAGAAATTTCTATTAATCAGCCCCAAACAGACTGTTACAATTTCACACTTTTTTTCCCGTCATTTCACACATTTAATGAATTTCGGGGTCTGCTACTTCCAAAACAGTTACACACTCAAGGCCAACAAATAAAACAATCAGTAGTAATGTACGAAAATAAAATGGTGAGCAAAACAAACATTCTCCCCCAGCTGACAGCAGCAGGACAGAGAGCACTTCATCTAAACTGTTACTGAAACAAACCCAAAGAGAAGCCGGGAGGGAATATGGTTCAGAAGATTCCCACATGCAGTGGGCCTGATCCTGCCCTGTATTTTTGAAGAGGAATTTCATATTTCACATCACTGTTATCTAAATAGACAGAGAGTCATTCAGGGAACAAAACCCCATAAACCTTGTCTACTTCAGGGCTGACACCCACTTGCAATTACCCAGGGTTAAAAGGCAGCTTGCTGTGTCGAAGGGCCACATGATACCACAGCTGGTAACAGTAAGGTCATTTGCTCTTTTCCCTGGGGGTATAAACACATCATGGTTTCTGGTGATCATGGATGCTGAAGACTGGACCACAGGTCTCAGCTCCTACTCTATTACTTTCACTCTGTTCGGTGGTTCTGGTGTCTGCCACAGACTCTGGAAATCTCTGGATGTTACTGAAAGTCTCCTCATATTCCTAAGCTGACTAAGACAATTCAGATTCCTGCTAAGCAAAAGCCCATCTTGCTTTCTGATGTTCTTTTATCTGTGCACAGCAGGGTCAGGATGCCAGAAATGGAGTGCAGAGTGGGACCTCGTGCAAACAACAACTATCAGGCTCACTCATAAACTGGGTGCTAGACAAGGAGCTGCCTCCATTCTTAGGTTCCTTTCTAACGAGGGATGTGTTGGCTGGGGAAGGAGGAAATCAATGTGACAGTATGGCAGGGTTTCACAGGCATGTCTGATCGGCACTTGTTGGCCATGAAGTTACAGATGTACTTTTACTTTGAGAAGGAATTTATGATACTTATATTTTGCCTTGGGTGTACCAAATAGGCCAGTGACCTCCATCTCTAGATCTCTAAATCTACGTTGAAGTTTACCTTTTCAATGGCTGCTGGAGGTGCCAAGTGAGCCGAATACTCATCCCTCTGGACTGAGGACAGGAGAAGCTCCTCCTCTTACTTTGACATCTCTAGCAGTAGGACCTCTGCCCATAACAATTTGTACCTCTTCCTTTCCCCTTTTTCTCAAGCAGTTAGGAAAAAACCAAAACAAAAACAGCAGAAAGGAATGTTAGCAGTATAACCACAAAAACAGTCATCTAGGAAAGAGAGCAGGAGAGAGAACCTGATAAAACTCTGACAAGTAAGATTATAATGCCTCTTACTGGACATCCACTAACAATTGCAGCCCCTCAGCATCACTACCCAATTGCCCGCTTGGTCTCCTCAAGGTCTCAGCTTGCTGCTCTCCCTATGGTATGCAGGCACCACCAGGCAGTCATGCACTACACCGTGCAGAAACACAGCACAGGGGTGGGTGGTCACATTGAGTGTGGGACACGATATCCCTAAGCCATTATTAATTGCTGTGGGTTACCAGATCCACCATATCACTTAGGATGCAGGTAGGCTCAACAGAGAACCAGTGCAGCCTGTGCAGTAGAGTCTCAAGCACAATGTGCTTGTGTGTTAGTTTGAGGAATCCTTGGACCCCCTCAACAAAAGCATAGGGACAAAGGCCCATCCCAGGATATTGTAATGTTGTCATTCTATTCCGTCTTCTGGTATCACAGCTTAAAAGATAGTGCCTGACTGATCTCTCCCCCTTCTCTTCCCTGCCTTTCTTCCTTCCACTTCTGCTCTCTGAGAACAGTGTCTGTTCTTATCTCATGGTTCATGGGGGAACCAATTAAGCCAATTAAGGATGTGGTAGCTCAGGAAGTTATCCCCCCACACACACACTTTTGAAATAACCCAGGCTAGACTCAGCTGGCTGGAAGTTAATAAATGAAGGCTTCGAGGAGACCTTATAGTAACCTTCCAGTATCTGAAGGGAGCCTACAGGAAGACAGGGGAAGGACTATTCACAAGGTCTTGTAGTGACAGGACGAGGGAGAATGGGTTCAAATTGGCAGAGGGGAGATTTGAACGGGATGTTAGGAAGAAATTCTTCACAGTGAGGGTGGCGAGGCACTGGAACAGGATGCCCAGGGAGGGTGTGGCTGCTCCCTCCTTGGATGTGTTGAAGGCCAGGCTGGATGAGGTCTTGAGCGACCTGATCTAGTGGGAGGTGTCCCTGCCTATGGCGGGGGGTTGGTACTGGGTGATCTTGGAGGTCTCTTCCAACATAAACCATTCTATGAAGCTTTATATTTACAGCTTTGCACAATGTACAAGCAGATATTTACAATATATTACAGATATTTACAGATATATACAGTCAAAAAGGTAATACAGAAACACCACAGCCCTCCCAGAGATCAGAGTCCCCAAGGGGGGTTCCCAGCCACCCTACCACCTTCCCCCCACTACCCAATCTTATCCCAGGATCTGTCTTATGGGCCAGGTAAGTGAGGAAGATAGGCTGAGGGCGGTTAGAAGCAGGAACTGGTTAGTTGAGTTACACAGATTCAGCTGGAAGCCAGGGAGAGAGAGATCAGCAGCCAGAGCGACCCAAGCAGCTCTGCCTTATCTTCGTTTAGGTTCTTACTTTTGTACATCTCAGTAAACGAATGAGTGAAGGAGACATCACCAATGTTTTCCTTCCTCAGCCCTACAATCTTATTTCTCAATAAAATCCTCCAGTTAGCCTCAAACACACCACAGATGCCTGGCAGGGAGCTGAGCTGCATCACTGTGGCCACTGAGGCCCCAGCTGGGGAGGGCAGTTTCAGCCTACCCCTAGGCTGACTGAGGGTGGAAGGGATGGAAGAGTCTAAGAGGCCAGTCTGGGCCTCGTGGGTTTTGTACTAATTCTACCTGATTGCCTTCTCTATGGAAATAGAATTTGTCTTTAAGCTTCCACTCAGTGTGCAATAATTCTCGCTCTTACTTCTGTGTGCTGGTTTGAGGCTAATTGGAATAATTTAATGAGAGGAATTAGATTACAGGCTGTGAAAAGGAAACAGTGGTGGTGTCTGCTTCACTTGCAGGTTTGCTGAGATGTACAAAAGCAAGGACATAAACACAGGTAAGACAGAGTCACTCTGTCTCTGAGGTCCATCTGTTGGCCTCTCCCTCCTTCTTTGGCTTCTCGCTGGATCTCTGTAACTCAGCTGATCAATTCTGCTTCTAGCCCCTCTCACTGATCCTTCTAATTCATCTTACACATAAGGCAGATTCTGGGATAAGACTGGGAGGTGGGGAGAAGGTGGAAGGGTGGTTGGGAACCCGCCCTTGGGGACTCTGATTTCTGGGAGGGGTGTGGTGTTTCTGTATTACCCTTTCATAGAATCATAGAATGGTTTATGTTGGAAGGGACCTCAAAGATCATCCAGTTCCAATCCCCCTGCCATAGGCAGGGACACCTCCCACTAGATCAGGTCACTCAAGGCCTCATCCAACCTGACCTTGAACATCTTCAGGCAGGGAGCAGCCACAGCCTCCCAGGGCAACCTGTTCCAGTGCCTCACCACCCTCACTGTAAAGAACTTACTCCTAACATCCCATTTAAATCTCCCCTCTGCCAGTTTAAACCCATTCCCCCTCATCCTGTCATTACAAGACCTTGTTAATAGTCCCTCCCCAGCCCTCCTGTAGTCCCCTTCAGATATTGGAAGGCTACTATAAGGTCTCCTTGAAGCCTTCTCTTCTCCAGGCTGCAGAGCCCCAACTCTTTCAGCCTGTCCTCATAGCAGAGCTGCTGCAGCCCTCTCAGCATCTTTGTGGCCCTCCTCTGGACTCTCTCCAAGAGTTCCATGTCCTTCTTGTGCTGGGGGCTCCAGAACTGCACACAGTACTGCAGATAGGGTCTAATGAGAGCAAAGTAAAGAGGGAGAATCCCTTCCCTTGCCCTGTTGGCAACACTGCTCTTAATTCAGCCCAGGATGTGGTTGCTGTCTGGGCCACATGTGCAATGTCAAGGGTTGGACACCATCAATGAGAGGAAACTCTTCCTGACCAAGGAGTACTGGAGACTAAGAGGATCTTATCTTGCATTTTGTTGCTTTGGGGGACTTCACATTCATCTGTGAAGAAGCTCTTGATCCCAGTCAGTGTTAGGAACCTTGGATTCAACACCTGTGAATTTCTTCAGGAATTCTATGGGCAGGTAACAGGTTTCAATTTTGGAAATAAATGCTGTTGGAGATATCTCATAGTCAGGCACCACTTCAGACTCTGGATTGGAAATGTATCCCTCTCCTGTTGCAGCCAAGTGGTGCCACTGGATTATTACTGAACTCATGATCCAGCTTCTTGGTGCTTCTAGGAGTCTAACAAAGGAACTTTCATGGCCACTGTAACCCCTTCATGATGTTTGTCATGTACAAAATCTGTTTTATTTCCAATTCTAATACTGAGCTTGCTTCTGTTTTAACTTAACTGAGTAATTTTGTATTTCTCAATTCTTGGCTTACAGAGACTAAGGAGTCTCTTCAAATGCAGCAAATTTATCTGTAGACCACATATATTGCTTTACAATTTAAAAACTTCTGTCTTGGCCAGCCATTTATCATTATCCCTTCATGCCTCAACACAGGTATACATTATTTTTGTCCTCTGTGTGATGGTGATCTCTACCACAGATCATCAAGCCATGTCTAAACTTCTGTGAGTAGAGCGTGGGCTTGACCACCCTCCCATAGTCACCCTCACTTTTTAGTAGAAACATAGAATTATTGAATCAGTCAGGGTTGGAAGAGACCACAAGGATCATCCAGTTCCAACCCCCCTGCCATGCCCAGGGACACCCTACCCTAGATCAGGCTGCCCACAGCCTCACCCAGCCTGGCCTTAAACACCTCCAGGAATGTGGCCCCAACTACCCACCCTGGGCAACCCATTCCAGGGCCTCACCACTCTCATGCTCAACAACTTCCTCCTCACATCCAGTCTGAATCTCTCCACCTCCAGCTTTGCTCCATTCCCCTTAGTCCTGTCACTACCTGATAGCCTAAAAATTCCCTCCCCAGCTTTTTTGTAGGCCCCCTTCAGATACTGGAAGGCCACAAGAAGGTCACCTGGGAGCCTCCTCTTCTCCAAACTGAACAGCCCCAACTCTTTCAGTCTGTCCTCATAGCAGAGGTGCTGCAGCCCTCTGAGCATCCTTGTGGCCCTTCTCTGGACACGCTCCAGCATGTCCACATCCCTCTTGTAATAGGGGCTCCAGAACTGGATGCAGTACTCCAGATGGGGTCTCACCAGAGTGGAGTAGAGGGGGAGAATCACCTGCCTCAGCAAAGCAGTGTTTTCTTAAGTGGTGCCTCTGGTGGATGGTATGAAGCACAAATTGCCCCAGAAAAGTGCTGTGTACTAGGTCATTCAGGTCTGAGGACGAGAAAGTTTATTCATATGGACATGAGACTCGTGCTACTTAGCCTTGGAGCCAGAAAATACAGTGATAGTCTATTTTATTTAGTATAGATGTCACCTGAAGCCCTCCTATGTGCATATCCTATGCCTCCTGCATGTAAACAATCAGGAGTTAAGTTTTAGTCTGGGGAGTCATAGAAATTGCCCAGATGTTCAATGTCTCAGATAAATTATTCCACCTAGAGTTTATCAGATCAGTCTTGTTTCCTCTTGTCTAGACTATCTTCTCATTGCAGATGGATGGCAATATGACTATGCCACTGGACAGAAATTCCCACCTGCCATGAGATATACCCCAAAATGGACAGAAAAAGGGACCCTCTGAAAATCCCCTGGCAGGCAAGGAATGAACAGGGCTGTGGTGATGAGCTAAGAGCACAAACCACACATCTGCACAGCTCTAGTTAGCTAAGATCAGCATCTCACCTTCAGTGCATCTCCTGCTCAGCCTGACAGATACCTTCTTTTACACCATCCACACATTTCTTGCCGATCGAGGCAGTGGAGATCTTTGCTTTGTATCTTGTTTTGAGTTTCATCACATTCAGACCAGCACCTTCTGCCCTGCCCAGACATTCACTTTCAGAAAATCCCAAAATATCTGTTCTTGATGACTACTACTTGTACCATAAATGACTCTTTTTAGATAGTTGTTCAGTACCCTGAGCTTCTGAAATGTGATGCTGAGGGATGGAAGAGGCTAAGTGTACAGTAGCCTGAAGGTAAGATAGTCATAGAATCATAGAATCAGTCAGGGTTGGAAGGGACCACAAGGATCATCTAGTTCCAACCCCTCTGATATGCCCAGGGACACCCTACCCTAGATCAGGCTGCCCACAGCCTCACCCAGCCTGGCCTTAAACACCTCCAGGAATGTGGCCCCAACCACCTCCCTGGGCAACCCATTCCAGGGCCTCACCACTCTCATGCTCAACAACTTCCTCCTCACATCCAGTCTGAATCTCCCCACCTCCAGCTTTGCTCCATTCCCCCTAGACCTGTCACTACCTGATTGCCTAAAAAGTCCTTCCCCAGCTTTTCTGTAGGCCCCCTTCAGATACTGGAAGGCCACAAGAAGGTCACCTGGGAGCCTCCTCTTCTCCAGACTGAACAGCCCCAACTCTTTCAGTCTGTCCTCATAGCAGAGGTGCTGCAGCCCTCTGATCATCCTCATGGCCCTTCTCTGGACACACTCCAGCATGTCCACATCCCTCTTGTAATAGAGGCTCCAGAACTGGACACAGTACTCCAGGTGGGGTCTCACCAGGGCAGAGTAGAGGGGGGAGAATCACCTCCCTCGACCTGCTGGCCACACTTCTCCTGATGCAGCCCAGGAAAAGTCATCCTAGCCCCCTAGACTTATAGGCAATGGAGAAATACAGAGCTCTCTTGAAGGCTAGATAATGTTTCTCAGAGTGCCTAAGGTAAGGCTTAGTATATTTGGGCACTTCTGAATATTTATCTAAGTTACAGTGAATCCCCTTTTGATGGACATTAATCTAGCAGTTGATTTCTGGAATAGAAAAAATATTTATACACCATTCTTGCATGGATGACAATGTTTCAGGGATGCCTTAAAGGTTTGCCTAGTGGTCTTTGTCTCCTTTTAATCTGTAGTCCCCTTCATCCTTCCACCACTCTGGGTTTCTGATCCTGGTGTCTTTGGGCTGTTGTGTACAGCAAAGTGGAGATTCAGATTTCTCAGTGCTGCATCTGCACCAGAGGGCTGCCTGGTGCTCTTCCCTGTCAACTTCCCTCCCAGGCTGAGTGATTAAAGTGGGTTCAATTGATGTACCTCTGCCAAGTCTTCTTGGTGCTGCATTATGGAGGAATGGCACAACTGTGAGGTGCCAGGGTTTAATATGTGGCACAG
>VWZI01023780.1:9815-41550 GCA_013396835.1 Psilopogon haemacephalus | reverse complement strand
GCCATCAAATTGCAAAGGAACAGAGGCTGTAACTATTTCTGGAATCACTGGTGGATCTCAAAAGTTAACTAAATTGCAGGCTGAAATGTTTAACTGGCAAGGAGTGGAAGAAACATACTATTGTAACTGATCCTGATGTACCTTGCATTCTGGGAATTGACTTTTTGAGAGAAGGTTGTTTCAAANNCCTTGCATTCTGGGAATTGACTTTTTGAGAGAAGGTTGTTTCAAACATCCTAAGGCTTATAAAGGGGCTTTTGGTATCACATCTGTAGAAATTGAGGATGTTAAATTGAAATTTTCCATCAGACCTCAACTTTCAAATGAATCTGCAGTTGTGGGACATCATAATATAGAGAACATGAAACTGCCAATTGCCACGCAAACTGTGCATCACAGGCAGTACAGAACTAACCGTGCCTCTTTGTTGCCCATTCATCAGCTGATTTGTCAGCTGAAAGTCAGAAGATCATTGAGAAAGCTCATTCACCTTTCAACAATCTGATTTGGCCCATGTGCAAGTCTAATGGAGACTGGTGCCTCACAGTGAACTTCGGTGCCCTCAACAAGGTGACTCCACCCATGAGTGCAGCTGTACCAGACATGCTGGAACTCCAGTACAAGCTGGAATCAAATGAAGCCAAAAGGTATGCTACCATAGACATTCATAGAATCATAGAATTATAGAATGGTTTAGGTTGGAAAATACCTTAAAGATCATCCAGTTCCAACACCCCGTCACAGGCAGGGACACCTCCCACTACAACAGGTCGCTCAAGACCTCATCCAGCCTGGCCTTGAACACATCCAGGGAGGGGGCAGACACAACCTCCCTCAGCAACCTGTTCCAGTGCCTCACCACCCGCACTGTGAAGAATTTCTTCCTAACATCCCGTTCAAATCTCCCCTCCGCCAATTTAAAACCATTCCCCCTCGTCCTGTTATTGCAAGACCTTGTGAACAGCCCCTCCCCAGCCCTCCTGTAGGCCCCCCTCAGATACTGGTAGGCTGCTATAAGGTCTCCCCGAAGCCTTCTCTTCTCCAGGCTGAAAAGCCCCAACTCTCTCAGCCTGTCCTCATAGCAGAGGTGCTCCAGCCCTCTGATCATCTTTGTGGCCCTCCTCTGGACTCTCTCCAACAGTTCCATGTCCTTCCTATGCTGGGGGCTCCAGAACTGCACACAGTACTCCAGGTGGGGTCTGCAAGAGCAGAGTAAAGGGGGAGAATCACCTCCCTTGCCCTGCTGGTAATGCCTCTCTTAATGCAGCCCAGGACACAGTTGCTGTCTGAGCCACGTGTGCACACTGCAGGCTCATGTTGAGCTTCTCATCCACCCAGACCCCCAGGTCCTTTTCCTCAGAGCTGCTCTCCAGCCACTCACCACCCAGCCTGTATTATCCCACTATCTGTCTTACATGCCAGGTAAGCGAGGTAGATCGGCCAGGGTGGGTAGTAGCAGGAAAGTTGTTAGTGAAGTTACACAGATCCAGCTAAGAAGGCAGGGACAGAGATGCAGCAGTGAGCATGGCTCAAACAGCTCTGAGTTATCTATGTTTTGGTTCTAACTCTTATAGTGTCTCAGTAAACCTTTGAGTGGAGTAGAATCAAATTTTGTTTTGTTTTCTTTCTCAGCCTATATTCTAATTTCTCGTTAAAATCCTCCAAGTAGTTCAAATGAGCACAAAGAAGAATTCTGTATAACAAATAATTTCATGAACTAGCTATGAACATTACATTTGTCTGATGGATAAATTATTAATTGTGAAATTATTTCCTCTGAACCGTCTGTGTAAAGTTTTTAGAACATTGTGCTGTCATTTCATTAAAGACCTAAGTTTATTACTTGAAGCCTCTGTGTGTGGGAATATCCTAGAGTCTGCATCAGGTACTATAGTAAATATAAATTTATCACTCCAAATATTAATAACAGAGGTAACCATACCAAAACATGGTTAAATAGTTACCTTTTAGTGTCTAGGCACATAAAATCATCAGTAACTGAAATAACAGAAGGATAGGAACAAGCTATGACAAGAGGGCCCACCTCTCCTGCTTCAAGCTCCTACTTGTCAGTTCACTTCTCTTTCACTACTGCTTCCACAATACAAGCAAATCCTATTGCTCATGCTCTCTCCACTCTCTAGTCTTCCCTCCTTTCTTCCTTCCACTAGAAGACACTCACCAGGACGCTTACATCTGCTTCTCCTCTGCTAAAACCTCCTCAATGCATATGCTTTCATTCTTGGCACTAGCAAGTCAAAGCTGCCACCATTTTAGCAATGTGCTCACTCTAGCTGGGCACTGCTGCTGCTTTGCTTTTCACTCTTTGAAGGTGCAAAGAAAGAGCCACAGATGTTACCTGGGGGGGAAGTCAAGCAACATACTCACCACTGAGGCAGTCCATGACCTCTTCTGTCCAACGGCACAGAGACCAGAGCAAGAAGAATGTTTCAGGGAAACAGAAAGACCATAAATCACAGCTTGCTGGAAATGGGTGACCAAGATCACACTATTTTGTTTGCTTTAGCACATCAGCCACTTCTTCTTCCCGTTCCAAGGGTCCTACTATGCAACATGGTTGCTAATATTTGAAGTTTACTCTAAAACCATTCTTTGTAATGTGTGTGTCTATCTATGCAGACACACAAACAAAAAATCCCTGCAGCATTTGCATTCAAAAGGGCCATGCTCACAGAAAATGGTGTGACACTATTGTGAGTCAGCTCCACAGGAGAACCTAGCATTGTTCATTTCTGACATCGATAATTTTTCTTGTGTCAGAATTCATCAAATGCAGTCTAAGGTTTGCATAATGCAGACAATAAGGCCAGAGTGAAAAATCAAGTAAAAGTGCTTTTAGAGAGGGAGTGGGAAAGCAAAGAGGCTTTATATGTTCTCTGTGCCTGTAGTTCCAAAATGCCTGTGTGTGACTAACATTATTCCCCAATACATCTGCTGGAGCATATTTCAGAAGAATAATGCTTTCATTACTCCCTCTCCCTTCCCCTCAAGTGACTGGAAGAAGGATGTCTGAGAAAAGAAAAGATTTGCAGATCTTTTAAGACCCATTTTTGCCTTGCCTTTTCCAAATATGTTGCAGGTTACAAAAGTACAGAGCACACTGAGGTCCAGATTCATCCATATAAGTCTTGGCTCTTCAAACGCACCCTTTGGGTTGAGATTCATTTCGAATGAGCACTGAATCTGTCTGGTAATTAGGTGCAACCCAGTTCAGAAGTGCATCACATAAACTAAGACACAGTTTTGTTTGCAGCTTTGAGTACAAGTGAACTCCCATTTGAAGGGACTCAGAATATTACAAAAAGCTGAGATGTTTAGCTGGTTGCAAGAGTTTCTTTTTTCACTATTGGATTTGTCCTATTATTTCACAGATTGAGCTATGAACTCTTGTCATCTTCACCTTTTCTCAAGATGCACAATTACAGAAAGCAGATGCTCCTCCATTGCTCAGTAAATTCAATTGAGAATGAGGAGAGACCTTAAAAGTCCCCCGCGAACTCCCTATCTCACAGTTAATCTAGAGAAAATGTGGCTCAATGTGCCTTCAGCTGTGTGATCACAGTTGACAAAAATCTGTGACAGTTTTAACTTCTCCCTACACATTAATTTGAAAATCTTACATAATGCTCAGTATTTCTGCTGTGTCACAGAGTCACAGAATGTTAGGGGTTGGAAGGGACCTGCGGAGATCACTGGGCTCAACCCCCCTACCAAAGGAAGTCCACCTAAAGCAGGCCACAGATGAACACATTCAAGTTGGCTTTGAAAATCTCAAGACAAGAAGACTCCACAGCCTTGATGGGAAACTTATTCCAGTGTTCCATCACCCTCACAGTAAATAATTTTCTCCTTTTGATGAGGCAGAGGTTTCTGTGTTCTAGCTTACATCCATTATTCCTTGTCTTGCTCCCAGAAGCCACTGGAAAGAGCCTGTACCCTTCCTCTTGACAACGACTTCTCAGATATTTACAGTCATGTAATATGGAGTGTAATATTTCTTTACTCTCTAAATCCATTCATTTTCCCCAACAAAACTTTTATTAAACAAAATCATTGGACAATGCTTCCATAAAAACCTATTTTCTGAGGCTAATCTTTTGTGTATGTGCACATTATCATACGAAAAAATCCCTTCTCTGTCTTCAATATTGTCTGTGCAACAGTCTTATCAACTTTAAATGAGTACAAAGTTGTACTTTAACAAAAATCCAGACTGATTAAATAAAAAAAGTATTTCACTACATAAAAGAAAAAAAAATTCTTCTTTTTCACAAGAAGCTCTGCAGCTAATACTAAAATTCAAGAACAGCCATGCAAATGAAAAATCCTGAAAAAGTTTTGTAAAGGCTTTAGAAATACTTCTTTCACCTTAGCTGTTAAGATGAAATGCTCTAATCAGATTCTATTTTCTTATAGGGAAGAATAAAATATGAAGATCTCAAAAAGAAACAAATATTTTAATGCAGAAATGTACACCTGGGCATGATGTTTGGTTGGATTGTTCCTAGCAAAGACTGAAGAGTTCTGTTTGCAGAAATGAAGGTTAATATAATATGGACATTTACAATTTCATAGATTCATAGAGTACTGGTGATATTCTTTTTATCTGAATATAATTAATTAAAAGGTCAAGCATAATAAATGAGACCTGCAGCAGCACATGGAGTATTGGGCAAAGTCTGTCTGTTAGAAATCATGTCACTCTCTAAAAACTTTTTACATTACAATCAAGTGTTCATCACTACTTATTTAGGATAATTACTGTTAAGTGTAAAAGAGATAGCAGTTTATGATATACATGCTGACAATGCACACACTTCAATCAGAAGAAAATAACCCTTTCCTAGCTTCCATCATTGTAAATATGCTATAAGTGTGGGATTTTCCTCCTGAAATGTCAACATGATATGTAATTCAAAAGGCAACAGGTTGTTTCATCTGGAAATGTCTATGCTAACTTTTGAGTGTAAAACAGTTTTAATTATATAAATAGCAGCATTTTCACATTCTCCTATTTCTCTAGGAAGACCTAAGAACTACAAAGAGTCCTTGATGTCTTTATTTGCAGCTGCATTGCTGTCTCACAGACCTTGATCTAAGCAGTTCCTGCTGAAATTACAATCCTCAAAACATATCCCAACTAAAGCCTAACCAAGTAGGAATTCCAGAGACAGAGCAATATTTTTGATGATGATGAAACATGAAAGCTTAGACAATTCTTTCCTTGAGATATACATTTGCAGTAAATATTGCATTGCAGATATACACTTGCAGCTTGTCATTCGTGAGGAAATGTCCAGTACAAAACTTCAGAGAGCAGAATTTTATTACAGAGGCAACCTCAAACCTGACACTGATGGAAATTGCCAGAGATTACTTCTCCATGTTTTGAACGTAACATTTCTGAAACGAATACATGCTGTCATGACCCAAGTAAAACATTTGTCTGACTTAATTAACTTCTGAAGTCCACATTCCGTTGTTGTGGTAGACCTGATGGGTCAAAAATAGGCCTATACATGTGCTGGCTTGTCCAGACATGTTTTTCTGCTCTCCTTCTTTCTGTTTTGAGAAGAAACAACCACAGGAAACATGGGCAAAAGACGTGGAGCCATAGAATCTAAGCACTCAGGCTTAGATTCTATGCCCAAACTTGTTTTGCTCCTGCTCGCATCCTGTGGTAAACAAAGTACATGTGCTTGGCTTGAGCCAAGCTTGTGCTACGCCTGTGTTCTTCCCAAATATGGGTATAGCAAGCCTGTGGCTTCACCAAAGTATGGTAAAAATTGGCTGCCATTCTGATAGGCTAATCTATGTCCAAAGGCCTATTGGTCTGTTAGTCTCAGGCATTGATATAAAACAGATGAGCAGGTAACACATGCCTCTGCCATTGTAACTGCTCTGCCACTGTATCTGTGCCTGTGCTGCCTACCACTACTGCCACTACCACTGGCAGCGATAATGCCTTATTGCATTATAGCATAATTCTTTGTTAAGCTATGATTCAGCCTGAAAACTTGCTACTCCAAGTTTACCAGGAACAGCTTAGATCACTGGCAAGTAATAGGAGCAGTAATAGGAGCAGCCAGCAGCTAGCGTGACATACAATGTGCTGAGAATACACATTGCAAGATGTCCTGCCTGCACCTGTCAGGACGAGCAACCCTGGAGGCACACAGATCTCCTGCAGAAGCCAGGGCCAGGTCAGAAATCATCTGCTCGCTTTCCTCAGCATCCTGTACAGCCTGGGAAGAATCAGGAGTCTCAGCAAGCAGCAAAGCAATCGACAGAATTCCCTGCAAGCGTTTAGATAGTGTTGCAATCTGTTTTTAGCCCTGTGAGTCAGGAGAGAAATAATATTTGTGAGTAAATACATTATGCCTTTGTCGTTTACCTAGCCTTCTGTCATAAGCAGAAAGAGCCCTGAGTCCATCTAGTGGGCACATGGAATAACTAACCGCAAGCAAGATATTGACTGCAGGAATTTCCTCTTCCAGTTCAATTAAGTTCAATTACTACTTATAGATTACTAGTTATTATTTCTAGATCTATATATCTTTTATGTAATGTGTTCCATGTGTGTTGCAATCAAACCTAATTATTATGAAAAAAAAATTAGTGGTAAGAGTTATAATATCAAAATTAATAAACAATATTAATTTTTGAAAAATCATCTCACATTAGTTACACCACTCCATTACATCCATGTGATCAAATCTGTAGTCACATCAGGCACTAATTTTTCAGAGGTTATTAGATGGACAGCTATTCCAAACCAACATGAAGATACTTTATTATTATGTACATAGTGTTAAACTAATAAACATGCTACCTTTCAACAGTATTTTACAAAGTAGATAAAGTTTAAATTGGCACACAGAAAAGCTACATTTCAAAAACAAGATGTATCTAAATGCTGTTTCCCTTATACTTCCTAATGACAAAAGGAATTGTTCACAACATTAAATATTTATAAAACATATGGACTGCCAGACAAGTAGTTTTATATCCCCAGCTGTTACAGCATAAAGTGGAATGAAGACCAGGTCTTGAGCACACCAATTTAAATGGGATCCAGAGCTGACATATGAAAATACAGACATTTTTTTGTGTGTCATGTTAGTAAAAAATACATGCTCATACAGGGTACAATCAAACAAGCAAAGCCAGTTTCACATCTGGGAACACTCTTCAATTGCACAGCAAAGTGGTAGCCAGCTCCTCATTGTCAGTCTGCATGCTGTCATGGACTTTCTGTTATAGTGAAAAGAGGTTTTTAAAATTCAAGAAAAATAATGCTCTGGTTCAGCAGAAAGAGAACCTGACACAGTGTACTCTGACCTGGAAGAGTTTTGCCTATAATTTACAAAGCATTTCCAACATACATTGATTTGCAGACACCTTAAAGTTTTCCCATCAGTTGGAGGCCATCACTGAGCAAGTGCCAGGAACTCACACAGCCAATGACAAGAGACACTTTCCTTAATTATTTTCCCGAGTCATTGGCAGTGCTCCAGGAATGCCTCCTCTGATGGATTCTATGGGCCACTGGATGAAAAAACACTGAATTTTCATGAGACATCAGAGAAGAGGCAATATCAGCACCTATCAGCAACTGATTCCACCCAAGTTTTGCTTGATTTTTCTTGTCCTCACTATGGCTTAGCAGCTGCCTCTGCAGATAGAAGAGTCTGGACAATGGTATTTGCTATCCATGCTTTACCATTCTCCCAGCTGCTGTCAGTTCACTTGAGTTGAGTTTGGAGGCAGCATTTTGGCCACCAAGTCTGAGACAACTAGCTATTTGCATTGATGTTACTTATTACTAATATGCTTTTGTAAAGTTCATGCCTAATTAATAAAGTCATTTTAGTACTAACACTTGTTAAACACTTGACATCTTCTCCCAAAGGGCCATTTCAGCAACCACTGAAAAGAATTAATCTTGCTGAATTAATTTTCATCTCAGTCTTGAAAGTATGTTTTCCACTGCGACTGAAGAGAAGTCCCCAAAATTATACCCAAATACCTAAACTATAACACTTAAAAAGCAGTCACAATGGCTGGTAAATAACTGTCAAATTCCTGTAGACTTCTTTTCTACCATCTAAGAAATCTCAACAACCTTCATATCAATATGATTATTAAAATAAAAAAAAAAAAAAAAAAACCAAAACCCACCATAATCAAAAGTAAAACTCATGGCCTTCAAGCATTATTGCAATTACAATGTAAATTTTCCTTTCCAGTTTAGCACTCAAAATATGAATATTTCTCCTCAAAATATTATTCCAAATACCTGAAGAAATGACAAACTGAAGGTAGAAAGGTGGAAGGATGAAACCCTTGGCTAAAAAAGGAAACAAAACTGTCTTTAAAGGCTTATAATCCTATTGTCCTTACCCCAGCCTGCACTCCTTGAATTTTGCAGCACAAAGAAATGGCTGAGTACCACAAGAAGCTATTCACTAAGTTCTTCAAATGAAATGTCTGCTTTCACTTCACTGCTCTAAATTGCTGGAGGTGGGACTGGAAGGCTTTCTTTGGAGTGTACTTACAACTACACATTTACTAGTATGTCCTCTCTGCACAATTCACAGAACATGTCAGGCTGCTAAAATCTGGGAGATTAAAGTAGTCCATCTTAAAGAAACAAAGGAAAATTCTGCATCACACAAGATTATGTGGGACTCCACAAAGCAAATGGGCAAATAAAAGTTGGGGTTTTTTTTTCAGTGGGTGACTTAGTTGGGGCAATTGACACGGCAGGAATTATTAAATAAGTAGTTGTTTTATTTCCAAAAAGCTCTGCAACAAACTGCATACAAACTAGTTAAATTTGGGTTCTAATTCAGTTGGGAAAAATCTTCACAAGGATGCTCATGGGTAATTCAGTAATTTAGGAGAATCAGAAAACTGGAAAAGTTTAGCCACAAAATGGCTTTGCCCCACTTATAAATAGGCAGCCTGGAGACCTAGAGAAAGTCTGTTCTAGTCACAGCAGTGAAGTAGAATTCAGAGATAGTCACTGGCTCCCTTGAAGCAGTGTTGGAACTGCTCAGCATCTGGACAGCTGTTGAGAGGCTTCCAGATCTTCCCAGGCTCTAGTAGGGTGCTGGGAAAGAGTCAGACAATCTCTGACCTGATCCTGGTTCCTCTTGGCACAAAAGTTTGCATAGGTGCAGGCAGAATCTCTTGCAGATGTGCAGAGAGTGTGATATTATTGGCAATTCTCACCACATTGTGAGGCACTTAATGCCTTCTCTTGGTAAACTTCAGGCACTTAAGTTTCCACATAGTTTAAGCTCAAAACATCAAGGCTAAGCTGATCTGAAGCACGAGACAGAGCAGAACATGTTTTCCAAGGTGAGAGCAGTGAGGCAGAAGCATGTTGTCAGAGCAGAGCAGTACACACTGAGGCAGAGCAGTAAGGCAGACGCAGCACAGAGCAGCCTGCAACTTAGCTCGATTTATATTATTTGCCCAAGTGTGCTGGCTCCTTTGGCAACAGAGATTCACCAATCAGA
This sequence comes from Psilopogon haemacephalus, assembly GCA_013396835.1. Taxonomy (NCBI): domain Eukaryota; kingdom Metazoa; phylum Chordata; class Aves; order Piciformes; family Megalaimidae; genus Psilopogon; species Psilopogon haemacephalus. Next base: position 32,002 of record VWZI01023780.1, on the reverse strand, counting down.
ATGGCATTTGCAAAACTGACCAAATTAAGTGAAACTATGGCTTGCTTATCCTTATTTGGGGGAGATACTGACAAGTACCTGAACACCCGTGGGTACCTGTTTATCACTTTGGGAGGGACACATAATGGCCCAAGCCTTTGTTTTCCTCCACTCCTTGATTCCTCCAACAGCAGTAGGGTGGGGCAAGCCAGGACATCTAATAGGCCTATTAGCTTCCCATGACAGTGGGTAACACCTTACTCCATGGCACATTCAGGGAGCATGACCAGGATGTCCTACCTTACAAAATCACAGAGTGATTGCAGTTGGAAAGAACCTCTGGAGACCACCTAACCGAAATCCCTGCTGTAAAAGGTTCTCCTAGGTTGTACAGGAATGCATCCAGGCAGGTTTTGAAATTCTCCAAAGAAGGAAAATTCGCAAACTCTCTAGCACTTTTCCAGTGCTCCATCACACTCAAAGTAAGAAGATTTTTCCTTAAGCTCACCTGAAGCCTCTTGTGTTCTGGTTTATGCCCATTGCCTCTTGTCCAGTACTGGGCATCTGTCCCGTCACTGTGCATAGTCACAGGGAATTTGTAATATCCAGTGGGAACATAACCCAGACAGGCCCAGCAAGAGGGCTCCCATCAGAAAGATCATACAGATAAATAATTACTGAGTGGTGGATGACCTTTGACATAAGCCTTGGTGTACCACTAACAGATTACTTAGGTCCAATTCAGAAGAGCATGGACAACTTGACTATGGGGCATAGGCAGTTTAGAAGAGCTCAGAGAATGCTAGCCAAAAAGTGAAGGGAGATGCAAGATCTGTGTCTCTGCTTATGGAATAAAAATGCAGGGTAATGCCAGAAGAATACAGTGCATTTATTAGAGACAAATTCTGTGGTTCAGTTGTCATTGTGCTAGCAACATCAGGAAACATCACAAACATCCAAATAGTTAATGGCTTGCACATCTTGTCTCACTGCACATTTATGCTCCCAGCTCCCTGGCACAAGGCTTGCTATCTTCCTGCATCAGCACACTGTAAAGGGTTACACCCACCGGGACCCCCTGCCTCTTCCCAAGGGATGGTTTGACCCTTTTCCCAGGTGTCATGGTTAGCCACTCCCACTTCCTGCTAGGATTTGGGCTATAAAGGGAGGACCAAGTTTCCTCTCTCTCTCTCTCTCTTCTCCTCATCCTGGCTGCTCAAGCAACTGCTTGCTGCTCTCTGCTGCTAGAGCACGTGCTTCCCTGCCTCCACATGGAGAGCACCATTATTCTCTTCTGGAACTGGGACTAATTATTTTCAACATAGAATTCCTGCATCCTGCTTTCCCTTCAGCACCAAAGCTATCGAACTCAGCCTTGGGAATCAATTGCCTGCTGTGGTTGTATTTCTCCCTTTCTCCCCTTCTCCCCGGTCTCTATACCTTTCTTCCTCATTCCCCATATCGTGAAGTCTGTTTCCCCTTTCTCCCACCTTCTGTAAAAAATCCTTTCCCTCCTTTTTGTTATTAAAATTTTATACCTTTTTCACTTCCAAATCGCTTTGAGTTTTTGTTGGGCTTTTGGGCTCAGGGTAGCTGGCCTTAACCCAGTACACACACCCTATATGAAATGGTGATATCATCAGTAGCTGAAGCTACACAAACAGTACTGACTAGTTTTGTGAAAGTCACAGGGCCCACAAAAGAAAAATATTAACCTCAAAGTAATATAGAATCATAGAATGGTTTAGGTTGGAAGTGACCTCAAAGATCATCCAGTTCCAACCTCCCACCATAGGCAGAAACACCTCCCACTAGACTAGGATGCTCAAGACCTCATCCAGCCTGGCCTTGAACACACCCAGGAAGGGAGCAGCCACAACCTCCCTCAGCAACCTGTTCCAGTGTCTCACCATCCTCACTGTGAAGAACTTCCTTCTAACATCAAGTTTAAATATCCCCTCTGCCAGTTTGAACCCATTCCCCCTCATCCTATCATTACAAGACCTTGTGAATAGTCCCTCCCCAACCTTCCTGTAGGCCCCCTTCAGATACTGGAAGGCTACTATAAGGTCTCCTCAAAGCCTTCTCTTCTCCAGGCTGAAACGCCCCAACTCTCTCAGCCTGTCCTCATAGCAGAGGTGGTCCAGCCCTCTAATCATCTTCATGGCCCTCGTCTGTGTAGTGGTTTAGCAGTTACCTACCCCCCCACCTTTATAAACCCCAGCTAAGACTCAGGAAAACACTGGAAGTTGATAAATGAAGCTTTATATTTACAGCAATGCACAATATACAAGCAAATATTTACAAGGTATAACAGATATTTACAGATATATACAGTGAAAAGGTAATATAGACACCACACCCCTCCCAAAGACCAAAATCCCCAAGAGAGGGTAACCAAATCCCCCCTACCACCTTTGCCCCCTTCCCCAGTCTTATCTCATCACCAGTTGATGCTGCAGATAAGCTGAAGTAGATCAGCCAGGGAGATTAGTGATAGGAAGGAGTTAGTAGTTTTAGTCTGAATTAGCTACCAAGACAAAGGGAAAGGAGACCACACAAGAGCAGCAGCCACAGCCAGAACAGACAGAAGCCGTCTGCTATCTATTGTTTTCAGAACAGTTCTTAAAAACAACTTTTTTTTTTTCTCTCTCTCAGTAAAATTTGGTGAAGTGACACACTGTGTTTATCTCTCTCAGCCAATAGTCTAATTTCTCAATCAAATCCTCCAATTAGCTCAAACCAACACACTCTGGACTCTCTCCAGCAGTTCCATGTCCCTCTTGTGCTGGAGGCTTCAGAACTGCACACAGTACTCCAAGCAGGGTCTGACGAGAGCAGAGTAAAGGGGCAGAATCACCTCTCTTGCTCTCCTGGCAACGCTTCTCATAATGCAGTCCAGGACACAGTTGCTGTCTGGGCTGCGTGTGCACACTGTCGGCTCATGTTGAGCTTTTCATCAACCCAGACCCCCAGGTCCTTTTCCTCAGAGCTGCTCTCCAGCCACTCACCACCCAGCCTGGATTTGTGATTGGGATTGCAGTGACTCAGGTGCAGGACATTACACTTGGCCTTGTAGAATTTCATCAGGTTAGTCTGGACCCACACCTCCAGTCTGTCCAGGTCTCTCTGGATGGATCCCTGCCCTCTAGTAAGTCCACTGTGCCACACAGCTTGGTGTGATCTGCAAACTTGCTGAGAGTGCACTCAATTCCTCTGTCCATGTCACTAACAAAGATGTTAAACAGTACTGGTCCCAGTACTGACCCCTGAGGGATGCCTCTTGTCACTGGTCTCTAGGTGGACATTGTGCCCTTGATCACCACTCTCTGTGTGCAACCATCCAGCCAGTTCCTTATCCAGTGAGTTGTCCACCCATCAAGTCTGTGTTTTTCCAGTTTGGTGGCTAGGATGTCATGTGGGACAAAGTCAAAGGCCTTACTCAGGTGCAGGTAGATGACAACAGTTTCCCTTCCCTTGTCCACTGCTGCTGTGACTTCATCATAAAAAGCCACCAAATTTGTTAGGCATGATTTGCCCTTGGTGAAGCCATGCTGGTTATCACCAATTACCTCTGCTTTGTTTCCCATCTTCCGCAGCAGAGCCGTGAAGAGGATCTGCTCCATGATCTTGCCAGGCACAGAGGTGAGATTGACTGGTCTGTAGTTCCCAGGGTCATTCTTTTTTCCCCTTTCTTGAAGCTAGGTGTTATATTTGCCCTTTTCTAGTCAGCAGGAACTTCACCAGTCTGTCATGACCTTTCAAATACAGTGGACAATGGTTTGCAACAATGGACAGTGGTTTGGCAATGGTATGCCTGAATCTTTATCCACTTGCACTGTGATTCTAAACAATTTAAGATAAACTCTATAAATACTCCACAAGTTATTCAATCATCTCTAACAAAATTACACTGCTCCAGTTTAGAAAGCTGCCCACAAAATTATATATTGACTATTTAGAGTCCTAATGAAAACTAATATAATCTCCCACTGTTTTCATCTAAGTTTTTCCAGCTTCTTGTGATTTTTTTAAGCATACAAAAATATGCTTTCCTTTACTTCTGCTGTTTTGTTTCATCCTTTGGTTTATTTTCTGTTGTGATACCTAGAACTGTATTACCAGCTGCCAAGATTTAATCTGTCCTTTTATTTATTTATTTATTTGATTCTATAATATAGACTCAGATGGTATTACAATATTAATAATAGGTCCCAAAAGCTGCTGTTAATTGAATAGACAACTTCAGTCTCAAATAAAGTACAATAGTAAACTTAGCAAGTGATACTCTAAACTGACATTTTTCTGGTTTTGGATTTAGACAAAAATTCTCCATAGTTTTTCCTCTGTGTGGTTCTAATAGCAACACTTCACTCAGCTGTTTGATTAGAAAATAACATACAAAACAAACAAACAAAACTTTTTTTTTTTTTAATTTAAAAGCCAAATACAAAACCCAAGCATATTAAAGAAAGCATAACACTGCTTCCAAGATGCACAATATGTAGCACATGCAATATAGAGTCATAGTAGCATAGAATGGCATAGATTGGAAAGGACCTGAAAGATCATCTAGTTCCAACCCTCCACCATAGGCAGGGGCATCTCCCACTAGAAAATGTTGCTCAAAGCATCCTCAAAGCTGGCATTGAACACTTCCAGGGAGGGAGCACCCGAAAACCTCCCTGGGCAACTTGTTCCAGTGTTTTCAACTTGCACTTTTCAATAAAGATAAATTGTTTCAATGTCTCTCCACTTTCAGGAAAGTGTTCCCTTCTCTTTGGCATGTTGTCAGTTACCTCATCCTGAACTAAATAGTGAAGGGAATCCAATCGCCAATATAAAATGACCTATGACTCTTTTCAATAGCATGAATACACCTTTCAGCACTGATAAATACCCGGTTGCAAAGCTCTCTAGCTGACAGCCTGGGTTGTGTTCTCTGGTAGCTCCTTAAACATCTTCATTAAAGCAGCAACCAATTCAAGTTGCTGAGATTAGCATCTGCCCTAAGGTTTGCCTTTCATCTAACACTTTCCCCTCTTCTTTTTCCTTTGTAAAATATGAATAGAAAAACTGTGGCTGCCCTTGAGTGAGAGATGAAGCAAAATCACTCACTTGTCACTCAGTAGAAGTAAAATAGTCACAGCTGAGTGAAGAGTGGTTGATCTCTCCCCAGCTCTTCGCAAGGCAGCAGCTATTTGAGGTATACAAAGGCAAGAATGCAGAAGGATTTATCTTCAGGCAGTTGGTGTTTTACAGGCACCAAAGACAGTAGCAGAAATTACGGACTATAGATTAGAGGCCACAACTGCTCACTACTAACCTTAGGAAAACTAGCCTCAGGCTGCCTTCAAATATCATCTTTCTATAGCAGACCACATTCCTCTCCACAGTAAAACTCATACTGATATAAAAGGCCAAACTTAGACATCTCAGAGGCTGATATGCAGCACTGTCCTTTGCAGCAGACAGCACAGAATAGGTATTGTTAAAAACTCTTGGGACAACAATTACATTCATTTGAACACTGAAAATACTGAATAAATAATGCTTGGATGTACAAAGCCTACCTACCAAATAAGAACATCTATAAAACCTGTTATACAGCCATCTGCAGCAGCAGTCAAATCACTACAAAAGCTTTATCAACTGATAAGCAAGAAATATTGACAGATTTGCTGAATGTTTTTCAGATAATTGTGGTAACTATGCCAACATTGTATCACATAATTACTGAGCCCATAGGAACTCAAATCTGATTACTCTGATGAGGGAAACTACCAGGTCACATGCGCTAAGCTCACCAACAACCAGGAGTATTTCAGATTATATTGTTCCAGTCACCATACCTGCTGGCAGACTGTGGTCAGAGGTATGTGGCTTACCTTGTACTGTGACTACTAAATCAAAGAAAAATAAAAATTTTTGATGGCAAGCTGTACCTTGGAATCCTGATCTTTGCCCAGAATGAAAGCTAAAATGCTCACCACACACATAGGGCTCTCAAGAATGTCACCAGGGGATGGTGACATTACTCTTCTGCAAGACACATGATCTCAGGGTTCAGTTGTCTCTCCCTTGCCCAGAGTTTTTCTGAGCTTTGGATCAGAACAAGATGCATGTTGCTTCAATAGTTTCAGAAGGAAAGGGTTTTTCTGGATATGTTTTTTGCTTGTCTTAGAAAACATGCACAGCTGGACATTAGGAAGTAGTCTTCAAACTGACATTAGGAAATAGACTTCAAACTCTTCCTAAATCTAGAGTGAAAAGTAAGTGGGACCATATTTCTCCTCCCTCTGGTGCTCTTAGCTTTTCTTTAGGCTACTACAGCCCACTCCCACCTGTCTCACAAACATTTTCGATGGAGCCAGCACAAGGTAAAGGAGAAACTGGATTACAGGGGCCCACATTCTCTCTGATATAATAAAGACAAGAATGTTGCAGTGGTGTTCCTGGTTAAGCAAATGTTGTCATACACAGATTTTTATATTCAGGAGAGCAGTCTGTCCATGGAAAACCTCCCCAAACTTTTATATAAATTCTTTGCAGCAAACACCTAGTAAGTTGGGGTTTTTAAAAATAATTTAAAATTCATTGAAAGCAAGAAAGAGCAATTCTATCTCTGTTGGACCTGAAACTAAAGCCAATAATAACCAAAATTATTTCAGGAGCTTTCAAGAGCTTTTTTTTTTTTTTTTCTCCCAACTAAATTAAAATGAACCCACACACTGAACTGTGCCTAAGCAAAAACAGTAAGACAGTTACNTTTATTTTCGTAAGTGCCATTTCAGTTCTTTTGAACATATCTGTATGCGTTTTTTTTTTTTTCTTAATGTAATATAGTATAGAAAATAATAAGCTGTACACCGTAGGAAATAATCAGCCCAAATTAATATGTATAAAATACGGGCAGGTGGGTAAGCCATTTAAGAATACCAAGCAAATCCCTCAATAAAAAGCATTTCTCAAGATTTATGCCTTTTATTACATTGTGAATAAGGACATGGAAATGGAGAGAGAGAGGGCAAATGCAGATACTTAAAAAATCTTCCATTTAGTATTTGTAATACTAGCTTAAAAGGAGATAACTACAGAATAATATAGTAATACAGGTAAGCAAAATAAGATATGCTCTTAGACATAACTTAATGGAACAACTCATTATAGAAAATGCTGTTTGAGACATGTAGGGGTTATTGTTAAACAAAGAAGGTATATTGTCTCACAGACAGAGAAACAAATACACAAATGAGAGAGATTATATTTTGCAGGCAAGATTCTGCATACAGTAGAAGCCTGATGCTTTGGCTTAGAGATGACCTGTTCTTTCTCCACAAGAGAGATAAATATCTGCATTCATAATAAATGGGTAACTGTTATTCACATGAATAAAACTTGGTTAACAAGACTGACTTACTTAAGAAGATCCTTCCCGCCCCTCTCACCTTTTGTCTTTTTCTTTGTTTTACACCTTAGATCAAATTTGGAGTTTTGTGAAGTACTCCTGTATCTAATGCCACCATTTGCCTGGAAAGGACCTAACAATGGAAAATAAGCATGCTGAGAAACAAGACCCATACTATCTTGTTCAGCACTATGACTTTAGTTAGATGATAAGGGTGAATAGATTCCCTTGGAAAAAGGAGGCAGAAAGCAACCTCACTCTATCTGTATCAGGGAGAACTGCGAAGGCTAGTAGGAACCCCTCTGTGTTTGGCTATCACAAGAAAAAAAACAAAGTAATGAGGGGAAGAGCCTCTCCCTTTCTCTGAGCCTCCTAATATATAGACATACTTTCTCAAAGGTAACCAGAAGCTGATGAAAAAAGAAAAGCTGTGGGACCTTTGCGAACAGAGGATTTTCAACTAGATTCCTTGACTGTGATGAATGAATAGGAGAGCTTACCACTTGACAGCTTCCCTCAGGTACAGCTGTCTGATGTGCATTCTTCATTGTTCATACGAATTGCAGCAGGAGTACAGTGGAGGCCTGGACACTTCTGTGTCAAGAAGTTGAATTTGAGAGGTGTCCTAGCCAGCAGATAAGGTTTGCCCTTCATAGGAGCCAGTACTGGAACAACTTTGTGCTGTTCTTACTTAGAAGAGTGCTAATGGGAGATGACTGCTGCCTTCTGGTTAATCTGCCTGGTACTCCCCAACCAGAGCCCTTCTCTCCTTAGTGCATAGCATGTCATGTAACTCACTGAGCTGGCTCATCCTCTAGACTGCAGAAGAAAACCGGAGATATCTAATTTGCAGAGATGATTCGAAGAATCCACAGGTTTACAATTCCAGGGGACTTTGCCCATTCAGAACTTCTGTCATGATCTGAAGTACTAGACACTTCTAGTAGTAGCAGTAGTGCCTGTTCATTCATTGGATCACATCCTCATAGCAGTTTAAAGCCACTCACTTTGGAAATGCTTGCTTTAAGGCCATGGTCTAACCAGTTACTCTGAAAAAATGAAGTTTGACAGACTGATCAGGAAACTCACTGTAGCTAAAAGTCAGTACAACAGCAAGAACACTGCATGAGAGTACGTAGTGTCCATAAATTCAACAGTCACAGTTAACTTTGAGTTATAATACATTTTAACATAAGTATTTCCTAATATTATTGATTTTATCAAATATAAAGATACTATCTCAGCTATATTTCTGATAAGTTCTCTTTGTAGATGAAACAGAGAACGGGAAGAAATCAGTGAGATTTTGCTACTTTAGAACCTAAACCAGCAAAATCCGTAAGAAATACAGAAAATCACTGAGGGAAAATCTCTAGTCAAAGCTCTTGACAAAATGGAGTGGTGGAATGTAGACACAAGGATTTTTAAAGACTCATTTTTCCTTTCACACTACACAGATTTATTGAGACTGTATTTTAAAATCCAAGCATTGATAATTATTTAAATATCATAGAATTACAGAATTATAGACTGGTTTGGGTTAGAAGGAATGTAAAAGATCATGTAACTTCAGCCCCCTGCCAAGGACTGGGACACCCTCCACTAGACCATGTTGCTCATAGTCCCATCCATTTTGGCTTTGAACACCTCCAGGGAGGGGACAATCTGTTCCAGTGTCTCACCACCCTCACTGCAAAGAATTTCTTCCTAACATCTTATCTATATCTATCCTCTTTTAAACCATCTTATTACTTCATAGATGTAAAAAGTCTGTCTACAGTTTTCAAAGTTCTGCTTAGATGCTATACAGCTACTATAAGGTGTCTCCAGAACCTTCTTTTCTCTAGGGTGAGCAATCCCAACTCTCTCAATATGTCTTCATAGGATATGTGCTCCAGTCCTCTGATCATCTTTGCAGTTCTCTTCTGAGTGCACTTAAGCAGCAACATATGCTTCTTGTATTGGCAGTTCCAGAGCTAAAGGCAGTGCTCCAGTGTCTCACCAGCGTGGAGAAAGTGTAAGAACCACCTCCCTCAGCCTGCTGCCCACAGTTCTTTTGATGCAACCCAGGATGAAATTTGTTATCTGGACTGTGAGCACATATTGCTGGGTCATGTTGAGCTTCTTGTCAGTCAATGTCTCTCTGTCCTCCTCAAGGCTGCTCTCAGTCCACTCACCACCCAGCCTGTATTTGTGCTTGGGATTGCCTCAACCCATGTGCAGGACTTTGCACCTGACATTTTGAACTTCATGAGGTTTACAGTGGCCAGTCTCACATGCCTGTCAGAGTCCATCAGGATCCCTTCCCTCCAGCAAGTTGTTGTCAGTAAACTTGATGAGCGTGCGTTCAATCCCATTCTCCATGTCCCCAACAAAGATACTAAACAGCTTCAGCCACAGCATCAGCCCCTGACAAATGCCACTCCTCAGTGGTCATCATCTGGACATACAGCCATTGACCACAACTCTTTGACTGTGATCGTATGCCAATATCTTATCTACCTATCAAGTGTTCCACCTATGAAATACACATTTCTCCAATTTAGAAACATGGTTGTTGCATGGGACAGTGTCAAATGCTTTGTGCATGTAGATGACATCTGTTGCTGTTCTTTCACCCACCAGTGCTGCAACCCCATCAGAGAAAGCGACCAAATTTGTGATGCACAACTTGCCTTCACTGAAGTCTCATTGGCCGTCAGCAATCACCTCCCTATTTTCCATGTACTCCAGCATAATTTGTAGGAAGATGTGCTCATGATCTTGCCAGGCAAAGAGGTAAGACTGACTGGTCTGTAGTTCCCAGGTTAAATGGGTGCTGTCTTTCCCCTTTTCCAGCCACTGGGAACATCACTGGACTTCAAAGCCCCTGATTAAAAAGTGTGAGAAAAACATAAACACCACAGGATAAAACTAAATCAGCTCTACTTACTAGATGAACACTTAAAACCTTTCTTTTTATACAAAACTGTAAGTTAAAGAAGACAGAACCTAGTTGTTCCAAAGACATTAGAAACAGCAGAACTGTGGAGCTGTTAAGTATTTGCTGTACAAATGATAATGGTGCTAATACTGTTACTTGTTTTCTGATTATATTGAAAACCACTCTTGGACTTGATGCAGAGGGACTCTGTATAAAAGGCTGTATTTTGCATTTGAGGCCCACATTATAAGACCAGGGTCATTATGTACGTGGTAATCACAATGACGATATTCTCATTAGAGTTAAGAGTGACATTTTTTCTTTATCATCTTTTTATTGTAGCAGCATTGCTGCCAGCAACACCAAAGGTGTCATTGATCGTCACCACTAATAATAATAACTGGTTTTCTTTTTTGTTTGGATTCTTGTGCAGTTGGAAATACCTTATGCACCTCTGGTAAGACAACATGTTCCCACTGGAAAACCCTTATATTAAAAATAACAAAGGCCATAGTCCAATCAGTTTGTACCACTGATCGTCCTGAGTTTACACATGGTGTTATTCCTACAAAAAGCTATCATTTGAAGACCACAACTAAAACTCTTTAAATTAATTTACTGTTCAGGACTGTGGTTCCTGTTGTCTTGCTAGCTTTTAGTAATACCCTAAGATCTCATTTCTGACAAGAAATCTTACATTTTGATCCTTGTTCTGGCCTCACTAATGTGTGCAAATCCAGTTCTCTCAGCCTGCTGCATGAAGAAAGGCTTAGAGAGCTGGGTTTGTTCAGCCTTGAAGTGGAGAAGGCTTAGGGGAGACCTTATTACCATGCGCCAGTACATAAAAGGTGGCTACTCAGAGGATGGACTGAAGAAAATTTTAGACAATGAGAACCGTTAGCCAAGAGAAGTAGTGGATTCCCCTACATTGGTCAACTTTAAGACTCATATTGATAGGAAGCTCAGTTGTCTCATTTAAACCACACTACCACCTAGAAAGGATGGACCATGTAATCCTTGGGGGTCTCTTTCAACATCACATCCTGTGATTCTGTATAATTTAGGAAAATTCTAAAATAATTTCTCCTCCAAAGTTGCTCAGCATTGGCTTACTTACAGTAGTGCGTGAATTGCTCAAACAGCAAAAATTAAGTGTACTCCAAAATATAAAGTGGCTTAGGCTGACCAGCAGATTAAGCAGTAAAGCAAATAGTAACATGAACAGGAGAGAGGCATTGCAGCTTGCAGCATAGCTTCCTGTAGTAGCAAGGAAAATATGCTTTCCTGTCAGAAAAAAATATTTCTGGAGAAGTATTTTCTTGCTTCTTATTAGGATGCAAATGGATGTTACAGAAAGGGCTCTCCCTTCTCTTAAGTATTTTTTTTTTCTTTATAATTGTTATCCAAAAGGTGCTGGATTTGTCCTTTTAGGGATTATGTTTAAAGGAGCACTTCTGGAATATGTGTACATTAGTCTTACATAACATGTTACCTAACCTATTACCTCACTTACTTGGGGAAATAAAAAAAATCCATTATGTTCTGCTTGTGCAGTTATTGGTTTACAGAGAGCAGTCAGGCATCATAGAGAATTATTGTGCCAGCCTGGCTTGCCTAAAGTCTTTACATTATTTCCAATAGGATCTTTCCATTTTAGTATAAGAACTATCTTTAAAATAGCCTGTAGAAACAACAGCAACACTATATTTTAACAGGAAATCAAGACATGGCATGGAGCATGGAATTCTACACAGACAAGTCTGGAAATACATGTACTGGTATCATTTGCCTCTCACAAGTAATCAGGTTTGCTTATTTCAAAAGAGAACATTATAACTTCTCTGTTACAATTAAGCAGCACTGATAGGTGAAAAGTTGATGACTGCAGTGCTTATTGGCATACTTTTTGTATAAATATAAATAGAATCCTTTGCGTGGTACTCTATATATAAATTTACTATGCTGGCCCTAGACTGGTAGCTCTAAAACAGAAAAAATGTTTCATTTCAAAATTTTCTATAGTATTATGGTAATACAAATGTGGGTCATATAGCAATAAAAACAAAGATGGTCTGAATGTTGCTTCAAAATTTTCTATAGTATTATGGTAATACAAATGTGGGTCATATAGCAATAAAAACAAAGATGGTCTGAATGTTGCTTCAAAATTTTCTATAGTATTATGGTAATACAAATGTGGGTCATATAGTAATAAAAACAAAGACGGTCTGAATGTTGCCATAATTAAAAGACCTTAAAAAATTAGGATGTTTGAACATAAAGGACCATGACTTTTCCTGAAGAAATATAAGTAGAAATATGTCTTAACTGAAGGTTGAAAAACATGCCCTGAAAATTTGAATACCAAAAACTAAATTACAATGAGGAACTAAATGTATTTTTGCCATGTCCCCTCCTGCTGGCCAATTTTCTCTCCTTTCCAAAATGTTTTCACTCAGCTTTACCTCACCCAAGTCCATGGCACACTTTTGGAATCTGGGGATCTGTGATATCAGTTTCTAGTGTCTTTGTTCAATAAAGAGGAAAAAGCTGGAGGCACACAGTGACCAGTTGCATGGAACATAGTAAATGTGAACCTGAGACAATACCTCCAAGTCCTCAACTGTCATCTCCTCAGTTCACAAAAAGGTTGCTACAGGACCTGGCAATAGGTGAGGTTCTGCAAGGGTTTTAACAGTAATTCTTCCTAGCCCTTTCATGTAATTTTAATTATGTATGCCTGGCTGCTTCTGGTCTCTAAGATAACAGCCTGCAAAATAAAATATTCGCTTGAGGTAAAATGTTTATTTATTGAAGGACATAATAGTTTCAGTGCACATAAGCTTTAAATAATGTGTAACTTAATTGAAAGTCTTCTATAGATTTCAAATGTCTCCATTCTTTTTTACTGTTTAACTCATGCTTCTTGTACAGAAAAATAGATAATGAACATAAATTAAATAATCTGCTGGATGTGATAATAATTTTATATTACCTCCTCTGGCTTGTTTTGAGTTCTGTTATCAATGCATATTGCACTCCAGTTTGAATGTGATCATGGTCTTACATCAATTTCATGCTTTTATCAGACTCAAGGTTATTACTATTCTACTGGAAGATACAAGGCTGTAATCAGGTATGCAACAGAATTGTCATAAAGGATTTGTTTTCTTTGCAACTCAGAAATTTCTTTCTTGGTCAATATGCAACGTGATTCATGCATTCTGCTCTATTTGGTTAATCTCTGCTGATTATTTTACATTTACATGACAAAAGCATCACTTTTTATTAGATGGGTAATAAAATTAGACAAAACTAACAGAAGACTGCATTGTAACAGTTGCCAGCATAGCTACAGTTGATGTTTTTGGAAGTCATGTCACAGTAAAATCACTGCTGAACTTTTAAGACACTTCCAAGTGAAACAATGAACATTAAAGCTACTTATGCAAAAAAGGAGAAAAGATTTCAAATGCCAGTACATAGGAAGAGATCTGAATAATTAGATGTGCTACCAAAAAAGGGGTAAGAATTGTGAAGGCCAGATAGAGACATCATACACAACTAACAAAAATATTAAACTGATTAGAGAGACATTATAGAAGTATGTAGCATATGGAATTAAATTTCTCTGACTGCTGTGGAAAACATGTTGTACTTTATACCTGTAAACATTTCTAACTATACACTTCTAATAACATTTCTCAGCTAGAATGAGAGCTCTGAAATGCATGTAGAATCTTAATTCTTCTTGACCTGCAACTGCACCAAAACACATAATCTACAGGAGAGATCTAAGAGAGTTACTCAGATTAAATATTTGAACAGTTACTTAATATACAAAGTATTTGTAAAATGGATAGATCTCTATATTTTTCAATAGCATCATGGTAAAGTCAGACATTAAGGTGAATTATGAAATAAAGAAACTAATTCAAGATTATTGATATTGACATTGTTCATCTAGATTTCTGAATGCCATTTCCTTCCTCATTTCACTCTGGCGGTGGCTGCTCCTTGCATGGTTCCTTTGTCTCTGCTTTCTGTAGCTGATTTTCAATAATTCCACCAACTCATTTCCTACTGCTAACCCTCCAGCCGATCTCTGCCTATCTGCTTCATCAACAGATGGTGAGATAAGATTGGGGAAGGGGGGAAAGGTGGTAGGGGTGGTTGGTTACTCTCTTAGAGATTTTGGTCTCTGGGAGGTGTGTGGTGTTTCTGTATTACCTTTTCACTGTATATATCTGTAAATATCTGTTATACATTGTAAATATCTGCTTGTATATTGTGCATTACTGTAAATATAAAGCTTCATTTATCGGCTTCCAGTGTTCTGAGTTCTAGCCAGGGTTATATCAAAGTTTGGGGCGGGGGCAGGTAACTGCTAAACCACCACATAGATTCAGTTTTCTCCACTATCCCTTTCCTCCTCCTGGCTAGAGAAAGGGCACCCCTAATGCTGAACATAGCCTGTAGGGTGTAAACAATGGTTGGTGTTGTTGTGAGAGGAATTACAATTATTAGAATAATTGCAAATGCTCTGAGGAGCTGAAGAAGTGACAGCTACTCTTCGGGCATTGCTGCCTCTGTTTCTGCCACTCTGCAGTTCCCTGACTCTCTTTGAAAAGACTTGAGTAGGTTGACCATCCCATTTGTTCATGTTCTCACCCAATTGGTCACACAGGATTATCCAGAGTCATGCTCGTGATTGCTGTTGTCTAGGTGGAATTTGTCTCCTGGGCCAGAGTTGCTAGAACTCAGAACACTGGAAGCGTTGGTGGAATTATTGAAAACCAGCTACAAAAGGCAGAGACAAAGGAACCATGCAAGGAGCAGCCACAGCCAGAGAGTCCTGAAACCATTTGTCTTATCTATATTTGGGTTACCACTCTTAAAACATTTTTTTTTTTCTTTCTCAGTAGAGCTCTGGATGAAGTAGCACCATCTGTTTTCCTCTCTCAGCCAATAGTGTAATTTCTCACTCAAATTCTCCAATTAGTTCAAACTAGCACAGGACCTAAGCCCAGAGGCATTTTGTCAAAAATTTGTCCTCCTGGTATGAAAAATCACTGTCCAAAACCAGAAGACAAACAGGAATCTCTGTGTGAGTGACTTAGCTAAACCTGCTTCATCATACAAGTAGTGCATGATACTGCCCTGCTATGAGAAAACCTCTGCTCAATAACTGCTCAGCCACATGGGTAACATAGAGGAACTTAAGGAAAAAAAAAAAAAAAAAACCAGCACCACAAACTGTCAGGTGTGTACCCACCATTGGAACTTAGAGTAGTTGTATTTTCTTCTTTTACCTCTGGTCTTATCTCACTTCTCCCTCCACTGCCATGTCTCTTTTTATCCCTTTGTCTCTCTCTCTCTATGACACACAATAGGTAATCACCTCACCTGCCCTGACAGCAACTGTATAATTGAGGCAACCGGCATCAACATGTAATCAACAAATCTACTGTTATTCCAGCCATTCATTGTCGGTTTGCTTCAAATCACCCTTAGTGTATTCTCCTCCTGAGAACCCTTCCTTCGCAGGTCAGGTCACAACAAGCGCTCTCAGACTTAGTGCAACGTATTGCAATAAACTTCTGTACTTATCTGTTCTTTTTTAATCTTGTGGTATTTTTTTTTCTGAAAGAAGTGTGCTGAAGGCTTTTATCTAACTGTGGATTTTTTTCCTGGATTTTAGATACAGAGCTTTCAAATACCACCCAATACTACAGTTAAAAGCTGAGTCATTTGCTTCAGCCTGCCATGATGTATCCCTGGCACCTTTCTTAAAACGGCACAAATGTCAAGGATAGGTCTGAGTCAGCAACTAAACAAGTGACAGACTATTAACACCTTTCCCTTCCCACAAGGTAAGAGGAAAGGAATAAAGGAAGAAGACTTATGGACTTGAAAACTGAAATATCTTTAACAAAATAATAAAATAAAATACATACAAAACAATGTTGAACTAAGCATCCGTGATGGCAATTACATCACCATCACCACTGATGCTGTGGACAGGTGCTGGGGAAGTCCAGACTGGGCTCAGTGGCAGACAGGAACCAGTTTCAAGAGCTGGGCTCTGTAACTGGATGAAAGAGTGCATGGATTTGGATTGAAGGCAGATCAGTGTGCTCCTTGGATTCCAGCCAGCAAAGAGGAGAGCTTGACCCTCATGATCTGTCAGCTTTATACTGAATATGACATATATGGAATGTAATAGCTAGCAGGTCAGTGTAGGACTGTGTGTCCTGTCTGCTTTTCCCCACAGGTGAGGCCTGTTACTCCGCACCTCCTGCATAGTACAGAAGATGTAGCAGTGACCTTGGGCTGCATATCAGCCCTTGGTGCTAACTAGAAACATCACTGAAACTGATCAGAGCTAGAAGCAGGCTCTAGCTGAGAAAACATACTTTTGACTTCAGAAAGTGTAGCTACTTAGAGAAGAATGAGAATCTTAAAAGTAAAATCATGGAACAGAATTAGTTTTGTTCTGACTCAACAAGGACAAAAAAGTTTGGTCACTTCTCTGCTTGAAACCTGTTCTCTGACCATCTGCTCTTCCATACTGTTTTCATAATTCCCTTTTCCCTTTAGTACTCATTTACTGAAAATGTTGTTTTCTTATTTTTTCACTGTATAGCTGCTTAACTTTTAGATTATGGTCCCAAGTGCTCATATTTATTCTTTAAACTGCCCCTCTGCTTTCAGATTGTTTATAAGCAAAGCTACTTTGGTTTTCAATCTTTGTTCAACTTGGTGAGAGATGTAAACTCTTGAAGTATTTCCCCTTCTAAAATATAGAGGTTTTAAAGCAATTCTGTCTCATACATTAAAATAAAAGTAAACTAATCCCTCCAAGCAATTTCTGGCATGCAAGTGCTATTTACTGCAAACTAAGATTGCAAAAACTATTTAATTAATTGGCACTCTGTGTCTTTCAGTGACTTTTTCATGTTTCTCATTATTTTTTTTTAAGATTTTTAAACAAATTAATATGGGAATTTTTTTTGCCTTTAATTGTCTGAAAGTCAAGACTATGTATATATTTCTGCTGGCAGTTTCTCCATTGTCATGCTCAGATAATGCACTAGACATCAAATAAATCTTATTTTGAAAGCATTCTTGGTCCAAGGAGGGCTTTAAATCAAACAATTAGAGAAACAGAGAAAAATAATTTCTAAATAGAGTTTTATATTTCAGGTTTATAAGTGGTCTTCTCCCCTCTGTTCTCTAAGGTACGGCTCACAGATAAAATGAATGAATCAAACAGCAACCAATTTGCAGGCTTGCTTTTCATCTTCAGGCAATTTTGCAGACATTTTACAAGAAGCCTGGAGTGCCATGTGCCAGGGATTACATCTCTAGAAAACACTAACTTGTGTGCATCTTTGCATCCCTGACAGAAGTGCTGAAATATTTCTGCAGTGTCTGTCAGCTCTCATAACTGACTATATGTTCATTATTTCAGCCCTGATGATACAGTAATGTTGTCTCTCTGGCTTCTACTTTTAACAAATCCTTTGCCAAGCATATTCGTCTGGACTTAAAGCCAGCAAGATGCTCTTATCACCTGTTTCATACTTCTGCTAAATGCTGAGTGATCCCTGAGAGGTGAGGTCACAAACTGTTTCTTTAACATTTCAGAAAAGAAAATTTCCCAATCTGAAAGGCTAGGCAACAGTGGAAGTGACTTTTCCCAAGACAAAGCCTTTGGATGAGAATGATGCAGAGCAGACAGCATAATGGCCCAGGCCACAGCCCATCAGATGCTGGAGCCTGCCTTGCTCTGCCTCATTTCTAGTTTTAAAAATCCTTCATTTTAGACTACAATATTCATGAATTATGCCCTGATTCTGCTTCCATTGAAGTTCAGCACAGCTTTATAATTGATTTAACACAGGTAGAACAAGGTCCTAAATCTTATCAATTGTAAATTCTGTTAGGCAGATGAATAATTTTATGATGTATGAATTAGTCATCCAAATACACATTGGTTCCTCAAAACAGTTTTAATCCATTAAGCCATGTTAAGTTACAAAGTTAATATAATAAGGTTCACCTCACCTGAATTCTGAATTCACCCTCTAGTCTGATCAGCTGCAGTGAAGGAAAATATAAAAAGAAGATTGAGTTTGGCAAGATGCATTAACCTCCTTGAAAATTTAATTTGAACTGTTAGTGCTTATGTACGTAACCTCCCTCTGTTCCCTCTATGCTATACTGCTTTCTCATTTTTCAAAGTTTTGTCCAAACTGCCTTCACATGAATAGCTGGAGGGAAAACTTGTAATGACTCTCATCTTTGAATAATCCTACCCTTTAAAGCAAATCGTAACAGTTACATCACTCTTCTGTGTCTTGAGTTAATGAAATGAGAGTATTCCCCAACAGTAGAAGCTGTTGCATAGCAGCAGACCCCTAATCCATAGCATTCAAGCTTCTAAACATTTACCAATACAACATCACACCCTAGTCCTTGACTAAAGTGTTATTCAATAGGTGCATGCTTAGCAGCACTAAGACTTTCTCTTTTGTAAAACAGGGAACATCTACAGTTAGACCTCCCACATGAAGCAATGGGAATTGTTCCCGTGTCTTACATCTTTTCCTGACTTCCCATAGTCTCCCACCTATGCTTCTAAGTCCTCTATTCCTTCGGCTCCTCCAAATTAGAAAGCTTTAAGAACTGCAAGATTCACATTACTTGAAAAAGTCTGGTCTGAACAATCTTAAGGTCTAGACAATCCTGCTAGTAATTAATAAGTTCTACTCAATGTCATAAAGGACAACAGCTTCCAGTCTATATGATTGTCATGCTTTGACATGGAGCCTTTAAAAAACATAAAATTACAGACTTCCAGAAGGCCCAGAGCATGCAGGGGTGGACATGAAATGGCAATATTTTGTATTTCATTCCCATAATGCCTACATCTCTCTAAAACTGGGTGCAGGTCAGTTTCTTTCTCCTTCTCCTCTTCCTGCATCCTCACCAGCATGGGCTCCCTCATGCCATGTCTCAATAAGGGGAAAGGTGTTTGGCCTTGAGGTCTGTCGCCAGCCTGGGCAAAGAGAAATGTCATTCTGCATCATTTTGGGCTGGTGTCGGGGTAGCAGGGAGGCATGCAGGGGGCATTCAGGCCTGGGATTTTGGCCTGGTTTCAGAGGGAGGCTTGTTGAAGATTTGACCTAACAGGCTTCTATATTAAGCCCAGACTATGGCTTTTGTATGTTTCATATGCTTTGCACTGTAGCACTGCAGCATTGTAGTTTATGATAGCACTTCCATGTAGACTGCCAATAATGTTCTGTACTTCTATGCAATCCTGTGTGGAGTCTTCTTCAACTACTTTGAGAGCAATTTTACAGCCTGTCTTCCTCCACTGCTGTAAATAAATAAATAAATACATAAATACATAAATAAATAAATNTGTGCTGGTTTGAACTAATTGGAGGATTTGAATGACAAATTAGACTATAGGCTGAGAAATGAAAATAAAATTTGATTCTACTTCACTCATTCGTTTACTGAAATGGTATAAAGTTAGAATCCAAACAAATATAAAACAGCTGCTGCTGCATCTCTCTCCCTGCCTTCTTAGCTGGATCTGAATAATCTGGATAACTTCACTGTTTTCCTGATGCTAATCCCCTTGCCTGATCTACCTTCACTTCTCTGGCACATAAGACAGATGGTGAGGTAAGACTACAAAGGAGGAGAAGGTGGTAGGGTGGTTGGAAAACTCCTCTTAAGGACACTTAAACTAGATTAATCTCTTAATCACCTCACTATAGTCAGGCGTTAAGAATAAGAGAGGACCTCTTGATAGATACTGCAGACATGCTGGCCCGTAAGAAATACCTTCAGGCTGGGCACCAGAACAAAAGCAACTTTTCTGCTCCAAGTGCTCCATGGCTACTGCATATACTACAACCTTCTCTAAGGATATTTTTATAGTAATTGATGAATGGAGAAAAGGAGAAAGTTGTGGGTTTGGTTGTTTGGTTTTTTTTTCATTTGTATTCTGGTGTCTTCAGAAGAGAAATCTCAATAAAAATATACATATAAATACATAAAATTAATACATAAAATTAATACATAAACACAGAGACTAACTGCAAAATATTTTCCCATCTAAAGCACCCTGTGAACAGTATAGCTTAAGATGAGTGTTGAAGGAAAGAGATACAGCAGATAAGTGGGGAAAACAGAAGAGCAGCTCACCAGTACCACTTTTTTCTCTGTCATTATGTGGTCTTGGTGTCCAAGCAGGTCTCTGAGTATACCAGCTGACTGACTTTT
Source organism: Psilopogon haemacephalus (assembly GCA_013396835.1). Lineage (NCBI taxonomy): Eukaryota > Metazoa > Chordata > Aves > Piciformes > Megalaimidae > Psilopogon > Psilopogon haemacephalus. The sequence continues at coordinate 11,387 of VWZI01023780.1, read as the reverse complement.
TAGCACTTCTTGATTGGCCATTGTTTGAGTGTGAGAAGATGAAGGGACGACTGCTGCTTCCTTTCTCAACATTTCTCCTCTGCTACTAGCACTATTTCCTTCCTTCGAAATAGCTTGAGGGGTGCATTCAAGCAGCTGTTAGCCCACCAGCAGAGGAACATAAAGATAATCTGCTTGCAGATAGAAGAAAGACACCTATTGAAAGTGAGGTGGGAAAAAAAGTGTTCAACAAAGTGTTTGCATGACACACTGAGTAGTAAATGAGTGAGAACAACTAGAAAATACAAGGTCATTACAGACCTCAGCTGAGAGTATAGATCTGCTAATGAAAAGTACAGGAAGATTGAAATATGACACAGAAATTGTTGCATGACCTCAAAGTCAAGGGTAATAGAGGCTGATTAAATGAAGTCATACAAGGTACAAAATAATGCAAACATAAGAGATGTCTAGAATGTCTCCTGTATGCTCACAGATCATTTAGAAATTACAAAGGCGTGTTAGCTAACATCACTCTATTACACCCTCAGTGTAATGCAGCCATGAAGCAAAGCAAATGCTTTCCTAGGATAAAACAGGCAACGTATTTCCTGAGATAATTAATCCCATTGTAGCAGATATTGGTTGCAGCACTTGAATTCTGTCTACAGTATTCTCATGAATGTGATTATTAATTCCAGCTAGCAAAAGTACCATGAAAGGCCAGTGACATGCAGATAGGACTAAATGAGGTTGGTCCACTTGATCTGCTGTACTGAAGGCTGAGAGAAAAAAAGGTTACTGATATTTATAAGTACATTGAACACAAAAGAAAAACTATTTAAGAAGGAAGATGAAGAAGATTAAGAACTTTGTAAAACTGCCATGGGTAAGTGTAATTTCACCACAGAAGGAAGCCTGCAAAACTGCACCAAATGCTGTGTGTAAGCAAACTCCTTGGTATCATCAGAAAAGTCATTGCAGTTTTGAAGTCCCTGAGAAATGGAAAACCAGAAATATTGTACCCCTTTTTTAAATGGGTAGGAAGCATAATCCTGGAAAGATCATGGATCTGATCCTCCTAGAAGCTGTGCTAAGACACATAGAGGACAATGAGGTAATTCAACACATCTACCCAGCATGGCTTCACCAAGAGCAAGTCATAGAATCACAGAATTAACCAGGTTGGAAAGACCTTTGAGATCATCAAGTCCAACCTAACATCACACAGGTGTTGAACTAGATGACTTTTAAAGATCCCTTCTGACCTAAAGCATTCTGTGATTCTATGAAGTATTACATGAAATGTGAAAGGAAGACAGTTGGAATGGTGTGGAGAGGATAACTGACATTCTTTCATTGAAGAGATGTAGTAAATGTCTTTTTAAATAATAGTGTATCAGAATATCATAAGAAAATTAAGGAAGAACCTCTGAAGGTCATATAGACCAGCTGCTACTCAAACATTACCACAAACACTAGATCAGGCCAGTCATTGGTGACTAAGCAAATTCCCTTGCTGAGGGATCTCTAGATTTCTCAGGAAAACAAGAAAATCTTCGCTCTAAGGAACCTAATACTTTTTCTTCTTTT